>OU342746.1:1399593-1629960 GCA_910589775.1 Avena eriantha
CTAGTGTCATTGGATGTGTGTTCTTTTCATGAACGACACCCAGAGTCATTGCATGTCTGTTCTTTTCACAAACCACATAAGGATACACCAGTGTCATTGGATGTGTGTTCTTTTCATGAACCACACCCAGTGTCATTGCATGTGTGTTCTTCTCACAAATCACACATGGATCCACCAGTGTCATTGGATTTGTGTTATTTTCATGAACCACACCCAAAGTCATTGCATGTCTGTTCTTATGACAAACCACACATGGATCCACCAGTGTCATTGGATGTGTGTTCTTTTCATGAACCACACCCAGTGTCATTGCATGTGTGTTCTTCTCACAAACCACACATGGATCCACCAGTGTCATTGGATGTGTGTTCTTTTCATGAACCACAACCAGAGTCATTACATGTCTGTTCTTTTCACAACCACATATGGATCCACCAGTGTCACTGGATGTGTGTTCTTTTCATGAACCACGGCTAGAGACATTGCATGTCAGTTCTTTTCATGAACCACAACTAGAGTCATTGGATGTGTGTTCTTTTCATGAACCACAGCTTGAGTCATTGCATGTGTGTTCTTCTAACATACCATATCTAGAGTCATTGCATGTCTGTTCTTCTCAAAAAACACACATGGATCCACCAATGTCATTGCATGTCTATTCTTTTCATGAACCACACCCAGTGTCATTGCATGACTGCTCTTCCCACAAACCACACATGGATCCACAAGTGTCACTAGATGTGTGTTCTTTTCATGAACCACACCCAGTCTCATTGCACGTGTATTCTTCCCACAAACCACACATAGATCCACCAGTGTCATTGCATGTGTGTTCTTTTCATGAACCACACCTAGTGTCATTGCATGTGTGTTCTTCCCACAAACCACACATAGATCCACCAGTGTCATTGCATTTGTGTTCTTTTCATGACCTACACCCAGTGTCATTGCATGTGTGTTCTTCCCACAAACCACACATGGATCCACCAGTGTCACTTGATGTGTTTTCTTTTCATGAACCACACCTAGTGTCATGGCATGTGTGTTCTTCCCACAAACCACACATGGATCCTAACCTTAGGAGAGCCCTAACCTTAGCCCCAATGGTGGCCGTTAGACCGAGTCTTCTAGAAGGCATGCCCTAATAGAGTTGTTTGGCATGACGATTGTTACATATCGTTCGATCGGGGCGCTTGGACGATTGGGATGGTCTTCGTGAGAGCGATCCGTGAGTAGGTTGTTTTGTGGCATGATTGGCCATGCTTGCTGTCCGCTTGCTCTGGACAAACAGGCAACACCGGGCGCTCCCCTGTTGCGAGTGTCACGACTCACAAGTTCAGTGGGCCATATTCTAGTGTCACGTCCCCATTACTTCTCTTCCTCCCCATACTTATCTTCCTTCCCCTTGAAGCCACTTTCCCCACTTCACTCCCATCCTGCCGTAGCCGCAAGCCAAAGACGCCTCCATCCCAATACCCTCTCCGGCAGCCACCCCCTCCCCTCTCGCCATGGGTTCAAGGGAAGACGACAAGGAAACGCGTCGTGATGATAGGGCGGTGATTTCGATGTGAGTCGTCTCATCTCTATCTCTATCATCTGTGGCCAGTTATCTATTTTGAGCTAGATCTACTCTATGTACTCATGCATGTATGATGTATTAGGCCAACCAGACAATGTATGACTCCGACTATCACGGTTTAGCGGATGAAGACTATCATGGATATGTGCCCGCTAAATTTGTAGCGTTCGAAGGACGAAACATAGGCAGGAGGTTTTTATGGTGTCAAGGACATCATGCAATGATGCAAGGCGGAAGTTGCGGTGTTGTCAAATGGGTAGATCCAGAGTGCCCCAAATTGATGCAGTAAACGCTAGACAAACTATGGGAAATGACTATTGAGTTGAAAGAATCCCTATTCAGCTCACTTCTTGATAGTGTTGAGATGAAGCTATGGGAACTAGTTGGCACGACCAAGCTGAAGCGAGATCTCAGGAGGGTGCAAGACGAGGTTAGCAAAGTCGAGAAGGAGAGGGACATGGCATTGGCCATGAAGGCTAAAGCAGAGGAAAGAACTAAGTCAAGCAAGGAATGATCTCACCAGGCCAAAGTCCTGCAGTTCACAACTACGAGTATTGACAAGTGCATGAGGAAAAATGCAGAGAAACAATTGAAGCTGTGCAAAGAAGATGCTAAAAGGAAGGAGCAGACGATTTGATCCTTGCTCTCGCAGGAAGATGCACATCAGGCTAAGATTAGGAAGATCAAGGATATGTGTGATAACTAGTTCTATTTAGCTTGAGCTCCGTGACTTTTTAAGTTGTAATAGTTGTACTTGTTAACCTAGCGATCTGAACTAGTGGTCCCGGATTCCTGGGAGGAAAAAAATTTGGTCGCCCGTTAATCTGTCTTAACCCTGCATTACTTCCTTTTGTCTGATCATGGTGGAATTCTGACATTAGTGGTTTGTTTAAACGTAATCTACGTGGATTGTGCCGCATGCGAATGTCACAACCACAATTTATAAAGTGGAAGCACGTACACCCAGTTACTGGAGATCCGGGAGCTTTTCCAGATGTAGGGGATGCAGGAGCAGGGAGGCGGTGAGATAGACGGGCTCAAGATTAGGCCAAAAAGTGGTACCTATTTCCTCCTCATGTGGGCATTATCGGTTGTCATTGTTGTTTATGTTGCCATGTCGTTGTGCAGCATCTGAAATAAGTTGTTGCTTCGTGGAGTGTGGCAGCTTAAATAATTTATGTCTGTTCCACTTATATTCCATCGAATTTGGAGACATCCTGCCCCTCAGCAATCGTGGAACCGATGATGCGTGTTTTCATATAGTAGTGGCACAATCACAATTTCGGATTCAACTACTGACTCGGGTGTTTCCAAACCCTAAGTCGCGGTACATTTTACTCAGAGAACGTGGGTAGATTGTTTCGCCCAGCAAAGTGCCACATACAGTGCTCCAGAATTTAACTGAATTACATATATAAGTTCAAGTTCAACACATTACTATGCATTTTTATTGCCAGCAACATTCTTCCACAGCCTGGGTGCCAAGCCTTCACGTCCACTGGCTTCTTCATTTCATGCCTTCTTCCTCTTCCTCGGTGCCAATTTTCTTAGCTTCACGTACTCTGCATTGCCGGGACGATCAGCACCAGGATCGTGTCCAACAACATATTTCCACTCATTTTTACCTTCTTCGGGTAGCAAAATGACTGACTCAGAAGTCATGTTTCTAACCTTGCGGCGCTTACTGTCAAAGAAACAGGATTGTTGCATAACTTCCCAATATCTACAGAGTAAATAAAACAAAAATTACAATTCAGCACAAACATGCGAACCCCAAGAGACTTTTGCTTACCAGGAGCTAATTGGGTTCGAGCGACCACCCTGTCCAAGAATAGAAGGGCGACTCCCAGTTGCAGCAGCTTCCACATCCAGTACATCACAATTCAGCTCAAACATGCAAGCTGAAGCATACCTTTTCATCAACCCAATTAGCTGACTGTCACACGTTAGAGGAACCAGGATGTCACGTTCGTCCATGAAGCTGAACTTTGCAGTCTGCTTCAGCCATAATTCATCATGATTACGTAGAGCAGCAACCATACCAGATATAGTGCAGATCTGCGCAAACGCTTCTTCCATCGTGATAAAATGGTGTCCATACCACTTGCCCTTCACCCTTGCTGATTTAGAGTCGTACCTGAAGTGGACTACCATAACCAGGTAAGGGTGGTCCGCGGAGATCCCACTTGACAAAAAACTGTGGACAAAATATGTTTGTCAGTGTTGGGCTAACAAACAATGGTAGGTTCAGTAGCCAGCTAGCTGTTATAATTAGTGCGGATAGCAAAGAGAAGGGTAGCTCACCCGCATGTAGCCAGAACTTCTTCTTCCTTGGTAGTAGGATCTGCCATCCCCCGAGCTGCGCGGCTCGTCGGCGGTGGAGGCGGGCTAGAGCCTCGCAACTGCGTCTACGGCATTGCGCCATTGGAGCTCGGGACCAGCGACTGGGCACAGCAATTTGGCGCCAGAAGTCAAATGTCCGAAGGGATCGTCCTGCTTGGAGGGTGGATTTCGACGCCGCCGGTGCTAGGGTAAAGGAGGGAATGAATTTGTGAAATTGGTCAAGGCATCCAATCCACTTAGTTCCTCGATTTTTCTAAGAGGTTGCCGTGTTGGCGCTCGCATCACGGACATATGACCGAGATGTGGGTCCCGACTGTCTACTTCAGGGGGCAGTTTAACGGAATGTTTGTATTTGGTAGGGGTGAGATGAGTTTGCCTCGAAATGGCCCCTCTGAGTAGTTGGCAGCCCAACTTTATGAAACACATCAATTTCAGGTAACTTGGGTACCGCCATGCGCTCGCCCATGAACTTTCGGGCCGCAAACGAACAATCCCCTCCCCCGTCTCGTCTTCTGAATCCGTGAGTCTTCTGGTGAAATAGGATTTTTTGGCATATTTTTCGGGATTTTTCCTAATAGTTGATTTTTTGCACAAAAACTAGACAGCAAGGTAATTCTGCTGAAAACATCGTCAGTCCATTAGTTGTATCCAAATCACACAAGTTTAGAGGAACAACAATAGCAAAAGTGTTCGGGAAAGTAGATACGTTTTGGACGTATCAACTCCCCCCAAGCTTAGCTTATTGCTTGTCCTCAAGCAATTCAGTTGAAAACTGAGTGCGATAAAAGAAACTTTCACGAACACATTTGCTTCATAAGATGTATATATTCTCAGCATATCATCAAGTACTTGTACAATTCATAATAAGGTGTATGCAAAAAAAGCTACCTAATAGTCATTGCAAGCTATGAAGAGATTACAACTCAAAAATAATAAGTAGCATGAAACATAAACATAAGCAACATTGCAATGCTCATAAAAAGGTATGATAGAGTGGTATCTCGCTTGCCTTTGATTGTAGAGCAAAACATAAATGCCAAGGCACCTCTGAAGTTCAAGTCAAGACTAGAAGTAAAGATATCAAATATACAAGCATCAAAGTCATGACACAATTAACTATGTTTTTAAATAAGCACATTACACTAAGAATGACAACTATGCTCTCAAGAAAGTGCTCATATAATAAGTGGTGAATCAACAAGTAAGTGAAAAGGTTTTGAAAAGTTTGAAAGGCTTCCAAAAAAGTATGGTACTCATTAGCTTCGAGATTGCATTGACCCTATCATAAGAATTTTTAAATGGTTAAGGTGAAAGTGAGGTCAAATACGAGTTATATGCTTGACAGACCATAAACTGGAAATCTCATGTCCCTTGAGTATGAGGGCCGCTCCTCATGCTACTCAACTTTAGTTACCAGTAAGTTCTTGTCATAGAAAATACATGCGTATCATAGAGAACCACCAACAAGGTACCCCTTGCCCGATGATACGGAAGAATCCCCATATCAAAATGACAAGGCAAGCAGACAATGAGCATCTCAACAATCTTCTTATCTACCGTGGGAAAATGGTGCCTTTTTCTCTCTTTCCTCTTTTCTCATATCTTGTTTTTTTCTTTTTTTCTCAATCTCTATCTCTCTCTCTTTTTTTATAAGAAGAATGCTTCATAGATTGCTCATTATGGTTACGCTGCATGTTTCCACCATGATTAGGCATGGATTAGACCAGCCGCCCAGGCGTTTCTCTAACACACATACATAACTCCATGGACTTACAAGCTCCCCTTTTATTTCACACCGACGACATCCATAAACAAAAGAGCGTGATATCAACTGGGTATATATTTACAGGTTTTGAAAGCATTCCCCGTGACAGCACGGTTTTGCTAATTCCCAGCCTATAATTTGCAAGCATATAACTTTCATGGATAGTCACAATAGTTAAGGTTTATTAGGTGCAAGAAATAAAGTGTGCCATCAAGTTCGTCAGAGCTTTACTAACTAACTTTCTCAAAACAAGCAAACATTATATTCGGAAGAAAATAGAGCATAATAAATATGCAAGGAGTAGCAAAATGATGCTAATATGTAGGTATGGTGGACACTTTTGGCAATATTGGTTTTGGGGAGTTGGAAACATGAGTAGAGCTCATACTCAGTGCACGTGAAGGCTAGCAATAGTAAGGGAGCGACAAACGAGAGAGCAATAACTGTCATAATCATGCTTGCAACAAAACAAGACTAATTATGGCATGAAAGTGATTCAAGTACCCTGAGGCAAAATAATTCATCGAGGCTTAACTGATTGTTTCAGTCATATGCATGCGTGAGCATGTGCCAAGTCAATTCAAGTGAAACATTCAGAGGAGGACACCACAGTGTCATACCAAGTTATGAATAGAACAATGCAAGCAAACGTTCATATGACATGCTACAAACTATTAGCAAGTTGGAGTTGATCATAAGAAAGCAAGGACTACTAAGCATCCATAAATAACATACACCTTACATGAATGGACTAAGCCTGCCCACAATGATGAGTATATGTACAAAGATGAAACAAATAGAGTTCGTTACCAGCCTCTTACCACACCTCAAGTTGTCATTAATCTTCATTATTGCCCTTCACTTGTGTGGCTTGAATAATAACATGAAACCAAACTCCACTAAGGACCATTGAACCCTGTAACAAACTTCACAAAACCAAAGAAGAAGAACAAATATTTTTGTGTTTTTGATTTTTAAAGGCAAGAACCAAAAGAAAGAACAAGCAAAGCGATTTTTTTTTGGGTTTTTCGAATAATGAAAATAAAGCTAAAAGTAGAAAGGCGAACCAAGGCAAAAAGAAAAAGAAGTGAACAAAGAGAAACAACGAAAATATTTTTGGTCTTTTTGTGTTTTGGAAAGCAGAAACAAAGCAAGAGCAAAAGGTAAAAAGAAAGCGAAACATGGATATACAAAGCGCCGACTGAACATGATATGTAGATGAGTGTGATGTCGGCGAAACTCCCCCAAGCTTAGGCTTTTGGCCTAAGTGAGTATCAACCCCAACGTGGGTAAGGATTCCAAGCCGACGGGTCATCATAAGAATGATCATGGTTAGACCCTTGGGAAGAAGAAGAAGCTCCCCAATCATAGGTAGGTTGCTGGTACGAGAACTCCCCCTCATTCGAGGGATGGACCGAATCATCCGTAGCCTCTCTTCCAGTATCTTGCTCCTGCCAAGAGAGCTTGTTACACCCTCGAATCGGCCCTATGTAAGTTTTAGCGATTCCCACCAAAACCCACATAGAAACGATTCAAAGATGCCCACCAGGCACTTTCGTGCGGGTGGAAACCGAAGTAATATCATTACACAATAGTCCACGATGGAACCCACAGAACAGATATATATACAACAACGACTCGCTGAGTCAAGAATGTAGATATACAGTACAAAGATCCAAATCACCTTGAAAACGATACAACATCCAAGTACGGATAAGAAGAAAATTGAGCTAAGAGCACTGAAGAATAACCGATGGCGTCCATAACCCTGCCCAGGCCAAGGCAGAAGGGTAACCCTGCTAACGACGTCGAACTTAAACATGCTAAAACAAAAGGGGGTGCCGATAAAGGGCAAAGGAAAAAGAGGAGCGTCAGTACTATCGCCAGTACACAGCGAGGCTAGAATTCGGCGACTCTCACCTACATAGGTATGGTGGACTGAAGCGGCAGCGCAGCATGCATAAACAACCTATAGAGACTCGATGCAACTGTCGGCTATTAGAGAGGGATAAGAGCGACCTATTCGGGACCAACCTGATACTAACACCAATCATACTCATCCTGGCATTTCCCCCTCGATACCACACGAGGAAGTCAAACTGAGGAACTCACACAGTTGGCAGTTTTATTCATTCCATTATAGTTGCAGCACTTACTAGTCAGATATAGATAGCATGAGTCATCCTGATAGCATAAGTAGTGGGCAGTTTTAGTTAACCATTCAGTTGTAGTTGCAGTACTTACTAATCAGATACAATTAGCATGTGACATCCCAAACCCAGCAGTTGTTGGCACTTTTATTTCATTCCATTGGAGTTGCGATACTTACTAGGCAGGTATAACATGACACGATACACCCTAGTTCCACCAGTTGTTGGCACTTTTATTATCCATTCCGTTGTAGTGAAACTGATTACTAGTCACATATTAAGTCAAATTTATAGCACTAGTTTAGTTATGCTTGTCTATGATCGAGATACTGTGCTCCAAGTCGTCCATAACCGCGGACACGGCTTTCAGAAAGATTTACCCTGCAGGGGTGCACAAATAGCAACACACACACGATCAACCTCGGAAAAACCAAATCAAAACCCAACGAGGCTTTCACAACAAAGCAATCACAGGATTCATAAAATATTTCAGGGGGCCACCCCACTAAGCTACCTGCAACGAAGCTGGCCGGCTCCGAGGCGGACCCAGGGTTTGTGTCAATGGCTATAAACGACTGGGAACCCGAAAGTGTGACTGGGCATGTCGATACCGCGAAAACATTCCACGTTCCAAAACAGTACAGGTGCTCCACGCACAATCGTAAATAAAGCAGTAAAGCATGGCATAAGTACAGGATAGTAATAAAGCTCCAAACTAGTTTGTGGCCCCAAAAAATAAGAAATGAATCAAGCTCTGGCTAAGGGGGATCCATAGGGTCTCCCGGATGTGGATAGTGCGAATAATCAAGGAACATGTATCAAGTACTCGGGGTCCTACGGGACATAAGTGGGCGTGGAAGAACCAAATAACATTTATTGCCCACCGATGCCTCTGCATTAGTAATATCTATTCCCAGCAATTTAATAGTTGTATTTAGAGTCATGATCCTCTCCATCGTAAAGCATATGAAAATATTCCAACAACTATGTGGTACTTCACGACACGGGATCGCACCTGAGCAAGCGACTACGACTCGTAAGACCATCTATCTACCAAACAACAGGGAATAGGAGGTGTCCAAGGCAATATAAAGGCTACACAGAATATATCTGGTACGGAACACTAAAGCATCGCGGCACGGATAGCAATAGATCAACAGGAGGAAATAAAGACTATAAATACAAAATAGGTAGAAAGGGGGAGAATGCTCGCCTGGGAATCACTGCCGAAGATACATTATCCGAAGGACTTGTCGAAGCTCACATCAACTCAATGGCCTAATCCGTGAAGAAGCAAAGCGCTAAAAGAAACACCGGATACACTATTTAATACTACTGTAGAAGATCCGCATGATTATGATATGATGCATGGCATGGCAAAGATGCGGTGCAATTAGGCAATATTAAGCGGAACCGGGGTCCCGATAATTAATTATATGGTTCAAGTTGTTTAGCTACCCCGCAATTTAAATGTTGTATTAACATGGCAAAGCATGGCATCGGTTCGTTACGCAAATTTAAATGGAGGCGATATAATACAAGTATAGCCCGCATATGCGCTCCATATTTAATTATGAGGTGAATCGACCAAATACCCCCAAAAAAATGAATATGTATGCGAGCATGAGCATTTTAATATGCAACAAATGGATATCATGTATTGTAAAATATAGGGGTCTCGGAAAAGGGGATCACACATCTCGGATCGAAGATCTTGGGGGCTAGAAGGGGTTTGGGGATCGACCTTCGGACTCCGGGAGCGGGGCTTCGGATCCGTGAAGCCAACCTTGACGTGCCTAGGGTTCGGTCTTCAGGGTCCAGGATGGAGAACTTGGTGTTCTCTGGCTTCAATAATCGAAGGCGTACTTGGTTCCGGCATCGGTGGTTGTCGGAAGATCTTGTCGACAATAATGATGGCCGTGTCTGACTTCTAGCATCGGCCTGACTCACGCATCAGATCCCAGTAGCCTTCGGCTCACCACCTCCATCTTCAAAACTGTCACAACATCAACACATCTCCACACCACACATCCACGATCCTCACACCATCACCCCCACTTCACATCACCAGAACTCCACAGGACATCAGGCAAAAAGCGGCAGGGGCTCTTGGGGTGGAGGAAGAGCTTGGCAGGAGGAGACCACGACACCGGGGAAGGACCCAGGAGCAGCTGCTGCGTATGCACTCAGTGGGGAGGACAGGGCGCTCTAGGGGCGAGGCCAAGCAGAGAGTGCCCGCGATGGCGCGACACGGAGGAAGGCCAAAGATGGGAACTGATAAGGGAGGAGGGCAGCGCTGAGGTGGGGCGCTAGATGAGGCAGGCGGCAGCGACTCTGCGTGTGGCGGTGGGGATGGGACGGCTCAAGGAGGCGCGCGTTTATGAGGCTCCGAGGCGGATGAGGGAAGCAGAGACGGCGGCGGTGCTCAGGGTCATGCTCGGGGAAGACCGCGGGAGGACGAGGGCGAGTAGGGCCCTAGCGGCCTGCTTCGCAAGTTGCGGCGACGGGGCAAACCAAGGCGGCGGGGCTGGGCAGCCTCGCTGGCGGCAGAGAGCAGACGGGGGCGCATCCAGGAGGTGGGCCGATGTAGAGAGAGGAGGAGGTTGGCGACCGCAGGACGTAGCACTCGCAAGCGGAGGCGCTCGGCCGTGCGGGGATCAAGGGCCAACGGGGCGCGGCCAGAGCAAGGGCCAACGGGGCGAGGAGCTCGCCGAGTAGGGAGGCCGCGTGGCGGAAGAGGGGCGGCGCGCTCGTGCAGAGGGAAGCCATCGGGCGGAGAGGGAGGCGGTCACGGAGAAGCGACGGAATGTCTCGATGGCGGAGGAAGGCCGGGTCAGGCGGCAACATAGGTTCCTGCCGGCGGAAACTCAGTGAGGAGAGGTAGCTAAGGCAGGGGTTGCGGGGATCGCGAGGGAGGAGCGGGATGCATCGGTGGAAGTGGGCCTGGATGGTGGGGCCGGCTCATGCGGTAGGTGAGGAGCGGGCATTGGGGCGTGCCCGCGTGCGTGCTTGCGGCACTGGGCGTGTCGAGGGCGCCGTGACAGGGTGCGTGCGGGACGACTGCTGTGTACGTGCGGGCGGGAGCGGGCGATCGCGACGAGGGGTGGCGTTACAGACGCGTTGATGCGGGCGGGATGGCACGGTGTACCGAGCTGGTCGGGTCGGTGCTGAACGCTGCGGCGTCAGCTTGTGCGTGCGGCGTGCAGTGTGTGTGTAGGGGTGGCGGCGGGGACTGGGTAGGGTGGTTCTAGGTTTCAGAGAGGGTAGGATTAGGGTTTTTTTAGATGGTTCGGGTTGTAGGTGGCCTGGCCTAATGGCTGGGCTGCCTCCCCGGTCCGACAAAATAGTTTTATTTATTTATTTTTATTTTTAAAGCCTTTTGTAAATTATTTTTAGACAAAACAAAATATCCGGGAAAAAGACCCGGAGTTTTGATTTGAATTTAGAAAACAAAGATAGGCTTTTAGAAAATAGTTTTAGGCAAACAAATGCAGGATGACATGACGATGCTCAAATGCAATGTGGCATGATGACATGAGCATGCGGTCATGATGATGTGCAACACAAAAACATAGCGATTTTCTAGTAGTGGTTTTACCGGGGTGCTACAATTCGACACCACTAACAAGGGATCTCGCCTTCGAGATCCGCCTCATGGTACGGGGAAGAAGGTCGATGATCTGAACCTTCTCGCTTCGTGTAGATCCTCGCGACACCACTAACAAAGATTCTTACTCCATCTTCAAATGCAATGTGGCATAATGACATGAGCATGCGGTCATGATGATGTGCAACACAAAAACATAGCGCTTTTCTAGTAGTGGTTTTACCGGGGTGCTATAGAGCTCCCCCAGATATGCATCGAGCTCTTCCTCGGTGAGTGACCATCCTAGCCTGGTATCAAGATTAAACAAAACAGGTGCAGGCAGAAGAACAACACGCTCTGACTTACTCCTTCTCCAACCAGCCTTAAGAGAGGTTATTTCATAAGACAAATCACTCAAATTAGCCCATGAAGAAACGAATTTATGTTGTATCATGGAATTAAGGTCAAGCCTCTCTATGGGAAACTATAGGTCTAAATGATGAGGCACTAAACCATGCAAAGCTAATAAACAAGAAGCGATGAGGCCTCCACAAATTCCACCTTTCTCGCGATTAGCAGCAAGACGGAAAGCTATCAAGGCACCCAAATTATAAGTCCTATCTTGTTTTAAAGCAACTGAGATAAATGCTAGATCATATGAGGATAATTTATTAGCAGTTTTCCTAGCGAGAGCACACTTGGCAATAAAGTAGGCAAAGTAGCGAATAGACGGGAGATGAATATTACGAATTTTACCACTCTCCTTTGAGAAGTTGCTCCCTTGGCAAATCTCCGCATACAAGTCCATAAGTGGTGTAGGTTGCTCCCTAATCTTTTCACACGATCCCCACTGAGGTACTCTAATAGCTGCACAAAAATCATCAAAAGGAAGATCGACAGCTATATTGTAAATTTTATAGTGAACCATGGGGTTAAGCAAGGAGCAACTAAATCGAAAGTCATGCACCACAGACATAGTTAGCTTCACAAATTGGTAGGGTTCATCTCCCACAAAATGCTCCAATCCTGCATTACCAATTAAAGTATGAAAATCTTGAGCAATCCCTGCGGCCTGCATGAATTCGGGGCATGGATAGATAGAAGGAAAAACTTCCTCCTCACGGTGAACCTTCATAACCGCAGGCACCCTCAATTCATGCTGGTTGAGTTGGTGTTCATCCATCCTCTTTTCTGAAATTTTTAGACAACGATCATACAAGTGATTGCAAGGTGATTACATAATGAAAGGAACAACTTATAGGGACTTGTAAGAGGCCTAAACATGCATCAAAACAGTTTTTCTAAGCATTGAACAAACTTACAAGCTCACATAACCTGTCACCTATAGTAGCAAAATACTCAAGATATAATCCACTAAACACAAATCTACTTGGACAAGCGGAGGAGTCACATACTGGAGGACAAATGCTCCAAATTTCAGCAGCAAAGATGGGCTGAGCAAGGAAATCGAAAAATCGCGAGCAAGAACAGCAAGAACGCGAGTTTGAGCAATGAACTGGTGTTTTCTCGTGGGAGAGAGAAGTAGCAAGTGAGAGAGTGAGTGGAGGGCCAGGGGTGGCCCACACCATGGCCAGGCGCGCCCCTGGTGTGGCCGCGCCACCAGGTGGTGTGCACACCTAGTGGGCCCCCTGGTACTCTCCAGGCACTTCTCTGTCCCTTTTTTCACGTAAAAATTTAATATGAATTTTTCTAGGATTTTTTCGAGACACTTTATTTTGAGCAATTTTCAGGTATTAATGAATGATTTTTCTTCAGAAAAATGATTTTGAAATGGTGCAATAACAAAACAAAACCTAAACTTCAAAAGTTCTAAGACACTCTAATATGCAAGCAACTAGCAAAAGAAAAGAAAACTAAGCGAAGGCAAAAACTAAAATGGAAAAAGTAAAAGTAAGCAAAGATAAGCACGATGAAAACATTGTTTTGTTCATTAAAATCCCTTTGTTAACAAGGTTGATCAGGTCTTGTTACCAAAACAATTTTATATGAAACAAAATTTGTATTCCACTCAATGATTATGTTACCTCAACCTTGATAGCAATGGTGCCAATCATAATAATTTCATATTTTTCTCTTGGTATGGGACAAATTATTTCTCCAACTTGAATGCCCTCAATATTTTCAATTGAATTTAAGCCATAATTTCTATCAATCTTCTTGGGGAAATAGACAATATGCTCCTTGTCATTAACATTAAAAGTTACCTTTCCTTGATTGCAATTAATAATAGCTCCTGCAGTATTAAGAAAAGGTCTCCCAAGAATAATAGACATATTGTCATCTTCAGGCATTTCAAGCACAACAAAGTCAGTTAATATCAAGCAATTATGAGCCACTTGAACAGGTACATCCTCACATATACCAATAGGAATAGTAGTAGATTTATCAGCCATTTGCAAAGATATATCTGTTGGTATTAGTTTTTCCAATTGAAGTCTCTTGTAGAGAGAAAAAGGCATAACACTAACTCCTGCTCCTAAATCACACAAGGCAGTTCTAACATAATTGTTTTTAATAGAGCATGGAATTGTTGGAATCCTAGGGTCTCCAAGTTTCTTTGGAACTTGACCATTAAAGGAATAATTAGCAAGCAAAGTAGAAATTTCCTCATTAGGGTTCTTCCTTTCATTAGAGACAATATCCTCCATATACTTTGAGTAAGGAGGCAATTTAATAGCATCCGTTAAAGGAATTTTCAACAATAAAGGTTTTATCCATGCACAAAACTTGTTGTAGTGTTCATCTTCCTTTTACTTGTGTTTCTTATCAGGGAAAGGCATAGGTTTTTGGACCCAAGGCTCTCTTTCACTACCATGTTTCTTAGCAACAAAATCTTCTTTAGTGTATTTAGTATTCTTAGTGTGCCTTTCAGGTTCTTATTCAACTTTTTGTTTATCAGGAGCATCATTTTCCTCATTACCACTTTCAGTTTCAGCATCAGAGACAGATATACTATTAGGATCTTTAGCAGGTTTAGAAGATTCTACAATAGTTTTATGTTTCTTTTTCCTTTTCTGAGGAGAAGTCCCACTATTTTCAATTTGTTGAGAATCTTGCTCAATTCTTTTAGGATGCCCCTCAGGATATAGAGGATCCTGGGTGGCAGCACCACTTCTAGTTCTAATTTCATAAGCATGTTTTTCTTTAGCAGCATTAACTAGCAAGTCTTTTGTACTTTAATAAGCTGATCAATTTGAGTTTGAACCATTTGGAAATGTTTAACAAGCATTTTAACATCATTAGACGTTCTTTCCACAATATCCTTCAACTCAATGATAGCTCTAGAGTTTTCCATTAGATGATTTTGCACCCTTTTATTAAAATTATCTTGCTTAACAATAAGAACATCAAATTCTTCCATGCATTGATCAGGAGGTTTAGAGTAAGGAATATCACCTTCATAAAAATGTTGGAGAGAGTGTACCTCAATAGTGGATGAGTGGGAGATTGGCTTACATAATTCTTCTATGGGAGGTAAATTCTTCACATGTTCAGCTTTAATACCCTTCTCCTTAAGACAATTCTTAGCTTCCTTCATCACTTCATCATTTAGTTCAATAACTCCCCTCTTCTTTGATGTTGGTGTTGGCTCAGGCATAGGTAACTCAGGTGTAACTGTCTCAGGCGTAGTTGGCTTAGGTGGAGTCCATTCATCATAATTCTTGCTTATTTTAGCCATTAATTCCTCAGCTTCTTTGGGAGTTCTATTCCTGAAAACACAATCATCACAACTATCTTGGTATGTCCTAGATTCTTCAGTTAGTCCACTATAATATATATCAAGAAGCCCATTCTTAGGTAATAGACATCCATCCTGTGCATGAATCAAAGCACAAAACCTTGCCCATGATTCAGGCAATACCTCTTTTTCTCCCTGTTTAAAATCAAAAAGTTCCTACAAAATGGCATGTCTAGCACTAGGAGGCAAATATTTCTGAAGGAAGGTACTAATCAAGCAATCAGGACTATCAATAGATCCAGGAGGTAAATTATTAAACCAAGTTTTAGCTTCCCCTTTTAGTGAAAAAGGGAAAATTTTAGCAACAAAGTAGGTGCACATCTTAATATCATCAGAAAATAGGCCACTCATGGTAGAAAGCTTAGTCATATGTGCTACAACACTTTCATTCTTAGTTCCACAAAAGGTTCTTTCTCAACAATAGTTATGTAAGATAAATCAAGAGAGAAATCATAATCCTTATCTTTAATGTTTATGGGAGATGTAGCAAACTTACCATTAGGGGATAATTTGAGTTTTATAGTATGCCTCTCAAGGAGACTCTTAATAGCACTTTTACCATGAGTGTTTTGACATTCTTTAATAAATTCATCATTCATTTCTATATATCCGTCTTCAATATCGTAGCTCTCCGGCAACAGAAGCAACATAACTCACTTTTACCACTCTTATCAAGTACAGTAGAAGCAACATCATAAGTATCAGAAGTTTTAGATTCAGCAGTAGTAGTAGTATGTGTAGAATGTGTCTGGGGTGGTGTAAGGAGCTTACTCATCACAGATGGTGAATCAAGAGCAATAGAGGTGTTCAGAAACGTACCTCTCCTTGTAGTGGATGGTAAAATAGGAACCTTGCCATCACGAGACTTATCCATGATGGATGGATGGCATCGAACAACAGTGATTCCAAGTGAACTTGATAAATAGAGCTATTCTCCCCAGCAACAGCGCCAAAAAATAGTCTTGATGACCCACAAGTATAGGGGGTGTATCACAGTATTTTCGAGGGAAGTGAAACCCAATTTATTGCTTCGACACAAGCGGAGCCAAAGAATACTTATAAGCCTTAACAACTAAGTTGTCAATTCAGCTACACCTAGAAACAATCTTGCTCACAGCAGTTTATCAGTAGCAACAGTTTTGTAGTAGCAATGGCAAAGTAATAGCTGTAGTAAAGTAAAGATAGTAGTAACAATAGCAGTAAACAACAGGATTAAAGCACGGTAGGCATAGGGATGGATGGACGGACGTTGCATGGACAAGACAATTCATATAGCAATCAAGACATAGGGCATTTGCAAATAAATAAGATAAAGCATCCAAGTACTAAATAATCATAGGCATGTGTTCCATATATAGTCATACGTGCTCGCAATGAGAACTTGCACAACATCTTTTGTCCTGCTAGCCTGTTTGCAGCAGGGCCTCAAGGGAACTACTGGCAATTAAGGTGCTCCTTTTAATAGAGCATCGGAGCAAAGCATTAACAATCCGTGAACACATGTGATCCTCACATCAAAGCCATTCCCTCCGGTTATCCCGATTATTTTCACTTCGAGGCCTTTGGTTCCGGACAACAATGTGTGTCTAGAACTTGCATGTAATATCATAAACAATACTATCATCATGAATCAATAACATGTTCAGATCTAAAATCATGGCACTCGGCCCTAGTGACAAGCATTAAGCATAACAAGTTGCAACAAAGTCAAAAAGCACTAATAGTAGATACTAGGCACCATGCCCTAACAATCAGATGCCATTACATGAATGATCTTATCCAATCCCTACCATCCCCATAGCCTATAGCGGGGGATTACTCACTCATAGATGGGGGAATCATGGATGGTCGATGGAGAAGCGATGGTGACGATGATGGTGATGATCTCCTCCAATTCCCCGTCCAGGCAGGGTGCCAGAATGGAGTTTCTGGTTCTGATTTGCGGAATCTAGTGGTGGCGGCGAAGCGAAACTCTTTCTGAAAAACATCGAACCCCCCTCGGTTTTTAGGTCAAGAGGCATCTTATAGGCGAAGAGGGAGGCCGAAGGGGTAGCCGAGGCGGCCACACCACCCCCTCGCGCGGCCAGGCCTGGCCCGCGCGGCCAGATGGTGTGGGCCCCTCATGGCCCTCCTCCTTCTCGTCTTCTAGCTCCTTGAGTCTTCTGGTGAAGGATTTTTAGCATATTTTCCGGGATTTTTCCCGATAGTTGATTTTCTGCACAAAAACTAGACACTAAGGTAATTCTGCTGAAGACAGCGTCAGTCCATGTTAGTTGTATCCAAATCACATAAGTTTAGAGCAAAAACATTAGCAAAAGTGTTCGGGAAAGTAGATACGTTTTGGACGTATCATGCATTCCATACTTGCAATTCCATCATGCATCATGGATAACTTGTAAAATCAGAACTATTTATGCAAGCAAAACATGATGAATAAAATTGAAAAATAATTATTTCTTGTTAATAATTCCTCACTAATGTTGTATCATCATTGTACTATGCTAATGGCATTTTTTAACATGGTTTGCATCAATAACTTTCCATATCATGCATCATATCATGATAATGCCGGATCATCCGTATTAGTGGTAATTGTTGCATCGTTTGTTCTTTTTAGTGTTTTGCTTCTTCCTGGATATGACGATATGATGTTGTGAGATTCGACAAGTTCTTCATATATGTATCTTTGGAAATGGTTCCCAGGCAAGCATCCTCCCCTATGCTACATTTTTTGCTTTATAGCTTTACTTCTCTCTATTAATATCCGTGTTGTGATTCTTTATACTCCTTGCAGCCTACATTGCCTTGGTCACTTTCTATTGTCGTTGATTTGGTAGGTAATTAGCCTTGTGACTCATAGTTGGTTTAAGTCATCGAGTTCCACAGTGTTTGGAAGGTTATCACATGCGTAATGTTAGAGATAATCATGGTTCTACTTACAAATTGATAATTAAAATGTTGGAAATAGAGATAACTAATAAAGCGGCACCAGTGAGAAATAGATTAGATTTGGCTTTTATCCTGCCCACTTGTGTCCACCTAGGGCCCGAGTACTTGATGCATATTCCTTGACTATCGCACTATCCACTTGTGTGAGACTTTATGGATCCCCATTCGCATGAGCTTGATTCACATCTTATTTCTTGGCATGACTAGTAATTAGCTCCACTACAATGGAATGGCTAACTAAAAGTGTCAACAACTGGTGATATTAGGATGTCTTATATTATCTATATCTGAATAGTAAGCATGACAACTTCAATGGAATGATTAAATAAAATTGCCAACCCTGTGAGTTCCTTGGAAGGAATTCCTCGTTTGGTTTCAAGGGGGAAACTACAGGTTGGGTTATGTTTGGTGGTAGTATCAGGTTGGTTCTGAATAGGTATCTCTTATCCCTCTCTGATAGCCGATAGTTGTATCCAGTCTCTATAGGTTGTTTAGTGCATGCTTTGCTGTCGCTTCCGTCCAGCATACCCATGTAGGCGAGAGCCACCAAATTCTAAGACTCACCGTGTACTGGCCTCAGTACTGACTGCTCCTTTTTTCCTTTTCCCTTTGTCGGCACCCCTTTTATTTTGACAGTTATGAGTTTGACGACGTTAGCAAGGTTATCCTTCCATCTTGGACTAGTCTGGGTTATGGACGCTATTGGTTATTCTTCAGGACTCTTAGTCCAATTTGCATCTTATCCATACTCAGATATTTATCGTTTTCAATGGGATTTGAATCTTTGTAATGCATATTTGTATTCTTGACTCGAGGAGTGGTTTTGTATAGATGTGTTATTGTGGCTTCCATCGTGAACTATTCGATAATGATATAACTTTTTTTCCACCCACACACAAGTGTTTGGTGGTTATCATCGAATCGTTTCTATGCGGGTTTGGCAAAATTTGCTAAAATATGCATAGGGCCGATTCAATGGTGTTACACTTCATCTCCGCCAGACTTGCTCGTGTGGTGTTCCTTGTTTCCTCCGAGTCGACAATGGCGACGACGGGTATTTTTCCTCCCTAGCGTCAAGCAGGGCGGTTTTTGTTGGTGGCTAATTGTTTCTAACTGTTGTGGCTACGTGAGTTCTGATGGCATTGGCCTGCTGCTCTAATTTGGTAGGAGCAAGAGCTGCTAGCAATACCGATCTAGAATTCTAAGTGTTACTTAGATCTAGATTGATTTCCCGAATCTAACTGAAGTCATGTGTAATCTGTTCATCTTGGAATTTCTCTACGGCTGTGGTTCCGTCTGGTTGAAATGAAAATATTAGCTTGGAACTGTCGTGCATGTGTAAGTCCTCGGCAGTTTGTGCGCTTCTTGTGAAGCAAGGGTGTCTCACCCCGGATGTACTTTTCCTGTCTGAAGCACATCTGTGAAGAGTTAAGGTGGATCGTCTACGTGTCAAGTTGATTTTTGATGAGATGCTGGTGGCTAAAAGTGATGGGAGAAGTGGAGGGTTAGTGATGTTCTAGAAAACTGAGACAGTTGTGACATTCAAAGAGGTTACTGACAATTTTATTCATATCAAGATGAATGAGCATAGTGATTTTGGATGGCGGATCACAGGCATATACGGTGAGCCTATTAGTGATAGGTCTAGTAGTGATAGGAAGCATCCCACGTGGGGATATATCCGATCATTGCATGCAGCTATTGTTCTTCCATGGGTGATGCTAGGAGATTTTAACGAGATTTTGTACAACGCTGAGAAGGAGGGTGCCAACGCTTGACCACAGAGATGCATGCAAGCGTTTAGTGACATGCTTTTTTTGAGTGGTTTAGTGACATGTTGAGGGAGTGTAATTTGGAAGATATGGGGGTGGTATCTTCACATGGCGTTGTGGGAAGATCCGTGAGCCGCTGGAGCATGTTGTATGTGAAGATCGATGGGCTTCTATTTTCCCTTTGTATGGAGTGGTCAATCAGGATTTTCACAAATCAGATCATAGGCTGGTATTGATCGACACTGACTTTAATTGAGGACTACAAGCAAGAAATATTAGGGGTCCACTAAAATTTCAAGCAAGATGGTTGTCTGAGGGGTTGGTCGAGGATATCATTCAGTATGCATGTGAGAGAGCAAATGACCTCCATGCTGATTCCTCCCTTAGTGATCATATGAGGGAGTTTGATGAGGTTTTGCACCGTTGGGATAAATAAGTGCTAAAGGGGGCAAGGAAGATATTATATGAAATTTTGTCCGGTCCTATATCGGATGAGGCCGTGGCAAAGAAAAAAGAGGTCCAACTGAAGATGGACAATTTGCTAGAGTAGGAATAACTTTATTGGGTGCTAAGAAGTTGATACCTTCAATCCGGATTACGGATATAGTATAACTCCTTTTCCCTAGTAGACCTAGGTTATCGAATCCTTGAGAAGTAGAAAGCTAGTGAAGTTACTTTAATGGACCTTCGAGAGTTTTAGAACTCTTTTTGTGTTTTACCGGGCCCAGATTGTGCTATCTTTTGTTGTTGTCGATGATGGAGAGAGAGGGCCTAGGGCTTTTGGTTTCACCTATAGCTGTGCAAAACATCTGATGGGAATAAAATATAATAATAAAGTATGCATGTAATTTTTAGAGCAAGATAATTATATGTGGGCAGTGCATCCATAATTGCTATTGCCTCCGCAACCAACCTACTAGTCTCATCCATAGAAGAAAGAGAACTAATGATATGCATAGTGATGTCACCGTTAATCCCAAGTAAATCCCTCACATACAGCCGTACTACCCCTTCTGTCACTGGGGTTCCCAACCTACAGATTAGTCATTACTCATACTCCCTATACCTGGCTCAATCCTCGGGGTCTTAGGTACCTGAAAAGTCCTTGGATTGAGGCAAGAGAGGATACAATAAGCATCATGTCATACAAACTAATACATGATCCCATCTATGATAAATAACATGCACAAAAGCTACATGGCTAGGCCGAAGCCCTTAGCCCAAAGATAATTACTCATGCATAGAGATGAAATCGACAATCATAAACATTGTAATGGAAATCATGAGATTACTATCAAATAGTCTTACAATGTCGCCAATCGAAGATGAGATCTACTATTACAAGAGGTGGAATATGGCTATGGTGGTGGAGAAGGGTTTGGAGATTAGATCTAAGTCTATTCCTCCGGTGGCTCTTCAGCACTGTGGATGCAGGTTTCTGGGGTTCTGCGGCAGCTCTCCGTGGCTTTGTTTCTCATCGCCTGAAGCCTCTTTATATAGGGTTCCCTTCATGAAGTTGTTCTGTTTGACCTAGCGGTGTTGTTGGCAACTATACAGCCGGAACTATACGGGCAGAATTTTATTCCCGCTGTATAGTTGGTCGTTAAAGCTTTTGTCTCCACTTCACGACCCTTGGTTTCTTTGGGTTGTTGGAAATCTCGTATCTTTGACTTTAATTTTGTGATTTGCGTCATCAAATGTCATTATGTGTGCAAGGAAAAATAGAAAGAAAGATTGCATACCCCTTTGATCATTAGGCATTAGTGGCAGGGTTTAGAGAGATGATTCATCAAAAATATGAAAAATATCCAGTTTAAATGTGGATGTAGATTAATATATTTCACAACCATCAAGCTTAAACTTGATCATCCTCGAGCAAGAAAACCAAAATAAAAAAGGAACTCATCATTCAAACTGAAATAATGAGATGATGATCTTACTCATGGTTGGTAACCTCATGTTTCCTCCACTTTATTAATCTAAAAAACTTCAGCATAGATAGAGTAATGGCAAGCATATCATACCGGGTTTTATGCATCCTTATAGTGTAGCGAAATTATTGTTAACATGGATGATTCAAATGAGTAAACCTTATTCCATGTCATGTAATCAACTCATAGGCTTGCCTTTAAACAATAAAGTATAATCATGTAAAATTGAGAGTGTGAGAGTTTGTCATGAAAAACATATACACTAGAGTATCTCAATTCTCCCATATCAATAAATCAAGGCTTTTCAAGCACTACTTTTATGTTCATTGTCCATCAAGAATTTCAGTTCTTAAGTAATTGAGAGCATGCCAACGATTTTAATTAGTTTATCTGGCTGTGATGGACACTCGTGGCATCACCAAGGTTTTTGTTACTTTTGCACAATGATTACTCATAACAGCCAGAGGAGTGATTCCATCATGAACATAGCTACCCGAGAAAGCAAACAATCTTACCCACTATAGCATTGCTGCTACATATGTTTAATCAACTCATAGCCGAAATCTAGGAGTTTCCTCCATGAAGATCCTTCATAGGCTAGCGGAGTTGTTGGCATCACATGAAGTTTGACACGCATAAAGCTATATCATTTTTATGATTCACAAGTCAAACTTTGGGATGCTCACAAAAACCACTAAACATTAATTCAATCGAACAAATCCTTTTAGAGAGAGCTATCAAGTCAATTATTACTTTCTGTGGTGTTGAGTGTCTCTAGAAATAAGCCTTCAAGACTAAACACTACAACACCCAAGCCTTCAATTGTGAGACTTTTTCTTATTACAATTGTTTAGCAAATTGTTAAGCAAGACTTGGTTAACTACAAGAGATCGAACACAACTTACCCAAGTAAATATCCATGCAAACAAAATTTTAGTACAATATAAAGACTCACTCCACCAATATAATATCTTAATATTTACTACTAACTAGCACGGGTTTCTCAAACTTCAAAAGTGGGAATCTTAAGGCATACCTCTCATGATTGGTTTCACTTCTCTCTTCCCTTTTGATTTGCTTCTTGGAAACTCAAAGTCGATCACTCTCCTGCAAATATGTGAAAGCCACAAGGAGAATAGAAAGGAAGGAAGAGGGAAATAAAGATAAATGGAAAAATGTTTTTGTTGTTTTTAAGAGAGGGAATTTAAAGAATAGAAAATTGGTGGCAAAGCTCGGCTAGAAAGTATGGAAAACAAATAGAAATAACTAAAGATAAAGTGTTGAGGAAACCAACATGAGTGGTTATAAACTCGAATTAAAAACATAACCTCAAAATAGATAAAAACAAATGAACGCCAAATAAAGATAATGAGCAAACTTCCCCATGCTTAGGCTTTTGCAAGCCCTTCAAATCATTGTGGTGGCGGGAAAAAGTCATAACTCCAGTTCACAAATTGAGTTGATAAATTACTAGTTATTTCTTAGAGGTTCAAGGAGAGGTTATGCATCCTCTCCATAGTTCCTCCAAGTTCTTGGAAGTCTTGGTATGTAGCGAATCAGGTTAGTGGCTGCTCCTCTACTTGGTCCTCATCCTCATCCGGAATCTCCTCCTCGGGTAGGTGTTTCTCAACCTGCAAGTCATCTATCAAACGTTCTTCCTCGATAGAGAAAAGACCATAGGCAAAGGAGCAAGGTAAAGATGCCCAGCTCCAGCTGTATGCAAGTAATAAACACCACCTCTCCTAGTGAGCATGCCACAAGATTTTAAAGTAGAGAAACCAACATGTTGCTCACCTAGCACTAGTTGCAACTCACCTAGGTCGATGCCTAGGGCAATGGCAAGCAGGGTGATGATGCATCCACCTGTGAATGGTCTTTGGCTTTGGGAGGATTGGTACTCCAGGTAGCACAACAGCTTTTGCAAGGACTAAGATGTCTTCCTCATTGAGTCTCGTGAACTCATTTCGTGTCTTCAAGGTGTTAGCAATAATATAGAACAAATAGCGAATTGCAGGATGTTGAATATTCTTCCCCTTGCTTACTCTAGAAGTGAAACTCATTCCATTATAATAATTTTCGGGGGAAGGGTCTATTCCAGTAAAGGATGAGCGTACGTCATTAGCATTATTTCTTGGAAAATTAAAACATGCGCACCATTCATCTAGTGATAAAGCATAATTATTGTTTATAAGTCGGAAACAAATCATGTCCTCTCCTTGTCATGCTTTAACGGTGCTTTGCAAACAACTTAGAAATTCAAGAGTTAACCGGCAATAAGTACGCACATCATTGAATACAAAGTTTTGCAGGCCAACTCTATTGCAAAGTAAATTGAGGTCATTATAAATACAGAATTGATTCAATATTATGGGGCAAGCCCACTTGGTTTTCTTCACTTCTCGGTTCTTGATCATGTTGAAGCAATTAGGCTGGAGCTCATCCATGAACCGTATCGCCATGTGTTCTTGAGAGGTAGCCCAAGAAGCACTAGCGGTGGCATGAGCACGAGTTTGGCTCCTTGTGTTCATCATCTAAAATAATAAGGAAAGAAAAAACATTTTGATCCAATAATAATAAGCATAACATATTCCTCATCTTAGCACACTAAAGAGTCCCTTCAGAATAATAATCTAGGCAAAAGAATCATGGCAATTAGTTCATAGTACGTCTCACCCTAGATTAATAATGATAACAGACTGAAAATGAATTTGCAAAAATTAATTGGAGGATCGGAGTAGAAACATACCGTAGATCACTTGTGTGCGAGGAAATCGAACGAAATTAAGTAGAGATAAAGATATCTTGAGGTTTTGAGAGAGTTTGGAGGTAAAAGAGAGAAAAATGATTGAAGTTTTGGTGTTGGGGGGTACCTTCCCATGGCGATTTTGTGGTCAGAGGTAACTATACGGCCAAACTATATGGTTGGAACAATTTATTCCCGCCGTATAGTTGGTCTGATGTAAAAAAAATGGTTTCCTCCTAGCGGTGCAACTATACGGCCATAACTATACGGCAGGGATTTTTATCCCCGCCGTATAGTTGGTCGTCAAAACTTCTGTATCCTGGAAAAGAAATTTTACAAAGGCAACGATAACTATACGGTCGAAGCTATACAGTCGGAATTTTTATTCCCGTCGTATAGTTGGTCGTTAAACCTTCAGTATCTACAAAAAAATTGATGGCAAAGATATCTATACGGCCAAACTATACGGCTGGATTTTTTATTCCCACCGTATAGTTGGTCGTTAAACCTTCTGTAGACATCAAAAAATTTCTATTTCTTTGAGACTTCTTTCTTATCCTGAAACTTAGAGAAACACCTTGTTTTTTGATAGAAAAATGAGAGTAAAATTGTCAACCAACATCAGCATGTATAAAGCAAGATTTTTAGTACTACCGAACTTCTTATCCTCAACTGGAGCTTTATAGCACTCTTTATAAAATATAAAACTTAAACTAAAACTTAAAACTTTACTCAAACCTTTATTTCACATGGGTTGCTTCCCATGCAGCGCTCTTTTATGGTCAATAGCTTGACCTCAGTGTTGCTCACTTAGGCCAGATGAGTGGAACACCCACTCCAAAATATTTGGCCTTCAAAGTGATGGCATCCTTTTCATCATGCTTGGCTTTCTTCTTCCTGGGAAAATGAATAACAAAAGGATCCCACGAATGCAATTGAAGCTTCATGTTCCCTTCATGTGGATTAATCAAAGCCTTAATAGTTCTTAAGAATAGGGGACGTAATATAATAGGAGAACTAGCATATTAAAGCATGTCAACAATAACAAAATCAATAAGAGCATGACAGCCTTTAATGCATACTAACGTATTTTCTTTAATCCCTACAGCTTGTTTGCAGGTAGAATCTGCTAGGTGTAATTTTAACTCGGTGCTTTCAAAGGGGCCAAGATTTAACTTATTAAAAGACTTTTTGGAATTGTTGAAACTCTTGCACCTAGATCACAAAGTCTAGCTATCTCATTGGTCTCAATTTTAATCTTAATAGTAGGCTCAAATATATCATCAAGCTTCACAGGTAATTTTTTAGCAATTTTCTTATATTCTTCCTCAAGCTCACGTACCTTTATTGCTACCTGATTAACAAAGTGTTGATACATATCTTCCTCATTTCCTTCACTTACCGTAATCTTGATATTGATCCTTTTTACAAGATCTTCAACGGTGTAATTTGGTGAAGGAGCATTACTATAATCAAGTTCTTCAGGCTCCTCCCTTTGGATTCTCATCATTTTTAGGTCTTCAACAGGATTGAGCTCAGCTTTACCTACAAATTTAGCTAGAATTAGAGTTTGACTCTCGATATCTTACCTAGATGTGCCTCAACAATCCTTGTTCTTTCTTGGAGGGCCTACAAATCATTCCTCAAACTTACAACTTGGTTAGATAATTTACCAAGCATAGCATCATGGTTCTCTGTTATTTTAACAAGGATATTGTTTTGCTCATTTTGTGAATCTATAAAGGACTTAAGTGTTTCTTGGAGACTACCATTACTTGTTCTCATATTATTATTAGAGTTACCTGCAGGACTAGAATAATGTTTCTGAAAATTAGGATTATAATTCTTCTTCCAAGCAGGGTTATAATCATTACAAGCTATGAAGTCTATTTCTTAAATATTTGATTCTGGGATAGCTCTTACCTAGTTTTCCTTACCTTTTACGGCTAATATAAGCTCATCCAACTTAGCATTGAGTTCTTCATTTTCTTGTGGTGAGACGGAGGTCACCTTCTTCGTGTTTGATCTATCCACATGCCACTAGGCGTGATTGTCTAGCAGCTGCTTTGCTTCGGTAATATGTTTGCCCATAAATGTTCCCCCAGTTGCAGTATCAAGCATAGACTTAGACACATGGTTAAGAGCATTATAAAATAAATGGATAATTAACCAATCTTCCATCCCATGACTGGGACAGTTTCTCATGCATTCTTTCATCCTCTCCCATGCAAGCGCTAGTGCCTCACGCTCTTCCTATCTAAAACCAGTAATATTATATCTTAGTTGCATAGTCTTTGTAGGTGGGAAAATTTTAGTCATAAATAAAGCAGTACACTCCACCCATGATGCAATAGTATTTTTAGGCAAAGCTAGCAACCATTCTTTTGCTCTTCCTCTAAGAGAGAAAGAAAATAAGCGCAATTTGACTGCATCGGGGTTCACATCTTTTATGCGCATCATATCACATATTTCAGTGAAAGTGTTCAAGTGCATACCTGCATCCTCAACAACAGAGCCTCCAAATTGATTCTGTTAGGCCAAACTTAAATAGTGGGGCTTAATTTCATAATCATCACCAGTAATTGCTGGCTGGGTAATAGGAGTACACAAATAATCATTGTTGGGAGTTGCAAACTCCCCAAGCTTCTTTTCAGCCATATTTCCTATGATTTTGGGTTTTCTTAAACAAAGTCTTATGATAGTAAAAACAAGAATTTAAAGACTAACTAATTTTTTGGTTTTTCAAATAAAGACTGAAAGTAAACTAACAAAATAAAACAAGAATTAAAACTAGCAAGGTTCCTACTGACCTCACCAGGGTAGCTATTGTTTCATCGGCAACAGCAGCAAAAAAGGGTTGATACCTTCGATCCGGATTACAGATGTAGTATAGCTCTTTTTCCCTAGTAGACCTAGGTTATCGAATCCTCGGGAAGCAGAAAGCGTAGTGAAGTTACTTTAATGGACCTTTGAGAATTTTAGAACTCATTTTGTGTTTTATCAGACCAAGAGTTTGTTGTCTTTTGTTGTTGTCGATGATGGAGAGAGAGGGCTAGGGCTTTTGGTTTCACCTATAGCTGTGCAAAACATCTGATGGGAATAAAAGATAATAATAAAGTATGTATGTAATTGTTAGAGCAAGATAATTATATGTGGGCAGTGCATCCATAATTGCTATTGCCTCCGCAACCTCTTATAGCAATAACCTACTAGTATCATCCATAGAAGAAAGAGAACTAATGATATGCATAGTGATGTCACCATTAATCCCAAGTAAATCCCTCACATACAACCGTACTACCCCTTATGTCACTAGGGTTCCCAACTTGTAGATTAGTCATTACTCATACTCCCTATACCTAGCTCAATCCTCAGGGTCTTGGGTACCTGACAAGTCCTTGGATTAAGGCAAGAGAGGATACAATAATCATCATGTCATACAAACTAATACATGATCCCATCTATGATAAATAACATGCACAAAAGCTACATGGCTAGACCGAAGCCCTTAGCCCAAAGAGAATTACTCGCCCATAGAGATGAAATCGACAATCATAAACATTATAATGGAAATCATGGGATTGATATCAAATAGTCTTACAATGTCGCCAATCAAAGATGAGATCTACTATTACTAGAGGTGGAATATGTCTATGGTGGTGGAGGGTTTGGAGATTAAATCTAAGTCTATTCCTCCGGCGGCTCTTCAGTGTTGTGGATGCAGATTTCTAGGGTTCTGTGGCGGCTCTCCGTGGCTCTGTTTCTCGTTGTCTGAAGCCTCTTTATATAGGGGTCCCTTCATGAAACTTGTTCTGTTTGACCTAGCAGTGTCGATGGCAACTATACATCTAGAACTATCAAGCTCGTTGGGGACCCCAAGAGGAAGGTATGATGAGCACACCAACAAGTTTTCCCTCAGTTGTGAAACCAAGGTTATCGAACCAGTAGGAGCAAGGAAACACCTCCAAGGTGTTGTTTCCAACTTGGAATCATGCACAACACAACCACAGAACTTTGTCGCCAACTTACAATGAGGTTGTCAATCTCACCGGTTTTGCCGAAAACAAAGGATTAAATGTATTGTGTGGAAGAAAGTAATAGCTTGCAGAAAGTAAATAGAAAATAGTAAACATTTGTAGATTGATGGTAAAATAAAGGACCGGGGTCCATAGTTCACTAGTGGTGATTCTCCTTAAGATAGATGACATGTTGGGTGAACAAATTACAGCGGGGAAATTGACAAACATCGAGAAAGCATACATGCATATACTAATTATCTTGACTCCTTTGAGATTCGATTGGGAATTACAACATTATACATAGACCGTAATCCAACTGCATCTATGACTAATAATCCACCTTCAGGTTATCATCCAAACCCCCTTCAGTATTAAGTTGCAAGCAACAGATAATTGCATTAAGCATTGCGTGTAAAGTAAACAATATGATTGTTCTATGAACAAAGGATTGTTGTTTTCTCCCTACTAGCAACATCACATCTAGTACCTTAGAGATTTCTGTCACTTCCCCAGATTACTAGAGGCATGAACCCAGTATCGAGTATAAATACTCCTTCTTGGAGTTGCTAGCATCTACTCGGCCAAGATATCTACTAACAACGGAGAGCATGCAAGATCACAAATAACAAAGACATGATCGAATCAATAATCAATCTAAAATAGCATCTCAATATCCATCGGATCATCGCAAACACAACATGTAGGATTACAAATAGATGATCTTGATCATGAACGGAGCTCACAAGATCTAAACATGATAGCACAAAGGATAAGAACCAACCATATAGCTACTACATGGACCCGTAGTCCAAGGATGAACTACTCACGTATCACACCGGAGGCTTGCATGGTGATGAAGAAGGCCTCCAGGGTGAATTCTCCCCTCTGACATGGTGTCGGGAAGAGCTTCAGATCCCTCCCAGTCTGGGGATGGAGATGACGGCGGCTACAGACTCTTTTGTGGAATCTTGATCGGGTACTTAGGGTTTCTGTATCAGAGGCAATATATAGGCGAAATGGGAGGCCGAGGGGGTTCCCTAGGCAGCCACACCACCCACTAGCATGGGCCAGGCCTGGCCGCGCGGCCAGGTGGTTTGGCCGGCCTCTAGCCCCTCTCCGTCTCGTCTTCTGGCTCCGTGTCCCCCTCGGTGAAATATTGACTTTGGCTTTTGTCCCGTCCAATTCCGAGAATATTCATTTTCTGACTTTCCTGGAACCAAACATAGCAGAAAATAGGCAGCTGGCACTATGGCATCTTGTTAATAGGTTAGTCCAAGAAAGTGTATAAAAATATTCCAAAGTTGGGACAAAAGATAAGAAAGTAGATAAAAACCAAGCATGGAACATCAAAAATTATAGATACGTTAGCAACGTATCCACATCCCCAAGCTTAACTCCTGCTCGTCCTCGAGTAAGTAAGTGATAAAAAGAAAGAATAATTTTTGAGGTGACATGCACCATCATAAACTTGATCAAAGTATTTTGTAAAACATTGATAGCTAGGATCATAATACTTCACAATAGCATGAAAGATATAGCTCTAACAATAAGACAAAGCAACTATATTGTAACATGAAAAGGCACAAACAAAAGATTCATGAATAACAATGCTCTGAAAGACGTTTGTTTGTTTCACATAAATAAAGCATAATAAGAATGGTATTCAGCTTCTCCCTCATAGAGTAGCAAAACATAAATGCATAGGACACCTTCAAAGTTCATAAGGGTGACTATATACAAATAGTTTAAGAACAAGCAATATCAAAGTTATGCATCAATCAACAAGTCTTGGGACAATGCACATTAAACTAAGAATGGCCAATATGCTCTCTTAATAGGTGCATAAAAATAGAAGATGGAGACTCAACATAAAAGTAAAAGAAAGGCCTTCATAGAAGGAAGCATGGATTCAAGTCTCATAAAGAGCTTCCAAACATTATGGTACTTGTTAGCTTTTATCTCTCATTGCCCCTATCATAAGCATCTTTAAGTGATTAAGGTTAAAGTGAACAAACCATGGAGTATATGCTTGACAAAGTATAAGTTGGAAATCTCATGTCCCTTGAATACGAGGGCCGCTCCTCATGCTACTCAAGTTTAGTCACCGGTAAGTTCTTGTCATTGTAAGTACATGTGTATCATAGAGAACCGCCAACGGGGTACCCCTTGCCCGATGATACGGAAGTATCCCCATATCAAAATAACAAGGCAAGCAGACAATGAGCATCTCAGCAATCTTCTTATCTACCATGGGAAAATGGTGCTTTTTTCTCTCTTTCCTCTTTAACATGGATTAGACCAGCGGTCCAGGCGTTTCTCTAACACACATACATAACTCCATGGACTTACAAGCACCCCTTTAATTCCACATCGATGACATCCATAGACAAAAGAGCATCATATCGACTAGGTACAATGTACAAGTGCAATGTTGAAAGCGTTCCCCATGACAGCATGGTTCTGTTAATCCCCAAAGTATAAGTGCAAGCATATACAACATAGATGATACAATGGTTCAAGTTTATTAAGTGCAAGAAAAGTAAAGTGTGCCATCAAGTTCGTGAGAGCTTTAATCACTAATTTTCACATAACAAGTTTAATTCGGATGGTAGATAAAAACATGAATATACTTGGAATAGCAAATGCTAATAGGTAGGTATGGTGGACTCTTTGGAATAACTTGGTTTTATTTGGAGTTGGATGCATGAGTGGGACTCATACTTGGTTATGGAGGCTAGCAAAAGACTGGGAGCGACCAACTAATAGAGCAATAATGGCCATAATCAAGCAAAGCGACAAAACATCATTGATTAAAGCATAAAGTGATATTACAAGTCAAAAACTAAAGGATAATCAAGGCTATGGTGCCTTGGGATAGTCATAACATGGTGTTAGCATGCGCCAAGTCGACCCAAATAAAGCATCAAAGGAGAATACCACAATACTATGCTTTAATATGCTAAAACAATGCATGATTCTTTCAAGGCTCATTAAGCAATCTCAATTCTTTATAACATGTCATGCTACAACAAAATCACCAAGCATAAAGCCAAAACAATACCAAGCATGACATGACAAAGTCCAAGTCACAGTCACAAACAAGCTCCTCTTAGCACTTAAGCATGAACTTTCCTACTCTTTTCCAATCCAAACCAAACTTATTTAAAAACTAATGTATGAATGAAGGGGGTCCAACGAATTTATTCAAGCAAACTAAGCAAACCAAGAAAACGAAAACCAAAAAAAACGAAAACAAAGCCGCTCCAAGAACAACACAACTGTGCATGAAACAATAAAAATGAAGTGTTTGGAAGAAACCTGAGATTTTTATTGATGAAGAAGGGGATGCCTTGGGCATCCCCAAGATTTGACGCTTGTAATTCTTGGATATTTTTTGGGGTGACACGCGTGGCATCCCCAAGCTTGAGCTTTAGTCCATTCTTCATCTCATTACATGATTCTTTTCATACACCTGAAATTTTTCCTTCATACAAAACTTCACACAATCTTTATTAGCAACATTAGTGCACTCAAGATAATAAGTCTTTGGGTTTAGTTGCAACACCAACAAAACTTACATTAAAATACAAGGTAATGTATCACTTCCATGAAGAAGCTCAATTCCCCAAAAAAAACTCAAAAAGGAATCAACAAGAAGCAAATGCAAATAATGGCAGAAATCTGTCAAAGCAGACCAGCAGGTAAAAACCAATTTTTTAGAAGACCTTATGTTTCTCAAATAAAAAGTGTTGAACTAACACAAGTTAGATGACAACCTGGGGCAGAAGCACAAAAATTCACAGCTCAAAAAGACGTACAGAGATTTTACATGAATTTTTACAGTAAAGCACAAAAATCTGTTTCGGGACAACAACTTTCCCAAGCATTACTTCTCTCTCGTTAGAGGTTACTCTTGGCACAAAAATCAAATAAAAATGATAAGGAGAGGTTATTACAGAGGTAATAACTTCCGAGACTCATATAAAACGTTTGGGTTATCTCCCAATAAGTACTTTTCTTTAACGCTTTTAAGTTAGGCATAAGAAGCAAGAAAAGAATCAATTGTTCTCAAATGAAGAAGCATTAAGAGCAAATTTGGTTTTAATAGGAGAATATAAAGGGATCTTCTCTCTATTCTTAGGTAAGTGTTCTATACCTTTCTTGAGTGGGAGTTGATATTTAATGGTGCCTTCTTTCATATGAATAATGGCACCAACAGTTCTAAGAAAAGGTCTTCCCAAAGTAATAGGACAAGAAGCATTGCATTCAACATCCAAAACATAGAAATCAACTGGGACATAAGCATTGTTAACCATAATAAGAACATCATTAATACTCCCCATGAGTTTATTTTTAACATTATCATCAAGTGGGACATTTAAATAACAATCTTCCAATGGTGGCAAATCAAGCATTTCATAAATCCTTCTAGGAATAATAGAAACACTACTATCAAGATCACATAAAGCTTTGAGACCAAAGTCATTCACTTTCATAATAATGATGGGCTCCCAACCATCTTCTAATTTCATAGGAATAGAAGCTTTATGTTTCATCTTTTCTTCTTTAATTTTTCTAAGAGCATCAGTAATGTGTTTTGTAAAGGCCATATTCATAGCACTAGAATTAGGACTTTTAGCAAGCTTTTGTAGGAACATAATAACTTCAGAGATGTTGCAGCCATCAAGATCAAAATCATAATTATCATCTAAAGTAATAGAGCTATTGTTTCCCATATTTCGAAGAATTTCAGCGTTTTTATTAGTAAAGGTTCCATTGGGTTTACTAGCTTCAACATTAGTGGTAGTGATAGTAGAAACACTAATATTTCTAGCAATTTCATCTTCTCTTTCCCACTTAGCATGCAATTCAGCTAATTGTCTAACATTTTCATCAATTCTAACTTGTATGGCATTAGTAGCAGCAAAGGGATTTTCAATAGTTTTAGGTTTAGCAGCCATTTTATTAATCAAAGAGGATTGTGCTTCAGACAAGGATGATATATTTCTTTCAGCATTAGAAAGTTTTATTTGCAAACTAGGAATTTCCCTATTTAAACTCTCAAGTTGATGGCCAATATTTTTAAAAATAGTAGATTGTTCCTCCACGTTTTAGTAAATAATTTATTCTGCTCATACTATGTTTGCATGAAGTTTTTAGTGGCTCTTTCAACTTCTAAAAGTCTCTCTTCACTAGGTATTCCAGGTTTACCATGATAACCATAAGTATTATTAGGAGGGTATGGCCTATAATTGTTATTACCATAAGCATTGTTACCAAAATTATTATTTCTTATGAATTTCACATCAACTTGCTCTTCTTGAGCAACCAAAGAAGCTAAGAGAACATGATTTGGATCAATATGAGCTTTCCCATTAACAAGCATAGACATAATAACATCAATTTTATCACTCAAGGAGGAGGTTTCTTTAACAGAATTTACCTTCTTACCTTGTGGAGCTCTCTCAGTATGCCATTCAGAATAGTTAACCATCATATTACCCAGAAGCTTTGTTGCAGCACCCAAAATGATGGTCATATAGGTTCCTCCAGCAGCAGAATCCAGTAGATTTCTTGAAGAATAATTCATTCATGCATAAAAGGTTTGGATAATCATCTAAGCAGTTAGTCCATGAGTGGGACAATTCTTTACCAAAGATTTCATTCTTTCCCAAGCTTGAGCAACATGTTCATTATCATATTGTTTAAACTTCATTATTTCACTTCTCGTAGATATAATCTTAGCAGGTGGATAGTATTTTCCAATGAAAGCATCTTTGCATTTAGTCCAAGAATCAATACTATTTCTAGTTAGGGATTGCAACCATTCTTTAGCTTTTCCTCTCAAAGAGAAAGGAAACAATTTAAGCTTAATAATATCCCCATCTATATACCTATGCTTTTGCATCTCACAAAGTTCAACAAAGTTATTTAGATGAGAAGCAATATCTTTAGTACCAATTCCAGAAAATTGTTCTCTCATAACAAGATTAAGTAAGGCAGGTTTAATTTCAAAGAAAGTAGCTTCAGGAACAGGTGGAGCAATCGGTGTGCACATGAAATCATTGTTTTTGGTGCTAGTGAAGTCACACAACTTAGTGTTTTCAAGAGTAGTCATTTTTGTGTTTTTAATAAAGAAAGCAAACTAGTACAACTAATTTTTTTGTGTTTTTGATAAAGAAACAACCAAACAAAGGAGAAATAAACTAAGCAAAACAAAAACAACAAAGTAAAGAGATTGGTTATGAGGGACTCCCCTTGTGAAGATGTCCTTGTCTCCTCGGCAACGCGCTAGAAAACACTTGCTGACGCGTCGTTGATGTGGGAGCTTCTTCTTCTTCATTCCCAGGCAACGGTGCCAGTAAGTTGCTTGTTGGCCCAAAATATCGAGCTCATTAGGGAACCCCAAGAGGAAGGTATGATGAGCACAACAGCAAGTTTTCCCTCAGTTGTGAAACCAAGGTTATCAAACTAGTATGAGCAAGGAAACACCTCCAAGGTGTTGTTTCCAACTTGGAATCCTACAGAACACAACCACAGAACTTTGTCCCCAACTTATAGTGAGGTTGTCAATCTCACCGGTTGTGTGGAAAACAAAGGATTAAACGTATTGTGTGGAAGAAAGTAATAGCTTGCAGAAAGTAAATAGAAAATAGTAAACAGTTGTAGATTGATGGTAAAAGAAAGTACCGGGGTCCATAGTTCACTAGTCGTGATTCTTCTTAAGATAGATGACATGTTGGGTGAACAAATTACAGCGGGACAATTGACAAACATCGAGAAAGCATACACGCATAATATAATCATCTTGACACCTTTGAGATTCGATTGGGCATTACAACATTATACATAGACCGTAATCCAACTGCATCTATGACTAATAATCCACCTTCAGGTTATCATCTGAATCCCCTCCAGTATTAAGTTGCAAGCAACAGATAATTGCATTAAGCATTGCGTGTAAAGTAAACAATACGATTATTCTATGAACAAAGGATTGCTGCTTTCTCCCTAGTAGCAATAGCACATATAGTACCTTAGAGATTTCTGTCACTTCCCTAGATTACTAGAGGCATGAACCCACTATCGAGCATAAATACTCCCTCTTGGAGTTGCTAGCATCTACTCGGCCAAGATATCTACTAACAACAGAGAGCATGCAAGATCACAAATAACAAAGATATGATAGAATCAATAATCAATCTGAAATAGCATCTCAATATCCATCGGATCCCCACAAACACAACATGTAGGATGACAAATAGATGATCTTGATCATGAACGGAGCTAACAAGATCTAAAGATGATAGCACAAAGTAGAAGAACCAACCATCTAGCTACTACATGGACCCGTAGTCCAAGGATGAACTACTCACGCATCACACCGGAGGCTTGCATGGTGATGAACAAGGCCTCCACGGTGAGTTCTCCCCTCCGGCAGGGTGCCGGGAAGAGCTTCAGATCCCTCCCGATCTAGGGATGGAGATGATGACGGTACAGACTCTTTCATGGAATTTTGATTGGGTACTTAGGGTTTCTGTATAGGAGGCAATATATAGGCGAAAGGGGAGGCCGAGGGGGTGCCCTAGGTGGCCACACCACCCCCTGGCGCGGGTCAGGCCTGGCCGCGTGGACAGGTGGTGTGGCCGGCCTCTGGCCCCTCTTCGTCTCGTCTTCTGGCTCTGTGTCCCCCTTAGTGAAATATTGACTTTGGCTTTTGTCCCGTCAAATTCCGAGAATATTCATTTTCTAACTTTCCTGGAACCAAAAACAGCAGAAAACAAGCAGCTGGCACTGTGGCATTTTGTTAATAGGGTAGTCCAAGAAAGTGTATAAAAATACTCCAAAGTTCGGACAAAACATAAGAAAGTAGATAAAAACCAAGCATGGAACATCAAAAATTATAGATACATTAGCAATGTATCAGAACTATTTTCATCTGAGGTACAAAACCTTGATCAGAGTGTCATTGATAAAGTCCAACCTATAGTTTCTCATGCAATAAATAGTTTCTTTCTTGCACCCTATTCTAGGGAGCGGGTTAAAAAGGACATGTTTAACATTGGGTACCTCAAGGAATCATGCTCTGATGGCCTTCATGCAATTTTCTACAAGAGGTATTGGCACATTGTTGGAGAGGACCTGACATACGAGGTCCTTATTGCGGTTAATTATCGTACTATACCACATGGATGGAACGAAACAACGATTGTATTAATTCTAAAGGTGGAGAATCCTGAATATATTGCTCAGTTTTTCCCTATTAGCCTTTGTAACGTGGTTATAAGGTGATCTCCAAGCGGATTGCTCATAGACTCAAAACATTACTTCTAGAGATTAGATCTCCAACGCAAAGTGCCTTTATACCTCGGCGTTTAATCACTTATTGCTTGTTTCTTATGAGTCCTATCATGCGATCAAGAACAAAAAGACGGGGAAGTTTGGAACCTGTGTGATCAAACTTGACATGCATAAGGCGTACGATAGGGTGGAGTGGTGTTTTCTGAAAAGGATCTTGCTGATACTTGGTTTTGATCTGGAGTGGGTGGAGTTGATTATGGCATGTGTGACTTCTGTTCTATATAAAGTACGCCTTAATAATGGTTTATCTGAATATTTCGGCTTGACCATGGGGCTAAGGCAGGGGGATCCTTTATCCCCTTACATATTCTTGTTGTGTGCTGAATGACTAACAAGTTGATTGAGGTTTGATGTAGGATGTAGGGAATCTATTGGGTGTTAAAGTATGTAGAAGTGCACCAGTGATATTTGATCTTCTCTTCGCTGATGATTCCCTCATATTGATGTGAGCCGATGCAAGCAATGACACATGTTTGCGTTCGGCCCTTGATGATTAGTGTGCATCACCGGGCCAATTGGCGTGTGACAACAAATCATCAATTTTGTTTAGACCATGCACTGGTGTTGGCACAAGAGCTGAGGTATGTCCTATATTGAATATCACGACTGACTCTAACGGACAAATACCTTGGGCTTCTCCCTCTTGTGGGTGTTGATAAACCTTATTGCTTTATGCATCTAATTGAGAGAGTGATAAAAAATTAAGTGGATTAAAGGAAAATAATATGTCCTTTTCACGAAAGGAGGCACTCATTAAAGTTGTCATACAAGTTATTCCCGCATATGCAATGTCAGTATTCAAGCTGCCCAAACAGATCATTAAAGGGATAATCACTTTAATATCCCAGTTCTAGTAGGGAGATGATGATCATAAGAAGCACATGCACTAGTTTGCATGGTGGAAGTTGTGTGTGCCCAAGAAGGAAGGTGGTATGGGGTTCGAGGATTTACACTATTTTAATTTGGCCATGCTAGCCAAACAATGCTAGAGATTAATTTGTGATCCAGACTCTATATGTGCTTCTGTCCTGCGGGCTAAGTATTTTCTAGATGGTGATATTTTGAATTGTCAGCTAAAAAAGGGAGCTCTTAGACATGGCAGAGTATTTGGGCTTGCATTCAAACTTTTAAGAGAGGACATATTTGGAGAGTTTGGGATGGCTCCCGAATCATTATTTGGGATGATCCATGGATCCCAAGTAGTCCAAACAGGAAAGTTATGACAAGGAGAGGGAACATTGTGTTTACAAAGGTCTCAGGTTTTATTAACTAAAAATCAGGATGTCTATTACATGAGATGCTTTAGCCTATTGAAGTTCAGAGAATTTTGAATATCCCCTTAGCAACAGGTATGATGAATGACTTTGTATCTTGGCATTACACCAAAATGGCGGTGTTTCTAGTTCGGTCCGCCTATCATGCAGAGTGGGAGCATGTACACGGTAGTAAATTAAGGCGTACGAGCGGTTTTGGATCATCATCAGCATCACTTGTGTGGAGGATGATTTGGTCCCTAAATGTGCCAGCAAAGATCAAGATATGTCAACACCCGGATTTTTAATCCCAGATGCCTGTTATGCCATACATCACAATCCCAGGATTACCATTTTTGCGAGACATAATAGATTGGATATCACAGTACATCATCCATTACAAACCATAATAAGGTCTTACACAAATAAAGGATCTCATGATCCAGTCTTAGTACAAACAAGCAGCAGAAATATAAGTGTAGCGGTGGGCTCCATCTTCAGTGTCACAAGCAATGCTGATGATGGGAGATAGTCCTAGTTGTCGTAGCCGTCCTGTTGTCCTTCCTCCTGATAGTCCTCTTCATAGTCTGGCCACGGGAATAGCCAGGGACAAAGCCATGAGTACTCTTTAAGTACTCGCAAACTATCACTAACAAGTAAGGTAGTTCTAATAGGAATTCTAAGCTATAAGTTTATTTGTAAGGTTCAGTTTGAAACCTAAGCTGAGTTCAGAAGTAAAGAAAGATAAAATAAAGTTCTAAAATCACTTAAGTTGGAATTTAGTTTTCATATTCACAACCCAGTTGTGGTCAAGTCAAAGTCATCATTCATTTCATAAGTTCTTTTGAAAACATCTGATGATGGAACAGTATGGCCACTCCAACTATCCATGACCGCGGACGCGGCTATTCGAATAGTTTGACACTCTGCAGAGGTGGTACACTTTCACCACAAAATTTGATACATCTAACCGGGAATAACCCTAAATCATCATACTTAGTATATGGATAATCAATCATAACCTTTCCTTTACGCACTCTTGTATAGACACCTCTCATATGAGCTTGGCCACCCAGCCATGGCCATCTACCATCCTGGGCACTCCATAGGTGGACAGCATTGAGAGGTAGCCTCAACTCAAACCTCTCCCGTGAGGGAACCCATACTAATGCATATAAAGTTCCGGCTAAGCCTTACCATTCAGATATTGTGGTTGTACGGTAAAATTGGAATGGTATCGCATCCGAACCCAACCATCAGTTTTTTATAAAGGGCTAAGGATCATGCCTCAACATTTTCATCATCATAAACCATTTTTGTTTCTCAACACATGTCAAAATATCTCAATAGAATGACTCATCATTCCAAGGTTTTCATAAGCATTTTCACCAAGTATCCCCATCTAGAGTGACCAAGTTTTTAGGTTTAGCACTAACCACTAAGTTAAGAGTGTTCACTAAGGTGGGATGCTAATCTTCAATCTCATGCCATAGAATGACATCTAAGTATAACAAGATAGGCCAAGTTTTATACTCTTTATGTTATCTATAAGGAAAGTAAAGAACTTTGGTAAAGTAAAAGAAAGTAAAGCTTGCAAGTAAAACTTGAGATGGGTATAAATCAAAATATATAACCAAAGCATGCTTAAGGCATGTTGCTTAGGTCATCAAGCTTGCAAGTGTTAGCTTGCATTGTTAAGGATGGCTTGCATGGTTAACTTGTATAATGCTAGCTTGCCTTGGTTGGTGTAGTGATTGAAGTTCTCCTCGTCTTCTTTGGGGTAGAACTCCTCCTCCTCGTAGACTTGGTCGGTACTATCGTCTATAAATACATACGGGGTACACAATCACCAAACAATACTTAACTAGTCTAATTAACACACTAAGGCACATACTTGATGATCTACCATCATCACAATCATCACAAGATTTAAGGAACTAGCTTCATTAATTTATTTGAGAAAATTAATTTCTACTCATTGAAATTAATTAAGATTTAATATTCTCCAATTAAAATATGGGATCATGTGGACACATGTCATCACCACATATTCTAATACATGGGAATGTGATTTAAAGTGTTGGTCACATTTTATAAATTTTAAGTTTATTATTTATTCAATTTAAAGTGACTAGAAATGCCCTAATAGCATTCTTTTGGTAGTAGTCCAAAGTCACTGCATGCAAACCTAAATTTTTTACATATTCAGATAGGTATGGTCAAATGTGATTTTTGAGAGTTAGAATCAACTCAAAAGCTATTATGGTTGATTTTTTAAAAATGTTTGAAGGTAGAAAAGTCTATGTTTTATTTTTACTATAGATTATCTCTAACTCCAAATGACTTAAATCCAACGGGCTTTGATAGATATTTTTATTATCTTTCTAACAAAATTTGAATCATACATTTTGGTTAAGTGGATCTCTCTGAAATGATTTTTAAACCAATGGACAGAATCTAGTTTATATCTAAATAGAAAAACATCTATTTGAAATTGTAGGCTAGCGCGGGAAACTAAACGGGCCGGCCCAATGGTGCTCCGCTGCACAGAGGGCAACTAACAGGGGGTCCGCATGTCAGCGGCTGATCCTAACGCGAAGTGGTACGGGGCGATATCAGTCGTGCGATTAGAACAGAAATCGACGTCTGACGTTCATCGTCTCCGGTGAACAGCTCCAGCGAGAACTAACCCTAACGCGACACGATGGGGGTCTTTTGGATGCTTACCAGGGCTCCAACTAACGTGGCGATGGGGGCGATCGAACTGGTGGACGATGGCGGTACCAGGCATGGTCGAGGCGGCTCCTGGGGCGATCACAATCAGCGGCGCTCTTCTCCTCCAGTGGAGGCCAGCTCCGGTGGAATTCCGACGACTGAGGGCTTGATTGGCTCCGGGGAGAAGTGGGGAAGGCTCAGGGGTGAGAGGGGAGGTGAGTGGTGTGCAAAATGAGGCTGGGGGTGGCCTCCTTCTATAGGCTCGACGACCGGACAGCACGGCGTGGGCAGGCAGTGGTGGCGACATGGCTACGGGCTGCTAGAGGCGTGGCTGCGAGTAGCGATCGATGCGCGGTCTCCTAGCAATCCTCTACGGCGTAAAGGCACGGCTAGGGGCGGTGGTATGTGGTCGGGCATGGCTTGTGCTCTGCGCGGCAGAGGCGGCGTTTGACGCGGCGTGCAGTGGCTGTGGGTCAATTGGCGGAAACGGGGATGTCTGGGGGCGTGCTGGTGTTAAGGAGAGTGTGTGCGTGCGAGCTGAGGGCAAGGTGTGGCGTGTGCTGGCCTATCGGGCGCGGCGCTCTGGCGCGTGCTCGGCATGGCGTGGACACGGTAGGCGCGGGCTGTCTGGGGTGGTCCAATGCTTGACATTGCTCGGGGAAGGGACAGGGGGTGGCGGTGTGATCACGCTTACCTCCTAGGCACGGCGGAAGGGGCTGGGTGGTCTCGTGCGAGCTGTCCATGCTTGACTGGCAGGCATGGCCTCGGGGTGGCTCAGCACTGCTGCTAGCGGCAAAGGGGGGTGCTGCCTGGGGCTGGGTTAGGGTACGAGGGGACAGAGGAGAGATGAGAGGGTCAAATGGGGGACAAAGATTTGATTAATCAACAGTATTAGTTAGGCAGTTTGTTTGATGATCACAAGGTGTTCGACACGATGGCCGCAAGAATTTTATTTTTGAATTTTGAAAAGATTTTTGCTGGGTGTGTTAGTCATAAGCTTGATCATCTATGGTTGCTTGCGATTGTCAAGGTGAACTCATTTGAGTGGTTTTTGAAAAAGTGGGATCTATGCATATGTAATGGATTCAATTTTTCAATGTCATTTAAACTTAGTCGTTAAATGTTTTTGTAAGATTTCAAAGTGGGCCTTGGTAGATCTTTACTTGTACTAGCAAGGAGTGCAAAGATCTAGAATCGTTTCTGTTTGAAAATGACTTCTAGGAACACCTAAAATGGCCTAGTGGATTAAAATGGTCAAAGTGACCATTTGCATTATTTAATCTTATTTGATTTCTTTTTCTTTGGATTTTGTTTTTGAATGATATAGATGATTTGGCATTCACCCTTGAATCATTTTCAACCATTAGAACAATCAAACATGGCATTTCCAAAAATGCTATATTAATGCAAACACACATGCATTCATAATTATGTTAATGATAAAAAGTTTTTGTTAACCCTAAATTGGGTGATTTGGATCTTGATAACCTTGATTAAAGATTTGGGATGTTACAAAACTTCCCCCCTTAAACAAAATCTCATCCCGAGATTTAATAAAAACTAGGAACTAAAGAGATATGGAAACTCAGTCCTAATATAATCTTCTCGCTCCCATGTAGCTTCTTCTTCGGTGTGGTTGCTCCATTGGATCTTGAGAAATTTGATACTTCGAGTTCTGGTGGTTCTGAAGGCTTCTTCCAAGATATGAATGGGCACTTCGTGATACGTCAAATCCTTGTTGATCTCAATGGCTCGGTGATCGATGTTCTTGAAAACTTCGGTCTTCTCCGGCACTTCTAGGCATTTGCGAAGTAACGAGATGTGGAACACATTATGGATGGCCGACATCTCCTATGGCAGTTCCAGTTGATACGATACTTCTCCTCGACGATTCAGAATCTTGAAGGGTCCAATATATCAGGGGGCTAACTTTCCTTTCAGACTAAAACGTTGTGTCCCCTTCAATGGTGAAACCTTGAGATACACAAAATCTCCGACATTGAAGGTCAGGTCTCTACGTCTCTTGTCAGCATAACTCTTCTTCCTGGATTGGGCGGTCTTGAGGTGTTCACGGACTTTGTGAACCTTCTCTTCGGCTTCTTGTAGGATGTCGGGTTCGAAAATCTGACTCTCTCCTACTTGCGACGCATTCAAAGGGGTACGACACTTTCTTCCATATAAGAACTCAAAAGGGGCCATTTGCAAACTAGCTTCATAACTGTTGTTGTATGAGAATTCTACGAAAGGCAGACAATCTTCCCATTTTGATCCATACTCTAGCACACAAGCTCTCAACATATCTTCTAAGATATGGTTGACTCTTTTAGTCTGTCCGTCGGTCTGCGGGTGATAAGTTGTGCTGAAATTCAACTTGGTTCCTAATCCTTCTTGGACTTTCTGCCAAAATCTTGAGGTAAATTGGGTTCCTCGATCCGACACTATGGTCTTGGGGGTTCCATGCAAACTGATTATTCTAGCAATGTACAACTCTTCTAGCTTAGAACTCTGGTAGGTTGTCTTGACAAGTATAATATGGGCTACCTTGGACAGTCTATCAATGATGACCCAAATAGAATCATTTCCCCTACTAGAAGTAGGCAAACCGGTGATAATGTCCATTTCGATGGAATCCCATTTCCACTCCGGAATCTGCAATGGTTGCAACAATCATGCGGGCCTCTGATGTTCTGCCTTGACTCTCTGACACATATCACACTTCGCGATGTAGCTTCCAATTTCTCTCTTCATCTTGTGCCACCAAAATTGCTCCTTCAAATCCTGATACATCTTTGTTCCTCCGGGGTGGATAGAATAAAGAGTATCATGAGCTTCTTGCATGATAACTTGCTTCAGCTCCGAGTCTGCTGGCAGACAGATACATCCTTTGTACCACAAAACTCCTTCTTCGTCTTCGGTGAATCTAGGTACCTTTCCTATACAAATACGATGTTTGATTCCGTCGATACTTGCATTTCCCTTCTAGGCTTCCTTGATTTGGATAATCAAAGTGGGTTGAAGTTCAATGCTAGCTAAGAATCATTTGCTAACTAGCTCAGTTCTAAACTGCTCCAACTCTTCATGCAAACTTGGTTGGGTTTCTTTGATCATGGTGTTTAATCTGCACGGTAATCTGCTAAGAGCATCCACTACCACATTGGCTTTGCCGGGGTGATAGTGAATGTCAAGGTCATAGTCCTTGATTAACTCTATCCATCTCCTTTGCCTCATATTCAGATCCTTCTGACTAAAAATATACTTCAAGCTTTTGTGAGCCGAATAATCTCACAGCGGTTACCTAGCAGGTAATGACGCCATGTCTTCAAGGCTAAAACTACCGCTGCTAATTCAAGATCATGGGTAGGGTAATTTTTCTCATGCTGCTTCAGTTGTCTTGACAAATATGCTATGACTTTACCTTCTTGCATCAACACACATCCGAGAACAATCTTGGATGCATCACAATACACATCAAACGGCTTCTTGATATCTGACATAATCAATATTGGGGCTGAAATCAATCTCTTCTTGAGCTCTTGGAAACTTTGCTTCACATTTTTCGATCCATTCAAACTTCTTCTCCTTCTTCAACAATTGGGTCATGGGTCTTGCGATGCTCGAAAATCCTTCTATGAACTTGCGGTAATATCCCGCTAATCCGAGAAATGCACGGACTTGGGTTTGAGTGGTTGGGGCTTCCCATGCTTCAACATCTTTGATCTCGGGATCAACAGCGACTCCTCCTGCCGACACAATATGTCCGAGGTATCCTACTTATTTCAGCCAAAACTCACATTTACTGAACTTGGCATACAACTAATGCTCTCTAAAGGTTTCAAGGATGATTCTCAGATGTTGCTCATGGTCTTCTTCTGACTTGGAGTAGGTAAGAATATCGTCGATAAACACAACAACAAACTTATCCAAAAATTTCATAAAGATCTTATTCATGAGATTCATGAAATAAGCGGGGGCATTGGTTAATCCAAACGACATGACCGAATACTCATACAATCCATATCTGGTGGTGAAGGCGGTCTTTGGAATATCCATTGCACGAATCTTGAGTTGATGATAACCAGTCCTAAGATCAATCTTAGAGAACACTCTGGCACCAGTCAACTGATCAAATAGATCCTCGATCTTGGGCAGTGGGTACTTGTTCTTGATGGTGACATCATTCAGCTTCTGGTAATCTATGCACAAACGGTTGCCTCCATCTTTCTTGTCAACAAACAGAACGGGTGATCTCCATGGAGATGCGCTTGGTTGAATCAGGCCTTTCTCCAGCATAGCATCAAGATGCTTCTTCAGCTCTACTAACTCTGATGGGTTCATGCTATAGGGTCTCTGAGCTATGGGTCCAGTTCTAGGGATTAGTTCAATAATGATCTCGATATCCCGATCTGGGGGCATACCGGGCAATTCATCTAGGAATACGTCGGGGTATTCATAGACTACTCTGACTTGGTCTATGATTGGTAGGGCTAGACTCTTGTTGCACTTGAATTGACGGGGCAAGGTTTCAGATATATGCTCTACTGATACTCCAGAGCTACTGGTCATGGTTATGGCTTTCTTGGCATAGTCGATCAATCCTTTATGTTTCGACATCCAATCCATTCCTAGTACTACTTCCAAACCTTTGGTTCCAAGTACTATTAGATTGGCATAAAAATCTATCCCATGGATTCTGATGGGTATAGCCTTGCAAATTTTTCTAGCTTTGGTGGTTGAACCAGGTATTTGAACTATCATGACATGCTTCAAATTGGTTGGGTGAATCTTACTAGTGCATGCAAATTCTTCTATAACAAACAAGTGCGATGCTCCAGAATCGAACAACACTCTTGCTAATACTGAGTTAACAGAAAACATACCTAGCACGACATTTGGTGCTTCCTGGGCTTCTTTAGCATTCCTGTGAAACAGACGACCGTTGCGGTTGAGCGAATTCCCTGGGGCAAATCTTTTTCTGGGCTGAACACGGCGTTGCTGCTGAGATGGGGCATTCACATTGGTTGTGTCTGCAAGCTTCTTGGGACACTCGTTGGAGTAGTGACCCTTCAGTCCACATTCAAAGCAAGTAATCTGGGACATATCTTTGGCTACAACAGGTACCGCATTGCTTCCAGTCCTTGGGGCAGTATTGTTGTTGTCGTTGTCGTTGCTGGACTTGGGCGGTGCACGGTTGAAGTTGTTGGAGTTGCCGGGGTTATTGTTGTGATTTCCTCCGGACTTCACATTTCCTCCACTATGGTTGGGATAGCTTGGACGAGACATTGGGGGTCTATTGTTCCGCGGGTCATATCCTGCAGACAGGTTGGGGAGATACTTCTGGTGACTGTTGGATCCACTCTGGTGCATCATTTTGCGCTTGTGATTGTCATTGGCTTGGTTGATCTTTCCTTCCATATGGATGGCAGAGTTGACTAGCTCTTCGAGATCGTCAAAACAGATGTTGATTAACACCGTTTGCATCTCATCATGCAATCCATTAAGGAATCTCTCCTTCTTCTTGGCCTCAGTATTGATCTCATCAGGTGCATACCTAGCGAGAGACAGAAATCTGTCATGATACTCTACTACAGTCATCATGCCTTGCTTCAGTTCTCTGAACTCATCTCTCATTCTAGTGACTAAACCTTGTGGAACATGGGTGCAGCTAAACTTGGTCTTGAAAGCTTCCCACGTCATCACTTGACCGTGGTTCATGGTACGGGTGCTATTCCACCAGGCTCTTGCATCTCCTGCCAGATAGTGGGTGACAAACAGTACGTTCTTGTTTGCGTCAACTCCGGCGACTTCCAGGTTGTTCTCCATGGTTTGCAACCAATCATCTGTATCTAATGGGTCTTCAGACTTGCTAAAGATAGGGGGATTGGTATTCTGAAAGTTCTTAAGCTTGGATCCATGATGATCCTGATTTCCATGGCCTTGATTATTGTGGGCCATCTGAGCTATCTGTTGCAGGGTGGCTAGGTTGGCTTGGCGCTCTGCTCTACTAGCTTTACGGTCGGAAACTAGAATTTGCAGAATCTGCAGCATCGGGTCCTGCGATGAGTTGCTTCCTCTAGGGTTTCCACGAGTCATCGGAAGATTGAGATAGATAAAGGGGTAAGAGGGAAAGTTCTAAGGTTTAGGGTTTTGTGTTCAAAACCTTTTAAACTTTGAGTTTGACTCAGGTTTGGCAAACTAACAACTTCTCATTCATTCATTCAAGCAAAGCACACGATACAAACACACACACACACCACAACATAAAAGGAAAACAGATGGTTTTAAGAACCATTCTGTGAAGCTAAGATACAATGGGACCGATACATCTCACTCCTACAATAGTGATAAAGTGCATCTACTCATCATCGATGAAGTCGGAGTCATCATCGTCGGTGTAGAAATCCATGGCATCATCCTCCAGATAGTCATCCTCATTGCTGAGGTACGAGTGAAGATCACCCAGAATGTCTTCACCTTCTCCCTCTTCTTCTTTGGCTGCAAGCTGAGCTTCTTGCTCCTGGATGGTCTTCTCGAGGTCGGCCACTTTCTTGCAAAGACGAGCGATGGTGCGATCCTTCTTCGCGCGTTGACGACGAAGTGATTGACGATCCTTGACGAGCAGGGTGAAAGTTTGGGCCTTCTGGGCGGGAATGGCAAGGTTGTGGTTGGCGTACTATCGAGCATTGTCCAATTCCTTCTGTCTATCATAAAGCAGGAATTCAAGGATCTCCACTCGGCGCCTCATCTCCGGGTGACTTGCATCTCCAACGGCATTCCCATCGAATCACGCCTTGCATAGTGAGCAAAGCAAGTTCCCTGGATCAAGTTGACGTTTTGTCCGCAAAGACGGGCGAGAGCTTCATGCATTGCCCTGGCTAATCCATCTAGCCATTTGTTCTCTTTCACGGTGAATTGAATCTTCTCTGAAAGAGGTGCTTCCATCTTGCCTCGAAGATCAGCAACTATCAGCCATTGTAGATCTCCTCCTGGGTGATCATTGAGTTGAGCTCCGAAGAATTCCGGATGCGGGCGCTCTAAATACTCTGACAGTGCATCAAGATCCCTCTCGAAGATTAGTTGGCCTCCGTTGCCCAACTAGTAGAACTTGCAGTACTGAACTTCCATCTACAAGGATTTAGGATGAGTAAGTTGGTGAGCTGATCAAGTGTGTCAAATTTTATGTAGTAATGCAAGATTTTTTGGGGAACATGATTTTTTTGAAAGAATCAAGGATAAGAGTGGGAATAGGTTTTCATAAATACTCACTTCATTTGTTTTTGAAACTAAGTTTTTGTTCGGAGGTCCATTCTACCTAGGGTCTCCTATGGTCAGGATGGCTCGGATACCAACTTGTCAACACCCGGATTTTTAATCCCAGATGCCTGTTATGCCATACATCGCAATCCTAGGATTACCATTTTTGTGAGACATTACAGATTCGATATCATAGTACATCATCCATTACAAACCATAATAAGGTCTTACACAAATAAAGGATCTCATGATCTAATCTTAGTACAAAAAAGTAGCAGAAATATAAGCGTACCGGTGGGCTCCATCTTCAGTGTCACAGGTAATGCTGACGATGGGAGAAAGTCCTAGTTGGCATAGCCGTCCTGTTGTCCTTCCTCCTGATAGTCCTCTTCATAGTCTGTCCACGGGAATAGCCAGGGACAAAGCCATGAGTAATCTTTAAGTACTCGCAAACTATCACTAACAAGTAAGGTAGTTCTAATAGGAATGCTAAGCTCTAAGTTTATTTGTAAGGTTAAGTTTGAAACCTAAGCTGAGTTCAGAAGTAAAGAAAGATAAAATAAAGTTCTAAAATCACTTAAGTGGGAATTTAGTTTTCATAGTCACAACCCTGTTGTGGTCAAGTCAAAGTCATCATTCATTTCATAAGTTCTTTTGAAAACATCTGACGATGGAACAATATGGCCACTCCAACTGTCCATGACCATGGACGCGGCTATTCGAATAGTTTGACACTCTATAGAGGTGGTACACTTTCACCACAAAATTTGATACATCCGTCAGGGATAACCCTAAATCATCATACATAGTATGCGGATAATCAATCATAACCTTTCCTTTACACACTCTGGTGTAGACACCTCTCCTATGAGCTTGGCCTCCCAGCCATGGCCATCTACCATCCTAGGCACTGCATAGGTGGACAACATTGAGAGGTAGCCTCAACTCAAACCTCTCCCACGAGGGAACCCATACTAATGCATATAAACTTCCGGCTAAGCCTTACCCAATTTAGGTATTATGGTTGTACGGTAAAATTGGAATGGTATCGCATCCGAACCCAACCATCAGTTTTTATAAAGGGCTAAGGCTCATGCCTCATCATTTTCATCATCATAAACCATTTGTGTTTCTCAACACATGTCAAAACATCTCAATAGAATGACTCATCATTCCAAGGTTTTCATAAGCATTTTCACCAAGTATCCCCATCTAGAGTGACCAAGTTTTTGGGTTTAGCACTAACCACTAAGTTAAGAGTGTTCACTAAGGTGGGATGCTAATCTTCAATCTCATACCATAGAATGACATATAATTATAACTAGATAGGCCAAGTTTTATACTCTTTATGCTATCTATAAGTAAAAAAAGAACTTTGGTAAAGTAAAAGAAAGTAAAGCTTGCAAGTAAAACTTGGGATGGGTATAAATAAAAATATATAACCAAAGCATGCTTAAGGCATCTTGTTTAGGTCATCAAGCTTGCAAGTGTTATATTGCATTGTTAAGGATGGCTTGCATGGTTAACTTGTATAATGCTAGCTTGCCTTGGTTGGTACAGTCATTGAAGTTCTCCTCGTCTTCTTCGGGGTAGAACTGCTCCTCCTCGTAGACTTGGTCGGTACTATCGTTTATAAATACATACGAGGTACACAATCACCAAACAATACTTAACTAGTCTAATTAACACACTAAGGCACATACTTGATGATCTAGCATCATCACAATCATCACAAGATTTAAGGAACTAGCTTCATTATTTTATTTTCGAAAAGTAATTTCTACTCATTGAAATTAATTAAAAAGATTTAATATTCTCCAATTAAAATATGGGATCATGTGGATACATGTCATCACCACATATTCTAATACATGGGAATGTGATTTAAAGTGTTGGTCACATTTTATAAAGTTTAAGTTTATTATTTATTCAATTTAAAGTGACTAGAAATGCCCTAATAACATTCTTTTGGTACTAGTCCAAAGTCACTGCATGCAAACCTAAATAGTTTACATATTCAGATAGGTATGGTCAAATGTGATTTTTGAGAGTTGGAATCAACTCAAAAGCTATTATGGTTGATTTTTGAAAAATGTTTGAAGGTAGAAAAGTCTCGGTCTTGTTATTTTTGCTATAGATTATCTCTAACTCCAAATGACTTAAATCCAACGAGCTTGGATAGATATTTTTGTTATATTTCTAACAAAATTTAAATCATGCATTTTGGTTAAGTGGATCTCTCTGAAATGATTTTTAAACCAGTGGACAGAATCTAGTTTATATCTAAATAGAAAAACATCTATTTGAAATTGTAGGCTAGCGCGGGAAACTAAACGGGCCGGCCCAGTGGTGCTCCGCTGCACAGAGGGCAACTAACACGGGGGTCCGCATGTCAGCGGCTGATCCTAACGCGAAGTGGTACGGGGCGATATCAGTCGTGCGATTAGAACAGAAATCGACGTCTGACGTTCATCGTCTCCGGTGAACAGCTCCAGCGAGAATTAACCCGAACGCGACACGGTGGGGGTCTTTTGGATGCTTACCAGGGCTCCAGCTAACGTGGCGATGGGGGCGATCGAACTGGTGGACGACGGCGGTTCCAGGCGTCGTCGCGGAATCTCCTGGGGTGATCGCAATCAGCGGTGCCCTTCTCCTCCATTGGCTGCCAGCTCCGGTGGAATTCCGGCGACTGAGGGCTTGATTGGCTCCGGGGAGAAGTCGGGAAGGCTCAGGGGTGAGAGGGAGGTGAGTGGTGTGTAGAATGAGGCTCGGGGTGGCCTCCTTTTATAGGCTTGACGACAGGATAGCACGACATGGGCAGGCGGCGGTGGCGACATGGCTACGAGCTGCTAGAGGCATGGCTGCAACCAGCGATCGATGCGTGGTCTCCTGGCGATCCTATACGGCGTAAAGGCACGGCTAGGGGCGGTGGTATGTGGTCGGGTACGGCTCATGCTCTACGTGGCAGAGGTGGCGTTCGACGTGGCGTGCGGTGGCTATGGGTAAATCGGCGACGAACAGGGATGTCTGGGGGCGTGCTGGTGTTAAGGCGAGTGTGTGCGTGCGAGCTGATGGCAAGGCGTGGCGTGTGCTGGCATGTCGGGTGTGGCGCTCTGAAGCGTGCTCGGCATGGAGTGGACACGGTGGGCCCGGGCTGTCTGCGGTGGTCTAGTGCTTGGCATTGCTCGAGGAAGGGGCAGGGGGAGGCGGTGTGATCACGCCTACCTCCCAGGCATGGCGAAAGGGGGTTGGGTGGTCTCCTGCGTGCTGTCCATGCTCGACCAGCGGGCATGGCCTCGGGGTGGCTCGGCACTGCTGCTAGCAGCGAAGGGGGGTGCTGTCTGGGGCTGGGTTAGGCTAAGAGAGGACGGAGGAGAGCTGAGAGGGTCAAATGGGGGACAAAGATTTGATTAATCAACAATATTAGTTAGGCAGTTTGTTTGATGATCACAAGATGTTCGACACAATGGCCACAAGAATTTTATTTTTGAATTTTGAAAAGATTTTTGGTGGGTGTGTTAGTCATAAGCTTGATCATCTGTGGTTGCTTGGGATTGTCAAGGTGAACTCATTTGAGTGGTTTTTGAAAAAGTGGGATCTATGCATATGTAATAGATTCAATTTTTTAATGTCATTTAAAATTAGTGGTTAAATATTTTTGTAATATTTCAAAGTGGGCCTTGTTAGATCTTTACTTGTACTAGCAAGGGGTGCAAATATCTAGAATTGTTTCTGTTTGAAAATGACTTCTAGGAACACCTAAAATGGCCTAGTGGATTAAAATGGTCAAAGTGACCATTTGCATTATTTAATCTTATTTGATTTCTTTTTCTTTGGATTTTGTTTTTGAATGATCTAGATGATGTGGCATTCACCCTAGCATCATTTTACAATCATTAGAACAATCAAACATGGCATTTCCAAACAATGCTATATTAATGCAACCACACATGCATTCATAATTATGTTAATGATAAAAAGTTTTTGTTAACCCTAAATTGGGTGATTTGGATCTTGATAATCTTGATTAAAGATTTGGGATGTTACAAGATACATTGTTGGTGTGCATTTCTTGGTGCAATTCCATGTCATGGTGTTCTCGCAAATAACACATGCAACATAGCTCCCAATGTCCAATATGTAGATCGGTTTGTGAGAGTGTCCATCATGCCCTATATTTATGTGCCAAAGAGTGAAAGAGATATGGGCGTTTCGTGGAATGGAGGACTTTATATCACACCCTTGTCGCACGATTCTGTTGAATTAGCACTAACTTACTTTTGGTATAACCGTGATAAAAATTAGACACCAAAATGATAATACAATTTTTAGAAAAATGTTTTATATAAAATTAGCAAAAATAAGAGGATATATTACAATAACTAATATTGGAAATATAGAACAAACTGATGAAAAAATTACTAAACCATAGGTTTGATAGTCACTCATTTGCAACATATAAAGTCCCTAATATAGACATCCGCGTTCATAGAAAACCTAGTTGTAAACATTTACACCGTACATATACCGAATGTTGTCACTCTGACAAAATTGAGTTTATGCTGAGATCGACCATCCTTTGGAGTTAGATCAAATGAGACTTCTTTTCTTTTACCTTTGAACAGATTAGTGTTTTTTCAAACAAACTGGGATGCCATTTTTCATGTGCATAATTTCACCCTTCAAATTTTGAAAACTTAAAAACTGTCAAAACCAATATCGATTGAAGCTTCTTTCCTCGTACCCATAAATTTATAAAATTAGTGTTCTTCAAACAAAGAGATATGCCATCTTTCATGTGCACGACTGCTAGTTCTTAAATTTAGAAAACTTGAATTTTTCTAAATGGGATAAACACATGCATAATCTGATTAACTGGTTTCCAATCTGAAAAGTACGTTTTTCCTACAAACATCCAAACTCAACAGGAAACAGGAATACTGTAAGTAGATGCTAAATACTACGGTAAAGATGTCACATTTAGTAGCGCCAAAGATGGCCCTATGAGTCCCTGTTTCGAATCAAGTCTACTCAGGAAACTAGGAGTGTATACCTCTCACCTTCTTCCAGTTTTTCCACTCTCTGATACTATTTTAAATGCTTATTGGTAGCATGTCTCTATACATGCACAATGACAACTCCAACATAAGTGGTTGCCTACCAAATGTTTTTCGGTGATCCCCCATTCTTGGCACCTCCTACCCAAATACGGGTAGATGGACACAGAGACAACATACTTATTTATGATTAGAGAAAGGGCCGAAATAAAACCATAGAATTCAGGTTTCTAGGAATTGATTATTTTCTTGTTAACATGATCGATCTCTAAATGTAGACTCTATAATGGAATTTCAATCTAAATTGGACTATCAGCAGGGCATAGGAGCAGCAAAATCATCCACAGGATGTAGAGAGAAAAATTGAGGAAGCGAGCACAAAGAGAAAGAAGAGACTGATATTTCCACGATTCTAGAGAAATAATATTATAGTAGGAATGAAACAATTAATCTGAGCCTATGATTAATGAAATCTTGCCGTAGCAATCAAAGCAAAATCGGAAAAAGCTGACCTTTTAAATCACACGTTTGCTCAATCCCAGAATACTTCATGTGGACCTCATCCATATCCCGGGTGTGTATCATCACTTGGATGGTGAAAAATGTTTGCATCAATCTACAATTTAATTATCATTATGGGTTCCTAATTTTTTTCCAATAAAAATCATTTTACTACAGAAGCTCACAATCGAGCAAGACATACGGGAAAACAGTATAGATGTCAATCCAGTTTTTTTAGTAGAAATACATATTTGCTCTAGCTCTCCTATTGGATGGACTATTATAGATAGCGAGGTATATGCTACCAACAAATGACTAAAAATAATAAGGAGAATGACAACAAGGCAAACAGAAATGAAATATAGACATCAATCATGCTGCAAGTAATAATGCTAATAGCAACACCGGTGACCAACATAGATGAAACTGACAAATGCGTTAACCATAATGGTGTCCTAACACATAATCCTAATAAAAATAACAACGTAAATTGATTAGAACTTAAATGTCGCATGACATAAAGGTGTGAACCATAATTATGTTATAAGACAACATTCTAAACAAAATAATAACAATGCACATCGATTAGAACACAAACCTCGTTAAGAAGAGCTCGGTCACTTGGTCAGCGACTAATAGAACTGACACAGCCAGAGGTGATACCAACGACACAATTGAGGATCAGGCGAGCACGACATAAATATAGTTAAGAATTTATACAAACAATTTTCGATTTCTTTATCAATTAAATTACGAATTTGGATACTTCTCATTGAGTTGTATTTTTCTCACCACGGATTCAGTTAGTGCGTTACCATCTAGTTCTTTAGTTTTTTCTTCATTTATTCATGCAAAAAATTGAAGTTTCTGATCAGGCTGACAAATATTTATAGGGATAACTAATACCTGGTGATTAACATGTGCTTCTGAGCACAATATCAATGCCAAAAAATTCAGCTTTATGCACAAGCTTATTTGTAGCTTAGTGACCCAATAATCCATATAAGGGCTGACTAAACATAAAAAATGAAGAAAATAGATAGCTTCAAATTTCTAATGACCATATGCACCACATATGTACACTATGTTCGTCAAATCCCAAATCTCAAAAGATTAAAAGAACGTTTGATCCTACATACACAATAACTACGGAAGTTGAGTTTCTAGAAAGGTTTACCAAGAAAACACATAAAAATAATAAAAAGAAATGTGAACATAAATACTGTATATGAGATTCTCATAAGCAAGCTCACCTCTAGTTCAGCTTGCTGCCACCCAGTATAAATCAATCCTTGTCATCTTACATAAATTTCTTCTGAGCAAAAAACACAAAAAAACTCTAAAATGTAGAGAAATTATCTACAGTTTTGGCACAAATTATTATACATAAAAAGTGGTTCAGATCATCAACCAAAGATGCGAGCTATTCATCTAAAATGTAGAACTTTATCGAAAAAAACTAAGATGTAGACAAATGACCTACAATTTTGGCACAGACTATTATACATAAAAAGTGGTCTATGATCAAGGTAAAATTAATAATTCTATGACAGTTCCTTTTCCCTACATTTAACCACACGCCGATACAAGAAACATAGATATGAAATGGGTTGGGGCTAGCTGGCAGATAAGGGAATAAAAAAATTCCTAGCTAGTTGGAATACCATGAAAGAAATATAAAAAAGTGGAAAAGCTGAGAAACATGACCAACTTAACCATCGTAACCGAGAGGGGGCCAGGAAATAGGAAGCTCACTTCAACCAGCATTAAGTCACGAGTCGTTCATCTCAAAGAGAATAAATATTGCTGGTCAGTGGGCATGGCGAAGAGGGACATGGGATAAAGGCGGAAGAGGTCCAACCGCCACTGCAGGCAATGAAGATAGGATGTTAAAGCTATCAAATCTAGAAATGAAAAATTTTACACACACCTGCAACTAATTTTAGAGTGCCTCTCAAAAAATGCATTCTCTATATATAATAACCAGTCTTACTGAAACACCACATGTTTAACTTCACCGGGAAATACATGCACTTGGGCCATATAACTAGCATGAATGAACATGAACATATCATCAATGCTACAACACTAGAAAAGTAGAATAAAGCTAGATCAAAAAAATAAGTGTTAAGAAAAGGGGGAACTCCTAGTGAGAATAGAGAATACCAGAAGAGTATATCTATTTGCATCCTACATGAGGAAAAAATATCACATAATTCAGCTAAATTATCACAGTGCGGCATGTAGCATGGAACTGTAAACATTTTTTACCACATAAAAATTGAAATGCCGATGAGCATTAGTCTAATTTGTGTGCTAATGTGACTATTGTAAATGACATACAAATGCAGCAGGTTTATAGATGGTTTCAATCACGACAGCCATAGAGGAACTGGAATCAAGGATCCAAGGCAACCAGCTAAACCAAGAATTGGAAATGAACACCTAAAATAGGCAGTATGTAGCAGGCACTGTACATACAGTAGATCAAAGGTGGAATCAGGACATGAAGAATAATAAAGTACTTAATTATTTATTTAGACTCACTTGAGCAATAGCCCATAGCTTATTGTTAGTCAAGGACTCAGAACTCGATGACCCAATTCGGTTAGGTTTTGGACATCCATGGCCACTGCTGCAGGAACGGCAGAGTGAGAGAAGCACATACAGACAAGGGTGGGGGTAAGGAAGATACATGTGTGGATGCAACAGCCCATGAAGTGTACTGACATGTCGGTTCATTTTCATGTAGAGCAATACGAAGCAAGTGTAATCTGAAAAGAAAAATGTGCATGCCAATGAAATTACAACATCAAGGTAAACTATAAATAAATAAAACAATCACGTGTAACACGCCAGCAGCTCGGGCAAGCTATGTTAATCCAAGTTCATCCTAGTATGTTAATGATTTAATGATAGTTGTAGAACAATAGTACACTTAAATATCTATATCACCCGTGATGCCTTACTAAAGATACTTAAGTGCACTAATATTTTAAAGGAAGAAGGTTAGAAAAAACATGATGCCTTTAGTAAGTTGTTAAATCAAACAATCGGAAGGCACCACAGACCAATCTCATTTAACCAAATAACCACTTTGGAGCATGTAAGGCAAAGGTAGAAATTGAAGAGTCTCTACAGACCTGGATATTGATAAACTGTAAACAGATGATCTCTAGGGATACTTGAAGCATCATTACAAGCCTAGACTAAATGTAATGTATTTCCTTCATTTAGATGCAAAAATGTAGGCTAGATATAAAAAGCTAAATACCATGAACGAGATGGTTTACGCAGAAGCATATTCCTGCATAGGAAAATGGAACACAAATGCCACTCTAAGAACATAGATCAACGGGTCCTCTTATTCATGAGTGAAGTCTATATCTAATAAATATACATCAACTGAAGTCCCACGGTCTATGTGGATAATACAAATGAGGGGCAGATCTAAGAACCAGGCAGATTGGTACCTCTTCGAGACCAGATGTGCATTGATGACGGTAGTCTCCCTTGGCAGAACCACCTGAAAGTAGGCACGTGATAGAGAAACAATCTATAAACAGTAGTCATGAAAAAGAGGAACAAAGGAGAAGAAGATCAAGGAACATGATCTGTTTGAATAGTGGGAGGACAAGAGAATACCTATAAAAGAGAATAGCAAGAGACCAATCATACATACTTATATTTTGCAATTCACATTCCTATGTAAACTGCAAAAATAAGGGTGATAAAACACCAAAGAAGTAAAGGGAGAGAACCAAATATGTTGCCCAAAATGATTTGCCCCTATGATTTAAGAATATAGCAGTACCAACCTGAGAAAAGACGTGAAGATTGACTATGAAGAAATAAATATTTCCTAGGCTTTAGGAGCAGGGAGAGCAAATAAAATGGATGGTTATAAAAAAGACATAACAAACTGATATCTTTGATGTAACTGAAATAAAATGACACACATCTTCTATATAACAAAGTATATTCATATGTAAAGCTAGAAAAGGACTATTTGGCAGAGACAAAGCAACATAAAATAATTTGTTTCGTGAAAATTTAAAACTCATATAAACATGCGGGCTTGTTAGTTACATAGAAAAAGTCAGCTCATCCATTTAAACAAAAAGAGGACTAGTAGAATCACTGTCCGAGGTATACACATAGTTTAAATTTCGATAGAGCTTGTTAAACAATTGGAACAGTTAGTGAACATACAAAAACTAAATATAGCATGAAAATGGAAAGTGCATGAATAAAAATAAAGATCATCTATTATGCTGTAACACATTTTACATCACGATGCATCATTGCTCATCACAGTCTAAACCACTGAGCAACATGACATCAACACATGTCCATTTCTTGATATATTAAAAAGAACCATCGGAAATTTTACTTCAAATCTAGTTGCGCCTAATTGTAGGATGAAGAGCAGCAATACTCACCTCAACATAGATTTTAATTGTATGTTAACAGTTGCTTAGAATCAATATATTTTAAATTTTATGTTACCATTTGCTTGGACAAACCGTCGATTGGCGGTACCGTGTGAGGATCCAAGATAGTGCAGGCTAGAGAGGCTTGAGCAAGAAATAGGTTTATGCCATGAATCAAACATCATGAGCAATAGAAACACATGTTGATAAAGTCAGCACTATGAGTCCCTAAATTGAAAACCAACATTTGAACATGTGTAATAAGAACCGAACTATAGAAAATACCTATAGAATCTACAGCATAAGCCAGGTCACTCCTTTGAATTCTAATGTTACCTACATTCGAGTCTTAGAACCACAAAGACACGGTCAAAGGAACAGACTAAAGTTAATTGAAGAGCTAGTAACTAAAAACAATCAAGTTGGAAATAAGCGGACCAAATGAAATAAATAATCAGCCTAATCTAAAACTTATTTTTTAATATAATCGCTTATAATCCCCTCAAACTCTGCTTATTGTAATTAATTAATGACATACATACATCATTTATACTCAATAAACCTATGTTAGTTATAATCTATTTCTATCCAAGCAAAACCATGTCTCATTATTGATGTATAATTTGAGCAATGCTACACATATATGTTGGTATATATAAATACCAATATAGCCACATCATGTAGTTCCCATATACACAAAAAGGACCAAACTGTATATGAAGTAATTAACTTCATGTGAGTAAATTTTAAACAAATAAGCAAACAAGTAACTATGAAAGATCATTTAACACCAACTAAACTATGATTTCAATTGAGAAGCAAAAAATAACTCAATCAGAAAGATGCATGCTGCCAACAATAGCAAGCAATTAGAGATCTAAGCCATGACCACTTTTGTCAAGTTTTATGTTATTTCTGGTAAACTGAAAGGTCAATGATAGTGGTGCCATGTGTTAGCTTTGTGACAACAAAATAACAAAGAACGAAAATAAATCACAGCAAAGGGTACATAGACTTAACATGGAAAACCTCTCCAAGAAAGAGAGGAAAAAAACACGGACGTCAGCTAGCAAAACTTCACTATATCGGGGAGTGTTTACACAACGTTAGGGATTTTTATAGATGCAACTTATCCCAGCCGACGGCTTATAAGAGGTTTATATAGCAGTGGTAAGCTAGGTCATCAACGATCCGTACAGCGGGGGGGCTTCGACCCCCTCCCCCGCACCCCCAGGCATCCCTGTTGGGCATGGTATTGTTGGAGATATGCCCAAGAGGCAATAATAAAGTGGTTATTATTATATCTTTATGTTTATGATAAATGTTTACATCCCATGCTATAATTGTATTAATGGGAAACATTAATACTTGTGTGTTTTGTAAACATAAAAGAGTCCCTAGTAAGCCTCTTGTTAAACTAGCTTGTTGATTAATGGATGATCATGGTTTCCTGATCATGGACATTGGATGTCATTAATAACAAGGTTATATCATTAGGAGAATTATGTGATGGACACACACCCATAGTAAGCGTAGCATAAGATCAAGTCATTAAGTTCGTATTGCTATAAGATTTTAAATGCATAGTAACCTAATCCTTCGACCATGAGGTTGTGTTAATCACCATCACCGGATGGGTACTTTGATGACATCAAACGCCACTTCGTAACTGGGTGGTTATAAAGGTGTCATTGGGTATTCTGAAAGTATGTGTTGAAGCGCATGGACCAAGATTGGGATTTGTCCATCCATATGACAGATAGATATGCTCTGGGCCCTCTCGGTGGAATGTCATCTAGTTAGCTTGCAAGCATGTGACTAGGTCACAAGGGATGACATATCACGGAACGAGTAAAGAGTACTTATCAGTAACGAGGTAGAACTAGGTATGGAGATGCCGACGATCAAACCTCGGATAAGCAAAGGGAATTGGTTTCGTATGTAAATGGTTCAATCGATCACGAAGTCATCGTTGAGTATGTGGGAGCCATTATGGATCTCCAGGTCCCGCTGATGGTTATTGATAGAAGATGTGTCTCTGTCATGTCTACATATTCACGAACCGTAGGGTGACACGCTTAAGGTTCGAAGTTGTTTTAAGTAGATATGGAATGTGCGTTGGAGACCGAATGTTGTTCGGAGTCTCGGATTGGATCCGGGACATCACGAGGAGATCTGGAATTGTCCGGAGAATAGATTCATATATTGGGGATCATTTTCTGAGTTAGGAAATGTTCCGGAGTATTTGTATGAGGATTCTAGAAGGTTTCGGAATGTTCCGGAAGGTTCTAGAATATTTCTTGGAGTTTGCTTGAAAATCAAGAAAGGGATCAAGGAGTCCTGGTGGGTCAAGACAAGGAGTCGTGGGGGAGGAGGACTCCTCCCCCCTCCCCAATCTGCCGACCATATGAGGGAGGGGAGTCCTACAAGGACTCCCCTCCCATGGCGCCTCCCCCCTTTAAATAGAGGGGTGGGGGCGCCACCTCCAAGCCCACCTCCACTACTCCAAATCTCCGCCGCCTCTCTCCTCCTCCTTTCTTCTGCACAGGCATAGGCGAAGCCCTGCAGAATTCTCTACTCCACCACCACCACCACGCCGCCGTGCTGCTGGGATTCCGTGGAGAAGATCTACTACCTCCGTTGCTCGCTGGAACGGGGAGAGGAAGGTCTGCTTCGACTCCGCACGTGTGACCGACTGCGGAAGCGCTGCCGGAACGCGGCGCCGGAAGGATCGTCCACACGATCTTGAGATCGGCAAGTGATCGACTACATCAACCACGAGATCCGAATCTCGTAACGCTTTCGGATCTACAAGAGTTAGTACAGATCTATCTCGTTGCACATGTCTAATAGATTAGATCTTGGCTTTTATCTAGATTAGATCTGGGTTTTGTTCGTTCTTGCGGTAGAATTTTTTTGTTTTCCATGCTACGAACCCATCAGTGGTATCAGAGCCAGGTCTATGTGTAGATCTGTTGCACGAGTAGAACACAATGTTTTTGTGGGCGTTCATGCTTTTGTTGTAGGTGTCTTAGCGTGTACTTTGCATCTTGCGACATGATGGGATGAAGCGGCTCGGGCTAACATTACATGTCATCGCACATGAGACTTGCTCCACGCTTGACGTGCAACTTGCTTTGCACAAGTGGCTTTGCGGGTGTTTGTCTCTACCACCATAGTTAAGATTCAATTTACAATGAGCATCTGACAACACTTGTATCAACGTTGTGGTTCTTGTTCGTAGGTAAGATCGGTCTTATGCGAAAGCCCCAAACCACGTAAAACATGCAAAGAAAATTAGAGGCGTCTAACTTGTTTTTGCAGGGGTTTTGTGATGTGATATGGCCATCATGTGATTATGATTATATTTGATGTATGCAATGATCCTTGTTGTAATATGGCAACCGGCAGGAGCCTAATGGTTGTCTTTAAATTTTGTTTAAGACCTGCGTGTCTATTCATCTTGTAATAGCTTTATTCCAAGTAGTTGTAATAGTTGCTAGTGATGATGGACAACCATGAAGCGGCGCCACGGACCTTAACGCAATGATGGTGATAATGGAAGTTCATGTCCGTGCTTTGGAGATGGAGATCAAAGGCACAAGAAGAAAGGGCCATGTCATATCACACTTATTATGAATTGCCTGTGATATTAATCCTTTATGCATCTTGTATTGCTTAGATTGCGACGGTAGCATTATAAGATGATCCCTCTCACTAAATATCAAGTAATAAAATGTTCGTCCTTAGTTGGCACCGTTGCGAAGACTTGTCGTTTCGAAGCATCTCGTGATGATCGGGTGTGATAGACTCTACGTGTGCATACAACGGGTGCAAGCCAGATTTGCACATGCGGAAACTAAGGTTAACCTTGACGAGCCTAGCATGTACAGACATGGTCTCGGAACACGGAATACCGAAAGGTAAAGCATGAGTCATATGGATGATATGATGAACATGTTGATTGTTCGCCTTTAAAGCTACATCATCTCACGTGATGATCGGACTTGGTGTAGTGGATTTGGTTCATGTAATCACTAAAACAACTCGAGGGATGTTGTTTTGAGTGGGAGTTTATTTCTAATTTGGATTAGTCGAACTCAATTTATCATAAACACAATCAAAGTGAATTTGCATAGTTTGTTATAGTCATTGGCATCTGTTCACCACCTTACGCTTAGTTATAGTTGAGATAGTGGAACTATAGAAATTCTGGATATTTACTTTACGAACTGGTATCGTATTGTTTTGAATGTCAATTTAAAGTTTATAAGTCCTATTGCAAACTTTCAGCAAACTCTATTTGCTCCATGAAGTTTAATAAATAGTATTAAATCAAGAGTAACAATTCCAATGTTAGTATCTAATGTATCATGTTTGCCTCCATGATTCTTGATACTCAAAAGATTGTTTTTAATATCAAGTTTATCTAAGAGCTGAAAGCAATGTTTCAGAAACCATCATATGTGAAAGGTATTGCGATATCTAAAACAATGTGTTGGTTACAACATGATAGAGTATACGTCCTCATATTTGATGAGAATTTGTGAAGGTTGGAGACGCTAGTCGTCCTAAATCCTCCAAAAGGTTTTGAAAAAGAAACATTATACTCGCAATTCACCTTTATAAGCTATAGCAGCTTGATCATGAAAGTTGTCATGATAAGGATGAATAGAAGATGTAAGTAAAATGTTTACTACACTAAAAGATTACTAAAGAATGGAATTTTGAAAGAATGCCAAACATTTGATGAAGGTGATCCACTTCAAAGTGCAAGTCCAAAGGTATTGGTATTTGACTATACACACTTTGTACTATGTGTCATGTGAATGACACCACTATTGATGTTGATAGATTCTTTTAAAAGAAAAGGAATTGCTGAAAAAGAATCTATAAAATATTTGGCAGAAAATAAAAGGTTGGAGATATCCAACTTAGGCATATAGAAGATATACATGTTCTGGTTGTATTCCTTGCTTGTTAAACAATGTGGTTCCCCGGTATTGGATACCGAATTGGTTGGTATGAAGTGTCATACAGGACAACACCATTTATGAACTGCAATGGCCTAAGTAACTAGCAAGAGAATATGTGATGATGTTCATCGAAAACAAACAAAGGGTTGTTGTGTTGCTCGTTAACATCAAAGCTTGCCTTCAAGATTTGTTTCAATAATTGTTATTTTGATCAGGTATTATGACGACAAAAGGTTGTTCAAATAATAGATGGATAATATACAAGTCTGGTAGGAGAAATAATGACCATAAAACTAAATGCTAAAATGTCACAAGACAAATGATTGAAAGATCACTTGCGAAGTGACATCGCCGTTTAAATTATATTGAAAGAATATATGAAGAAACTCCATGTTGATGGACTTTTGGAGTTTTTGATTGGATCAAATGACGCTTGTGATACTTTCCTGGAGATAATTAAAACTCCGTTCGTAGGCCAAAAGAGGAACGGACGACTAACTGATTGGAATTTGTACATATTGATGTATATAGTCCATTATGTGTAGTCGTGGGCGATGGATTTCGACTTTATATGCTTTCTCCGAAGATTTGAGTGAGTATATGTATATACTTACTCAATAAGGAAGAAGTATGAAACATTTGAAAAATATTCAAAGACTTTCAAGATGAAGTGGAAAATCATTGTAACAAGAAAATAAAAGAGTTTATGATTGGATCATAAAGAAAGATATTTGAGTTACAAGTTTAGCAAAACACCCAAGATTTGAGGAATCGTTCCATGGATTTGCATTTCCCAAAACACCATAGGAGTCTGGAGTGTTCAAGATATGTAATGAAACCTTGTTTGACATGGTAAGATCAAAGGTGTCATTTATAAAACTGTCATTATATTTTAAAGATTAAAGCTTTAGTGACTACCGCTTTTACACTAAAAAGAGCTCCATTGTGATCCGTTGAAATGACACCATATAAGTCATGGTTTGGGATAAAACCCGAATTGTCTTTTCTTAAATTTTGGTATGCTATGCATGAGTAAAATGTTTACAACCAAAGTCGGATAAGCACGTCTTTGTAGGTTATTCCAAAGAATTTGTTGGGAATTTCTCCATAACGCCAAGGACAAAAGAGTTTGTCGCTTGGAACGTTAAGTTTCTTGAGAAGGAATTTTTCGTGAAAAGTTAAGTGGGAGGACAATAGAACTTTGATAAGGTTGTTGAACCTTAGCTATATGTGCTAAGTAGCGCAGCGCCGAAAAGTGTACCGGTGGCGGCCACAATGCTCATGGCTCTCGTGATTATAAAAGGTGTGATCTCAGATATTAGAGTTCCTATAGAACCGTATGGGTCGGTAAGAATCAAATAGTAAGATTTGATAAGCAAGTCGTTATTGTATTGACAATGATGAACCGACTACATGCAAAGAAGCGATGATGGGCCCTGACTCCATAAAATGACTAGAAGTCATGGAATCCGTGATAGTATCCATACACGAGAACTCAAGTTTCTGAACTTAGAAGACCCTCCGGAAAGGCGTGAAGCCTATCGGTCGTGTTTGGATCTATAAAGAAATAGACATGGATGTTTCAAATCTATGAAATTATCGACATGTAGGAAAGAGTTTACGACAATGTTCAAGGAATTGACTATGATAAGATTTGATCTTTCATAGCGATATTTAGTCTGGACGGATTAATGTAGCAACCACTACATATATTTTGGTATATGGTAGTTGAACAAACAAAACAAGTTCTTCTAATAGAATGGTTACCTAGGACATGTACATGACACGATCCAAAGGGTTTTGTTAATTCAAAGGATGCTAAAAGAGTATGAAAAACTTCAATGGTTGAAGTGAGCACCGCGGAGTTGGAATCTTCACCGTGATGAAACCGTTAAAAGGTTTAATTTCATCAGAGACGATAAAGATGTTTGCATTTTGCAAGAAATTAAGTGGGAGCGCTAAGACATATTTCTAATACATTATGTGAAAGACATATTGTTGATTAGAAATAATGTATCTTTTATTGACACAGGTTAAGAATTTCATTTCGATGAAAGACTTAGGCATAACTCAAGAATTAGGCATCAATGTCTATATGAATAGACTGAGGCGCTAATATGGTTTTGCCAAATGTACATAGATAAGATGTTGAGTGAGTTCAATATGGAAACAACAAGAAAGGTTCTTGACGCACGGAAAGGACTAAATCAAGATTCAAGTGTGTTGACACAAGATTCAAGTGTTTTGACACTTGGTGAAATCACAAGAATATTTTGATCAATCATTCTTTGAGAAGTACACATCCAGATATGTCCTATGCTCTAAATGTTATGAGCATATACCAGAATGATTCATAAGATGATCATTGGACAATAGTAAAGATATTCTTATGAGCTTTGGAAGAACTAAGAATATATCATGTATAAGTGACAAATAGTTAAAGGTAGTTCATTGTAAAGTGTTACATTGATACTAGTTTTTTCACAAGATACAAATTAAATTTATCTCAATTTAGACTATGGGTGACACAATATAATGGAAAGAATGTTCCATGATGGATTTTGATGAGTTCCAAAGTTGAGATATTGTGACGGATACTACAACAAAAGGCTAAGTATATAACTGCTATAGTAGCGGCAAAGGAGGGCATTTGTGTTAAGCAGTTTGTTATCAAACTAGGTGTGGTTCATAGCGGGATAATACTATGAAGATACATTGTATGACAATTGTATCAACATAATTTAATCCCAAGGAACTAAAGGTCTCACCAAAGGACCAAATTTATACAATGCCATCTCATTGGAGAATGAGTAATGCGTAGAGACGAAGGACATGCAAATACACACGGACCTGGAAGTGTCAGATCCAAAGATTATGTTACCACTAGCAATAGTGCCTATACAACACCAGAAAGCCATAGGTGTTGAATGCACAAGTTTTTAACTAGATTATTGACTCTAGTGCAAGTGGGAGACTGTTGAAGATATGCCCAAGAGGCAATAATAAAGTGGTTATTATTATATCTTTATGTTTATGATAAATGTTTACATCCCATGCTATAATTGTATTAACGGGAAACATTAATACTTGTGTGTTTTGTAAACATAAAAGAGTCCCTAGTAAGCCTCTTGTTAAACTAGCTTGTTGATTAATGGATGATCATGGTTTCCTGATCATGGACATTGGATGTCATTAATAACAAGGTTATATCATTAGGACAATGATGTGATGGACACACACCCATAGTAAGCGTAGCATAAGATCAAGTCATTAAGTTTGTATTTCTATAAGATTTTAAATGCATAGTAACTTCGACCATGAGGTTGTGTTAATCACCATCACCGGATGGGTACTTTGATAACATCAAACGCCACTTCGTAACTAGGTGGTTATAAAGGTGTCATTGGGTATTCTGAAAGTATGTGTTGAAGCGCATGGACCAAGATTGGGATTTGTCCATCCATATGACGGATAGATATGCTCTGGGCCCTCTCGGTGGAATGTCATCTAGTTAGCTTGCAAGCATGTGACTGGGTCACAAGGGATGACATATCACAGAACGAGTAAAGAGTACTTATCAGTAACGAGGTAGAACTAGGTATGGAGATGCCGACGATCAAACCTCGGATAAGCAAAGGGAATTGGTTTCGTATGTAAATGGTTCAATCAATCACGAAGTCATCGTTGAGTATGTGGGAGCCATTATGGATCTCCAGGTCCCGCTGATGGTTATTGATAGAAGATGTGTCCCTGTCATGTCTACATATTCACGAACCGTAGGGTGACACACTTAAGGTTCGAAGTTGTTTTAAGTAGATATGGAATGTGCGTTGGAGACCGAATGTTGTTCGGAGTCTCGGATTGGATCCGGGACATCACGAGGAGATCTGGAATTGTCCGGAGAATAGATTCATAAATTGGGGATCATTTTCTGAGTTAGGAAATGTTCCGGAGTATTTGTATGAGGATTCTAGAAGGTTTCGGAATGTTCCGGAAGGTTCTAGAATATTTCTTGGAGTTTGCTTGAAAATCAAGAAAGGGATCAAGGAGTCCTGGTGGGTCAAGACAAGGAGTCGTGGGGAAGGAGGACTCCTCCCCCCTCCCCAATCCGCCGGCCATAGGAGGGAGGGGAGTCCTACAAGGACTCCCCCTCCCATGGCGCCACCCCCCTTTAAATAGAGGGGTGGGGGCGCCACCTCCAAGCCCACCTCCACTACTCCAAATCTCCGCCGCCTCTCTCCTCCTCCTTTCTTCTACACGGGCATAGGCGAAGCCCTACAGAATTCTCTACTCCACCACCACCACCACGTCGTCGTGCTGCTGGGATTCCGTGGAGAAGGTCTACTACCTCCGCTGCTCGCTGGAACGGGGAGAGGAAGGTCTGCTTTGACTCCGCACGTGTGACCGACTGCGGAAGCGCTGCCGGAATACGGCGCCGGAAGGATCGTCCACACGATCTTGAGATCGGCAAGTGATCGACTACATCAACCACGAGATCCGAATCTCGTAACGCTTTCGGATCTACAAGGGTTAGTACAGATCTATCTCGTTGCACATGTCTAATAGATTAGATCTTGGCTTTTATCTAGATTAGATCTGGGGTTTGTTCGTTCTTGCGGTAGAAATTTTTTGTTTTCCATGCTACGAACCCATCAGGTATAACAAATTCGTCAGAAGTTAGCCCTCCGACGAAGGGCCTCGCTCCGCTCCGTCAGAAATTAGCCTCCTTAATAGAATTTAGATCATACTTCAACACTATGATTGGGTTCTACAAATTCGTCCAATTTTAATCTAAAATCATAGTGATGGAGGGATAGTCATGAACGAAAGTAGAAATAATCACCTACTTGAGTTCTTCGAGAAACATAGTTTACGTGACTTTATCATTATAAAGCGTATGCTTGCAGGAAATATAGTTTTTCAGAATTATTTCATACAAAATGAATCAGGAGCAATCAATTGCATGATTTTTCCTGAACCATAATCACACTACACATGGTGGCTAAAATTAGATCTAGAGGGGAGATAGAGAGGGTGAGAAAGGAGTAGGAGGTGCTACGGTTGGATTTTTGCTCATGGGAAGATGTCACTTGCTAGAGATAGTGTGTCATGGATGGCACAACCACCACTTGAACCAATCACCATTGGTGTCATCGGGCTCCAAAGAAATCCTCAACTTGGAACAGATGACAAAAACAAGAATTCAACTGGAAATAAATGGAATAGCATCAAAATGAAGAAATATAGGAAAATGGAACTCCTGGACAATAATGGCAATGCAGAAAACATGAGTCACAAAACCATGAATGTTGCGAGGCACAAATTTTTGGCACTAATGCACAAATCACTCTAAATCCAAATATTTAAGGTGCGATAATGCCAAAAATAATGTTTAATTTTCAAGAGTTGTCAATTTATACATATGCATGATCCTCGCCATTGATCATCCAAGGAAGGTGATGCATGATCCTCACCAAATTCAAATACCTACACCAAGGGGAGAATATTAATGATACAAGCATCTTGTCTGATCTCCTCCTGGTAGAATGAAAGGAGGGAGAGAGACAAACCTAAAATACCCCCATCCCGCCGCCATCTGTGGTCGTTCTGTCTGTGGGCCTCACCGCGGATCACCCTGACTGCTCCTAAAGAATAAAAAAGCATCATACAATGTAAACCATTAATACCATGTATGTATGTATGCAAAAGAGGTATGTAGAATAGCCATATAGAAAATAGTGCTAATTTTAAACCAAAGCACCACTCATCAAAAAATAAGTACAAATAAAATGTCCCAGCTTAGCCTAATAACAAATAAAAAGTTACAGGAAAGAGGGCATGGGTCAACTTTGAGCCACTGAACTATGCAAGATGAAATGTAAATAACTAAATATATGTGGTACTAGAACATTGATAGATAGAAGGATCAACAAAAATGCTAACTATATCCTAAGTTAGTTTGCTTTATCTTTGTTCAAACAAATGATCAAATGACTATGAAATAAAATATGAGAAGAACTTGTTTCGAATCCCATCAAACACATTGTAGGCATAGGTGAGAAGAATTTGCACACAAAAAATTCTCAGATTAAATCGAGAGAGAGGGGGAGGGAGGGAGAGGAAAATCATTACCAAAATAAGATCTTGGGAAGCTGCAGTGCGCGACAACTCACAGTGTTCCTGATGCTGCTTAGGAAGAGGAACCAGACGAAGCAGTTCAGCGTAGGAGAGGCCGCCTATTGCTCCTCATGAGACTCATTCCATCATGATCAAATAGATACTAGGTGAAAAGGCGAGCTTCTCCTCGCCGTCTACATTTCGTTTTGGCAAAGCGTGACCGACATGGTGAATTGCACGTGTTTCCAGCCATGTTGCTATCCGATGTAACACACTTATTTTGCTTCAATGCCACCCCTAAATATGCACTTTTTTGTCTCTATAAGTTGTTGGGACCAGGGAGCATTGGTGTAATGCGTTCTTATCTCTAAGTTTTTGGGAGCAGCGAGCATTGTTACATTCATGCTTATCCTTTCTAGTGGGCTATGTGTACTTGCATCTTATTGGTATTTAACTTGGACCATTGGTGCTTGAGGTTTGTTTTTCCTGAGACCATTATTTATTCTCTTTGGACATATTATTATGGCCGCTCGTATACCTAGTTGTTTGAGTTTAGGAACATAAACATACACTTCGGTGAGCCAAATGAGATGATTTCAAATAATTTGGCACATAAACATTGTGCAATAGTCCAAGCAACAAAATGGGTAGAGATTGCAGTTATAAATCAGAAGGATTGAAACTTTCGAACAACATACATAACATACATGTTTACTGTGCTCCCGTCACATTAAATTAAATGCTTTATATATAATGTTAATAACATGACATCACCACGAGTTGTATAGAAACGGTAGATCAACATGACCATGCCAGGTTAATGTCTAACTACAAAATAGGTCGCTAGACATTGCACACAACTTATATTTTTATGAAATGGACCAGAATATGTCACTTTAGGAGAATTTAGATTTTCCTCATCTTCTTGCAATCATCTTAGCCACTTTACATACTCCTATGTAGGATTTAAATAGAAAATTTCATTGTTGTCAAATTTTGCAAACACTGAATCCACGGAACATGTCGTCTATCATGTACTTAATACACAACCCGGCATGGAAAACACTCATATATTGTTTGGTATATAAAATTATGATACAAACAATGAAATAAAAGTGTAAGCGATCGTAAAAAAATTATTAGAACAATGGGGAGGACAATGTAGTCTACCATGAGTAGGCTATTAGCCTTGTTATTAAGGTATCGAACTTTTGCAGCGTCTTAAACAACCAGTATCTTTTACCTGCTTGGTGGAAAATTCTCACGATCACTAAATCCATACATATTTCTGTTGTAGATGTAGGATCAAATTTGTAATATTACAACCCATGAAATCAATTTGGTTTATAAACCAACTAAGCCATCTAATGGAAATTTGTTATGTATAGGAACCTAGGAAGAACAACTTGTACTGCATGAAGTTGATAATTCTACTGTTCGCATTCGTTATAAAATGGAGAATAATGAGATTTCATGAAGAGTGTATCCATTCATATGTGAAGCATCAAGTCTAAAAAAAGAATATCATGCTTGTGATTAAAAGACCAACTGAATGATAAAATGGTGCTAAAACTTAAAAACTACACTTCCCCAAATTAAAAACCTCATTTGTACCAGAGTTAATATAGATAAATAGTTTCAAGTGAAGTGATAACTTACTGAATTAAAGGTAGCATCCAAGTGAGATTACTAGAAACTCTTGCAAAGTATCTCCGGGAGAAAGATTATCGTGAATGCTAGTTGCTAACCATAGCCATATCAAGATTATCGTGAATGCTAGTTGCTACCATAACCATATCAAGAGTAATATCTGTTAAAAAAATTAACAACAGTATGAGGACACATGAATTTTTGAAAGCCCTTGCAGAAAATCTTAGGTTAATAAAATGTAAAACAATGTATTTTATGACCTAAAACACCAACATAAACCAAAATATAAGTCACTAAAGATATCACTTTGTTAGGTACCTGATTGGCTGTGCCCTGTTCTATAAGAGCAGGTTTTCAACCACACTTTATTTTAGTTGCTCTTGTTAAGGGGGCTCTTAGCTAATTTCCAATCATATGGCATCAAGACAGACTTCAAGATTATTCTTACCGGCTAGTCAATTGAGCCAAAAGTGTTATTTTTAAGTAAAACCATGTTTACTAAGTAGAGGTTAAGAAAGTACATTATTAAGTAAAGATAAGCTGACACTTTAGCAAGAAAATAGAGTTCATAATAAGAAAGTACAACTAACATCAAGTCACTAAAGGTAAGTGTGAATTGTGTAGGCATACATGTACTTGTTAATTAGAAATGTCTACACCCCACTAGACTTAAGCAATTCTTTTATTGAGATGATTATTATATTAGATAGATGATCCGACATAGTTTTTATTTAAATATTTAGTTAGTGTAACCATAAAACTACAGTATAGTTGTCCTTTTATAAAGGTACAATCTGGTGTTGGTAATATAAGAAGTGTTCAAGTTTCAAGACAAATTAGCATAGACATAAATACAAAAATATGATGCATAATTCATCTAGCTAAAATGAGTACCTCCTACATGAACCATCTGCACAACCCCTATGGATATTGTTAATAAGCATTTCCACAGCTTGCCTTCTTCAAGCAACCACTCGGAGTGTCCTCGTTTCATTCAACAACTCCTTATAATCAATTATCTACAAAGTTCACGATACCAGACTCTTAGTTATGGTTAATTAGGCAAGAGAGCAATTACCTCGACCACAAAACACCATACAGGAGTAGGAAATAATACACAATAAATAAGTAGGAATATTCAATAACTTAACATTTAACTCAAAACATAAAGGAGAAACTTGTTATAGCTCTCTTCTTATACATAAAAGACACCACCCGCACTTTAAAGTACCATATAAATACACCAAGATACATCACAAGAATTCTGATCATTCACCTACCTAGTTATGTGCTCTTTGATAGACATTGTAATTTGATAACCATGGCTGGTAGAGAATTCTGTGACCATTTACCTATGTAACTAAAATAGTATTGAAGAAAATATCAAAATTATCACTTTGAAAGCCATTATGGTTACTTTGGCATGTGTTATCCACTGGACATAAATGATTGTTCTTGAATTATAAGAACCCATAATCATTTGCAAGGTACTGTTATGGTATTGCTAGAGGGAGGGCACAAGAGGGCCGGGGGCCTTGCTCACGGCCGGTGGCAAGAGGGAAGGGATTTCCTTCTTAATTCTTGCTTGATTAGATTGATACATCTCCTCTCCTTATATAGAGAGGTTTACTTGACTCCTAAGCAAGACTTACTTGACCCCTAAGCAAGTGACCCTTATCTCTAATTAACCCTAAGACTTATGGGCTATACTGCCAGCTCAGGCCCATGACGTACTCTAACACTACACCCCACCTGGACATGCATCTCATCCTCGAGCTGCAACCTAACCAACTTATAACGATGACTCGACGCGACACAAACCTCACACTTAAAAACAAGCCTTTTACATCTCGGCTTGGTTTATTACTCTCAACCTGAAATGGGCTGGGACGCTCTATTTTGGACCCCTTAACAAAAAGTGGACACCATCCGCACGACGTACGTGCACGTGTACATCCACCTGGATCCCATGGACACCATCTGGACAAACGGAGTGCATGTGTACGGCCACCTGGAAGAGGTCGCAAGGGCGACGAGCGGAGGCGCCCTCGCGGCGGCCGGCGGCGGAATGCAGTGGTGTTACGCGGTGCGCTCCTGTCGAGGAGGGGTGCGCCCTCCCAACCGCTGATGTCGCAGACTTTGAGGTCGCTGCACACCGGGAAAACAGGATGCCCGCCGCTCATGGGGGAAACCGCATGCCCAAGAGCCCCGACGCAGCGGACGAGATCGAGGTCCTTGGCGCAGCGAAGGGCAACTTGGAGGAGCGACAGCTGCAGACCACGCATCTCCCGCACACGGCCGGTGGCAAGAGGGAAGGGATTTCCTTCTTAATTCTTGCTCGATTAGATTGATACATCTCCTCTCCTTATATAAAGAGGTTTACTTGACTCCCAAGCAAGGCTTACTTGACCCCTAAGCAAGTGACCCTTATCTCTAATTAACCCTAAGACTAATGGGCTATACTGCCAGCTCAGACCCATGACGTACTCTAACAGGTACATATATAGTGTTTAAGTTGTACACATCCATAACAAACAAATCCAAAGAGCACTCTGAGCAAGGTCACAAAATGCAAATGTTTCAGTATCAATTTCATGTTTTCAAGCAGTACAACATCAATATACTGAATTTATATGTCATATCAGTGCTAGAAAGTAAATATGTTTAAGGAAGAAACTAGGGAGGCCAATTTTTTTGACCCCAACGATGGGGATTGGGGAGGAAGAGAAGAGCCTGCACTCCTATTGTGGACTTCCCCCACCGGCGGCCGACACGATCCCCGCGGTCCCGTGTTGTCCGGTCGAAGCAGAGTGAATCCAGGTGAGTCCGCGCTCCCAGGCGGAGGCACTACCGACCGTCGAGCAGCCACAGGGTGGACCATCCAGCGAGGTCGCGAGGACCTACAGCCACCAAGCCACGTGACGGCCACCAGCCACCGGGGATGCGCCGCCTGATGGATTGCTTAGTACGCACACGACGGCCAGGGAGGAGGATGAGGGCATCTACCGCATGTGAATGCCACATTTTTTCCTTAGCGATGTGAATTTTCTCTTGGAACTAATCGATGGGGATTGGGAGTAAGAGAGAAATCGTGAGGATTGGAGACCGGGAGGAAGAATGTCTCGATTGTTCCGTAGTGGGGTCTTCCACCGCTTTGACTTGGGAAAAGCGGAAGGCGGTGCAGTGCGGGCACCAACGGGAGAAAAAATAATATACCGTAAAAACGGTGGGCACGGGAGCTCGCTAAAGGTGACCGATTACTGTAGATATGTGGAACTGTAGCTATCTACAGTGTCAAAACTGATTTGGCATGCCTAACATCTCGCTGAACGGCTCCGCTTTCATATAGGTAGTTATATTCATATCTAACTTCTTTGCTACAGAAATAGCTACTTGATCTTGTACAATGTAGACGTATATGTAGCAGATCTGAGAAATGTACAAACAAGTTAAATACTTTGTTGTACCATAAAAAGAAAAAGTTATCAATAGTAGATCATCACTTATCTAGCCTACCGATTATGCCATCAATGTTTCATGACATTAATCCACACCAGCAATTAAGAATACTAGTTAATTAGTAGCTGACTAATTGTATATCAAAAGAAGTCAGAAACCCTGACTAATTGTATATCAAAAGAAGTCAGAAACCGAAATTCAAGGCACTGCCTAATAAGAAGCATACCAATTGGCTATGTATATACATATCAAACGAAATAACAAATGAACATCAATGGATAAGATATAACAGTTGAATGTGTTGTAAGGAAATCAACAAAAATTATGGATGTGCATCTATAGTGGCAACGAGAAAGTGCCACATGATGCAACCAAAAATCAGAGCCGGAGGAGATTGTGCTGACTTCTTGCAAGCTGAGGATGACAAAGAACCTAGGGAATAAGCTGGCAAAGCACACTGCTACTGGTCACAGAAGTTCCCGCTGCGCCGTCATCGCATGCAGGTCCGCAGCCGTGAGACCCGCGCCACAAGCGCTTGTCATGTGCAGGTAGACATCGATGCATAGGAGGGGGTACAACGAGACATGGGGCTGGATTATCGACACGTAACGAAGCAGCACATGCGAGATTTGTTATCGGCGTCGCATTCCCCCAGCTCATCTCCGTTGGCACCTCCACTACGCGTGCCACTGTCCCTTCCATATGCGGTGATCTCCGCCTCCACTTCACTTAGCGGAGGAGGCGATGCGACATTTGGGGCGGCCCTCAGGAAGGAACTGTCCAATACGCGGCGACCGGAAACCTAACCTAGCAGCAAGGCGCTTGGGGGAGAGAATATAGGAGAGAAATAATGAAAGGATAGACCTACCGCTCGGGACAACAAGACAACACGTGGAGAATGACTCACGCACACCGCCCAGCACCGCACAGACACTGCCGCTCCGGCCCACAATCAGCGACACAAAGCAACGCAGCTCCACACCCAGCGGAAGCATGCATAGCAAGGGGCCTCAAATCATTGTCTTCCCACCACGCTTAAGCTATTACACTAGAAAATTAGGCGCGGCAATACCTATCGGGCAGGACTGGCTAGTTTGAAGATTAGTATGGTAAAACAAATAATCCACACTGGTAGTTTATAACATCGAAAATCTGATGTTCCACAAAGGAGAAACATGCATCATTTGCAATTTTGTTCTTTCCAAAAGCACGTGAAATTCTACTCTATTGAAAAGCTAGTTGTGGTTCTTATTCCAGCCCCAAGTAACAACAAAAGCTAAAACCTTGAGCATATACCGATGACTATATTTCTATACCAATGCTATTTATCAATTAATCCGACCAGGGATGTAATTGAAGCGCTATTAATATTTTGAAGAAACAGCAGCGCTCTGCTATAAGAACATACATGTATGAATGGCATTATAAAAACAAAGTAATGTCACTATACCGAATAGAGCTTACAAATACTCCACACTTGACATTGTAAGTAAGTGGTGATACTCGACTCCCATTACAATGTCAGTTTCCAGCTGCGAAAATTGCTCTCAAAGTTAACAAATCACTTATCGGAAAACTCGATACAGTATAATGGTCGGCTGACTTGCTCCGGGCGGAACTCCGAGAAAGAGAGGTCATAGAAAAAATGAACTAAAACGACAACAGTTCCAATGATATGGGGTAAGAGGGTGGCCTTTAGTGACCTGATTCTTTTTGTAGCTAAATGCTCTGAGGAAAAACAGAGAAGATGATAGTAGCTAAGGTGGAGATAACGACACCCAATTGCAATGGTGGCAAACCCCATTCCATGAAGAAATGATGACCTCTGCGAGGATGCCGCTCTGGCTCCGTTTCCGGTTACTTGGTAGGAAGTTCACTTCCAAATCTCACATGCACGAAGGACTCCGAAGGCGGGAGGATGCGGAAGAAAGCAACGTGAGGCACCAGAGAAGGTGATGCGAACACGTAGACCACCATCAGCGACCACCCGTGTTGGGAACTCCGGCGCCTATGCGCGACTGTTGGATCCGCTCCTCTGCATGCTGTCAAAGACCGGTGTTGTGCGTAGTTAAGAAAATTATTTCGGAACAATACCTCTATATGGTCCAATTTTTTTTCCGCAAAAAGTCATTAACTAAGGCATACATTCATTTACTACTTGTTAGACCCAAATAATGAATTACTTTAAACTGCATGCTCAAGATAAATTACTAATTAGTTCATTTGTTCAAAGGATGTTGAAAGGTGAATAGACTAACTTATAGTCTGAGAGAGTAGTTAAGAACTCTAGAAAATATAAATATCAGTACTTCAGTTTGATATGTTGTAGGCAAAAGAAAAAGACGAGACCAGAAAGTTGTACAATCTGGAGGATTCACCTGCATGATATTATAATTTGTAAACGATTACTATGTTTTGTTTTGGGAAAACATGACATCTTAATATTTTTACTATAGTTAAATTACCAAACAACCATTCTTAAGGTGCACACAATTATAGTATGTTTTTAATAGAACTGACCTAATTTATAGACAGAGAAGGCAATGAGTAATGCCAGGCTCAGCACTTTTGTGACTACTCAGGCGCCGGATTCAGCATTAGTGTCCGATGCTAAAATCGAAAATTATTTTAAATAATTACGTTCAGTTGATCCTTTTTGATAAAACAGAAACATAAATAATAAAATTGTAGTAACATGAAAAAGGCGATGTTGGGCTATTGGCAACCAGGTTAGGGTACTGTAAATCTGGTTCATAACGTATCTGTTAGCAAAATCAGCATACACATTGTATTTAAGAACTAATATAATTTATGCAGAAGAGAAGTCACTCAATAGAGTAGTGTCGTGTAATCCATAGCAAGTAGAAAAAAATAGATCTGTTGCTTTGATTTCTCTGACAATATCTCTGAGGAGATGACCACCAAAATTTCCTCATTGTTTAGTGTTTCTGTACCATATTGGTGGTCTGCTGCTGCAGTTTTTCAGAGATAGTCTCATTGTGAGGGAAGAAGTACATACTTGCTTGTAGCCATGGTGCAAGCCATGGTAGCTTTCCCCTCCCCTTTGTAGCAAAATCCACCGAGACGCCCATCTTCATCGTATGCCCCCTGAGACGACACTCACAGATAACCCTTTGTCCTGCAGGAATATTACCATCGTACAGATCACTCAGGAGATATATTTTTAGCATGCTAAAGTGGACAAGCTCGATGTACACTGTTTTAAACTTTATGCAGCTGTCGTTATTGTCTTCGCTATTAGAGAAAGAATGATGATGATTTTTTTGATTGCCACGAGGAGGGCGAGAACCAGAGCAAGCCCTCGCCAAAGCATTCATAAAAAACTACAGCGCCAACAGCTGCAAGGTAATGTAATTTTTGGTGTCTAGCGGGAACGTCAGACTACGTGCTTCAGTGAAGAGGTTGCAGATCTGCCATACAACATGATCATCAATAAAATAAGAGGGACGTTTAATAGATGGATGAAATTCAACCAGGTGTATAGAAACATAAAAGAAGCACTCCATCAACATTCCAAAATTTAGTTAACCTGACTTCCTCGATGGATTCTGAAGCCATGCACACCTAGCTTGGATAAAAAAACAATTTGTCGAACACCTAACCTGCAAGAACCAACAAAGACGAATCTACCGTCATGTAACCGAATCTTACAAAGAAAATAAAATAAAGTTATGATTGTTGGGACCAGAAGTAGCACACGTACACTTAAAAAACCATAAGGCACCAGTACTAAATGAATATAATGATTGCTGCCGCGTTCTGTAGGAAAAGAGTAAGAAAGGGCTCACCACCGCGGGTGGCGACGAACGGCCACCCCGGCTCCTCCCATAGCCGCGCTGGCTCAGGAGGGAGAAGTGGGAACCGGAACACCGGTGACATCCTCCATGCTGTCAGCCATGTTGGGAAGGAGAGGGGAACAGGGAGCTCATCCTCCATGCCGCTAGTATCCTCGGGAGGGATAAAAGGGTGCTCCGTCCCGATGGCTGCCTCCGTACACGCCATAGCAGTCAGGGAGGGAGAAAAGGGCGCCACACCATAGGCCGGCCACAGAGGAGATCGGCCGGGGCGTGCCGCACGGCAGCCAGCACGCATGCCAGTCGCTGCCTGCTGCGTCGGCTTCCTCCATGTTGCACTCGATTGGTAGATTGATGGTGAGGGTGGGGGAGACGGGGAGTGGGGTGGCTGCGTGCGTGAAAGGGAAAGGGGATTGAACCATGGGTGTGGAGAGTAGGGTTTCGATGAGGAGCCAATTCTTTGCGAGGAGAACGACCCAGGTGCGAGGCAAGGACCAACCTCTCCGGCCCATGACCAGCGACACAGAGCGGCATAGGCCCACCAGCAGCGACGCACTGTGGCAGCTCTGCACGGTAGATGCCCTCAAATCGCTCGCAGCTGCTCAGGCTTAAGCCTATAAATAATTTGAATTTCCATTTGACATGAAACTATAGTAACCCAGTTAAAAGAATTTTATGGTTATGTAGTTCATTGGTGCATATTATCTCTTATGTACATATATGTCCACAAGCAGACACTAAAAATAGCAGCAAGGTGCTTGTGGAATTGAATGTTTTCATGTTTACCTTAGTGATATTTCTCTGGACCATGCTGGAGAATTAAAAATCTCTTTCGGTACCAAAAAAGTAAGAAGTTGATTAGTACCATGTTTTTTAAATTTGGAGCAACATCACCTGGCATGGAAACAGATACGCCAATTTTTCTTGGGTTAACTTCTCTAGCATCCCAAAACAGACAATAGGTTATTTTCCTCACTGATGACCAACGAAGCTGTAATTAAACAAACCAATGGCAACCAAAGTAGCGATCTGATATGAACAAATTCTCTGATACCTAAAATATAACCACGAGGCCTCCAAATGATGGAGCTTCGTTAACAATAACCATTTTTTGCAACTATGCCAATGGGCTAAGCCTCTAAAAAACTCATAAGATGAACAACTAAATTAACGATGTTATTGTATACAGATGGATTGGAGATGAGCCACCAAGGGGATTGAGTGAGAATATGTACCTCTTGTAACGACATTCAGCGATGGAGAAGCGGGGATATTGGGGGTGTTGAGGAGCGTATTGGTCTGTGCAACACGGACGGAGCTCCACCAGCCGCTCCTCCTGGCGATGGCACAGCGCGCGGCAACGGGCTGCGCTGCTCCCTCCGGCGAGCAAACGCTCCTCACGGCGACGGTGGTGCGAGAGGCCGGCTGCGCCACTCCTGCCGGCCACCAGCGAGGCTCCTCGTCTTGACGGCACAGACAACACATGGTGGTGGTGCGAGTCCTGCAGGTGGAGCGGCGGTGGCAGGAAATGGACGACGATGCGAGGGGATGGGAGGAGATGTAGGGCTAGAGGGTGGCGGCTCGCTCGGGCGAGGATAAGCGGGAGCGACTAGGGCTATGACAGCTAGGGTTTTCAAACAGAGGGGCTCTGTTTTATATGACATTGTCAAACAAATCAACAGCTGCGATTTACTATCAGCCAAAATTAACGGTCCCTAAAATCTAATTTACAGGAGAACACCGCGAGGGGGCACCAATTATACCTTTAGATGTGTGCTCAAACGTTCATCGCAGTCTATCACAGTCCTAGCAACGAATTATTCACGGGCAAAGAAGAAGCACCAAGGTATTGTCAGGCATGGATGGACGCGGCCAAGGGAAGAAATCCTCAAGCTTAATGTGTACGCAGAGTTTAACCTCGATTCAGGTACAGGAAGTACCGATGCAATCCTACGTGATGCTAAGTTTTTTTTGGCTGACAATAGTTGTGGCATACCGTATGTCTCGGATGCATCCACGGTGCAGGCTCGAGCGCTTCGAGATGGTTTGATGTTAGCGGGGCAGATTGGATGCAATAGGCTAGAAGTCAATTCAGATTGCCAAGATGTGATCGGCATGACACAAAATGGTGGTATCTCATATGGACTTGCAACAACAATATATGAGGAGTGCTTATCTCTGTCATACTTTTGTTCCAGTCCTTTTTATGCATTGCCCTAAAAAGCCAATGTAGCGGCAGATAGCTTAACTAGACACTCAGAGGGATCTATGTCGACTGTTTGACATGAGGACCCCTCCCCCGGTTTCTTAGTTTCTATTCTATCAGATGATGTATCTATTATGCCGAAGTAATAAAGTATAGTCATGTTATCTTTCCTCAAAAAAATTGCACATACGGGAGTAACAAGCATAGCGTTTCTGCGCTTCGATTCTACCATAGCCGCGTGATTCTTGGGGCTCATCCACCTTCCTGATTTTGGAATCCTGTCCTGCTTGGTCATCTCCTTGACAAACATATCAGTGGCCCATATGTCAGGTAATAGGTGCAAATGAGAATTTTAAGAACTGTGAAGGTTTTTCTCAAGTTGTGCATAGCCAAGCCAACTTCCTACTCCGTTTTAGGTGTATGCCAACCCGGTGCCCTGTTGCCGCTAGCTCGGCTACGTTTTCTCGGATAGCTAGAGACGAGGAGAGTGTAAGGTGACATACACCATACTTTTGTGTCTATAATGGAATCGTCTTGGGTGATTCACTGGTGCCACCCCAAACAACTCCCCACCATTTTCGTATGAGGCACTCCTTAGTCTTTACCATTCCTTTCAACCCGTCATAGCCCTAGGTGTAGACTATTAGTTGGAGTCAGAGTTTCATGGGTCAAGGTCGAGCACACTACTTGGCGCAAAAGCTATCCAGGGAGGCGAACAGATGTTGCGGGTGTTTCCCATAGAAATAAAATTGGTTAGAGCTAGATACCGGAAGTTCATGTTTTGAGCGGTTGACTCGAGGTTGCATATGGATCCCCTTGTCTGAAATAGGTTGTTTTGTCGAATATCTTCTCGCCTAAGGGATCTCATGGACTGGCCTGATTGGCTTTCTCTTTGCTTTTATAAAAGCAAACTCATTAGTAGCTCAATATGCTAGGCGACATAGACAAAGAAAAGTCCAACTTCTCGTGGACCCTTTTGGAAGATAACACATGCGAATGAGTCTCATCCTTCCCTATTTCTCATGAACGCTGACTCGGGGCCCAATTCTCGCTAGCTAGGGTACACTTGCTCTGACGACTAGATACGAGAAGCAGGCGTAAAGTGGTAGCACACAATACTTTGGAGCTAAAGAGGGCTAAAGAGCTGGGAATGGTGATATCGCCTCCCCAACCTTTCTATTTTCCAGACTTCACATGATCCACGCCTAAACTTTGAGTGTTACTGCCGACCCATCATAACCTAGGGATGTGGACCGGTGGCCAGTATCATGATTAGTATGGGCTCAGGTCGAGCATGCTACTCTAACTTGGAAGTGGATGGGCTAGGAGAGAAAGAGATTGGAACTAGGGAGCTTTGTCTAAGTGCAGAAACTGTGCTTGAGACTTAAAATTTTGTGAGTAGGGGGAACAAGATTGTTTAAACCCGTCGTCTTTAAGGCCGGTGTCCCGTGTGACCAGTGCACCCTGTGCAGAGTATGCTAGTGTTCGCCCCACTAGCGTTGGGATTGATTAGCTGTTTGGTGCGCCGGGTAGCACGAACAAAATAGATAACAATAGAAAAGAACCACAATACGGGAACTCAGGGGGAGGGTGTTCATGAACTTCCTAAGGTACAAAGTGAAATGGCCTTTCTTGCAGCAAGTCATGCGTATGAAGGGTTTTGATAACAAGTGGTGTCGTTGGATAGAAAATTTTGTTAGTCATGGTAGTGTTAACATTAAAGTTAATGATGACATGGGCCACTACTTCGGGACGTTCAAAGGGCTAAGACAAGGAGATCTTTTATCTCCTATGTTATTCAATATTGTGGCGGACATGTTAGCAATCCTGATCGCTAGAGCGAAAGATGATGGACAAGTCGATGGTCTCATTCCTCATTTAGTTGAGGGTGGGATATCTATCCTACAATATACCGACGACACCATTATTTTTATGGAACACAATTTAGAAAAAGCCCTAAACATGAAGTTGGTTTTGTGCATTTTTGAGCAATTGTCAGGACTTAAGATAAACTTCCATAAGAGCGAGTTATTCTGTTTTGGAAAAGCTAAAGATCAACAGGACGACTACACTAATCTCTTCGGGTGTGAAGCGGGAACCTTCCCTTTTAGATATTTGGGAATCCCAATTCATTTCCGTAAACTAAAGAATGGAGAATAGAAACCGGTAGAAGACCGTTTCGAACATAAGCTAGCAAGCTGGACAGGAAAACTTTTATCTTACGGAGATCGGTTAGTGCTTATTAATTCAGTTTTAACAAGCCTACCAATGTTCATGCTTTCTTTTTTTCACATACCTAAGGGAGCAAGGAAAAGACTGGACTATTTTCGATCTAGATTTTTTTGGCAGAGCGATGGTCATAAGAGAAAATATAGACTAACTCGATGGAACATCATTTGCCGACCAAAAGATCAAGGGGGCTCGGGGTCGAAGTTTTGGACATAAAAAACAAATGTCTTATTAGTAAATGGTTGTTTAAGATCTTGACAGGACATGGTGTTTGGCACGAACTTTTACAAAACAAATATCTTCACTCCTATTCCTTATCTCAAGCTAAGTCAAAACCTACCAATTCACCATTCTAGAAAGGTATAATGAAAGTTAAAAACGAGTTTTTTTGATAAAGGAGGTTTCAAAGTAGGAAATGGAGAACAAACTCGATTTTGGGAGGATACATGGCTTGGAGAGACACCATTACAATATCAATACCCGTCCCTTTATAACATAGTGCAGAGGAAACATGTCACAGTTGCTCAGACATTCTCACGAACCCCATTGAATATTGGCTTTAGACAAGCACTTTCGGGTACTAGGGGCGTTAGATGGCTTCATCTAGTACGTCGACTTATGGAGGTTCATTTGACGACACATCCAGATGATTTCGTTTGGAAGCTAAGCACATCTGGTTCTTTCACAGTGAAATCATTCTATCTTGATTATATGAATGATCAGACTAGATTCCTACGTAAATATATTTGGAAAATAAAAGTGCCACTAAAGATTAGAATTTTTATGTGGTTCTTACACCGTAGGGTTCTTCTCACAAAGGATAATTTGATAAAAAGAAATTGGCAAGGATGCAAAAAGTGTTGTTTCTGTTCTCAGGATGAATCGATACAACACCTTTTCATTATGTGCCCTCTTGCAAGAGTAGTATGGCGTATTGTGCATATGGCTTTCAATATTACGCCTCCTACAAGTATTAAAAACTTGTTCGGTAATTGGCTTTCGGGAGTGCCCAAAGAAGTGAGAGCACAAATCCGAGTGGGTACATGTGCTCTACTTTGGGCAATTTGGAATATTCGAAATGATTATATCTTTAACAATGCAAAAAATATGTCTTTTATGCAGGTTATCCCACGTGCTACTCATTGGATCCGTACATGGTCATGCCTGCAATCTACGGAGAAGCGCAAGGCTATGGATTCTGGATGCACCTGACTAGAGTCGGTGACGCGAGACTTATACAGCCAGTGCAACTAGCGTTTTGATTATAGGATAACATATTGATGCAGTACTTTAGCATGTTTTCTCTTGTTTTTAGATGGTTGATACATGTCTCAACCCTGTGTGACCCATGATGTAATCGTTTGTAAACATTAGACTAAAATAAAGTAATAAAAGGTCGCATGCATCTACCGATGCAGAGACCGGGGCTAAGTCTCCATTTCGAAAAAAGAAAAAAAAATGAACTTCCTAAGGTTAGCTATCTTTGCCACCCTTCACTTGTGGGCCACCATAGATCTCAGGTCTTTCCTATCAGGTGATTGATTTGCGAGCCGCGACTAACGGCGAAGAGTGAACGCTCGAGGGACAAGAAACATAACTTAGGCATCGGCACAAAGGACGTGTTAAGTCCATAGGTTTGCCCCTCCAAGTGGCTGCATATCCCCTGCCTATCCGCCTTCTCATGCACCTTTGGTCTGCAACAGGTGGGATGTCGGGATAGGTCGCCAGTAGGAAGGTGGATGAGTAGAAAATCTTATTGGTAGTGGTTATTCCCGAGGATGTGGTGTCTGTCTTAAGAGACTCCGAGAATTGAGCGCAAGAAAACGAGCTCGATCAACGTCTGTTCCTTCACAGCCTCCACTCTTCTTATTATTGAGCCCGGGAGGGCTTCCTCCTCCTACCCGGCTTGGCATCTAGTTGCCTCCATGTTTTCTCCCCGTGGCATGTTGTCGGCAATGAAAAAACTCTCGGACCATATGGGGATCTTCCTGCATAAACCTACATAGCAGTTTCACTTTGTAGACCTTGAATGAACTTGTCGATGATGCCAATCTCTGGGACTTGGTTTGGCAAGCTTTCTTCGAGGAGGATTTGGAAGATGTACGCTCCAAAAGGCTCCTATTTTACTTGTCCTCGAGGGGTGGGCCCTCCTGGACCTCGGATCCTCGTGTTCCACCGGCTTTCCTGGAGCAAGGACTTGGGCTACATGGTAGTGAAAGCACAAAGTGGTTGATGAAGGCAATATAGCTAGTAATAACCCTGGTCGGAAAGGTTTTCAACTAGATCTGTGTCAGGACTAGATACGAGTCATCCTTTCGTTGGTAGGTGGATGTTTGTTCATTCCGTCTGCTCTCCGTCTCTGGCCCCCACCCACATTTCCTGCGTGCTTTTCCCTCCACGATACCACGTGCCACTTTACCCTGACGACGGTGAATGACTAGCAGGAACTATTTGAAGTCAAACTAGTACTAATTTAATTTAATTGACAGTAGTGTTAAACAAATATTATTTAAATTCATACATTTTTTTAACATAACTGAAAATATAAATTTATGAAAAATGTGTGGAACACTAGTACAGATTTATGAAACAAGATTGAACTAGTACGAATATCTAAAACCATATTAAAACATGTGTACATACTAAAAACAGTGAAATTATGAAACATGTTTGAAATATCCGAAACACGACTAATATTGTGAAACACGTTCGTAAATTTGTAAAACATGGTTGAAAAATTGTGAACTAATTTCGACCAGATACAATATTTTGTGAAGCATAAATTTTGTAAAACTCAATCAGATAAAACAGTTTCAATATTTTGTGAAACATGTGAGGGTAGTTTCAATCGGAACCATACTGGAACTATACTGACACATGTGAGGGTAGTTTCAATCGGAACTCTAAAAACTCGTACTGGAACTAGACGGGAACTTTGATATACGCGCTGCTAAGGCCGAGGTAACGCAAGCCTGGTCGTCAAAGACGCGGGCGTCACGCTCTAGCCATATACTGCGCATGGTCAGAGAATAGAGCGAGTTGGCCGATCACCTATCCTTGACAGTCACTCTATCGGCAGCCTCTGGCCACCAATCCAAGATTGTCGTCATAGCGACGGAACAAGATGCAGCATGTCAATAGGTCGGAGGACCCGAGCCCAGTGGCAGAGGTAGGAAACAATTAGAGGGTGGGCACACTTCTAAAAACATTGCACTATCTTTTATGGGATAAAAGTTTGTAATGAATAATATAAGGAGGTGTGGTTTGGTGTACGCCCTCCTTCTGAACTCAGGATGACCAAGTTATTTTTGCATGAAAAGGATGATCAATATTGGGGAGGGGTACACAGAAAAGTGTAATATAAGTAGCCAATTGTTCACAACATTGCACACAACTAGTTCAATACCTCCTGCTACAACTTGGTGACCCCTCTTTCTTCTTTTTCCCCTTCCTTGCCATGTTTGTTATGTCTCATTTGACTCTCCTCAACATCACACATCGTCGGAGTCCCGCGCAGATCCGTCTGGTGACGTGCAAGTGAGGTTGCGACAATTCACCGAGATAAGGAGCAACAACACCACCGTGAGGGGGGAGAAATTTGCGCTCGATCAAGATGGTCACCAGTGTGCTCTGCCAGTGGCGTCAAAGGTAACCACCCTCATCCGCACTCCTTAGGCTTGCGGCAGAAGCTCTTGGTCTTGATCCCCTTCAGGACCTTCACATTTGCTCGTTCTGCTTGTCCGTTCCTTCAGGGGTGGGCCACAGATGCGTAGAAAATCTTGGTATCGATTCCCTCGCAGTAGGATTGGAACATTCCGCTGGTGAACAACCTGCCGTTGTCGGTGATGATGTGGCTGGGTACACTGAAATGGCATACCAAACCTTGGATGAACTTCACCGCCGATCACGCCGAGATGGTCCTGACCGGTTCCACCTCGACCCATTTGGTGAACTTGTCGATGGCAACGTAGAGGTACCTGTAGCCCCCGGGTGCTCGCTGGAAAGTCCCCAAGATGTCTAGCCCCAGACCGCAAAGGGCCATGAGAGCGGGATGGTATATAGCGGCTGAGCCGGCTGGTGTATTTGCTTGCCGTAGAACTGGCATGCCTCGCACGACTTCACCAGCACTATGGCATCGGTGAGCACGATGAGCCAGTAGAAGCCACTACGGAAGGATTTCCTAGCAAGGATACGTGCTGAGGCGTGGTGGCCGCATTCCCCGGTGTGGATGTCGGCCAGAAGCTCACGCCCCTCGTCGTTGGAGATGCACCGGAGGGCGACGTCGTTGGGGCGGCGGTAGTAGAGGTCCCCGTCCATGATGTAGTACTTCTTCGCATATCGGACAAGGCTTCCCGCCATGTCCTCACTATCTGGGAGGATGTCGTCCTGGAGGTAGCTCTTGAGCTAGGTGTTCCAACCCAACACTTGTGTAGTAGCTGCCAAGACAAGCCTGTTTCCCGAGGGTGGACCGCAATCGGGGGGCCTGATGAGGGTGGGGCGGAAGCTCTTCGGGGTGGTCCTTTTCCTCTCCTGGGGGTGGTCGAGGGCTTGAACAACCTTTCCTCGAAGACCCCTGGCTGCTGGGACTCTTGCCTGGATGCGCTTCGAGATTTCGTCTGCCTCACGGTTGTCTTCCCGGGGAATGTGGAGCAGTCCATGCCCAGAAAATACTTCGCTAGTCTTCGCACCTCTTCAAGGTACACGGCCATGTGCTCGTCCTTGGGGCGGTAGATTTTGTTAGAAAAGTTGACCAGGAGCAAGAAGTCTCCATGGACTATGATGCGCTTGATGCCGAGGGCGATGGCTGCCTTGAGGCCGGCAATCAGGCCCTCATACTCGGAAATGTTGTTGGAGCGCTTACTTTTTGTCCTTGAAGCATGGCTGCATGGCGTAGGAGAGCTTGTCACCCATTGGAGATGTGAGCACGGCGGCTGCCCCGGCTCCATCTCCATTGAACGCCCGTCGAAGTTCACGGTCTAGTGCCCCGGAGCCAACTTCTCAGGGAGCTGGGTTATTTCCTCCTGAGGGCCCCAGGGTCAGACCACTCTGCTGCAAACTCCGCCAGGGCCCTTCCACGGATGGTGGGCATAGTGTCAAACATCATCTCAAAAGGCTGTAGGTCGATGGCCCACTCTGCCACGCTGCCTGTGGTGTTGGGGTTGCGTAGGATCGTCTCTAGAGGAAACTTGGTCACCACCTTGATGGGGTAGCCCTGGAAGTAGTGGCGCAGCTTGCGTGACGCCACGAGGAGTGTGTAGAGGAATTTATGTTGCATGGGGTACCTTTCCGGGCATCACTGAGCATCGTGCTGATGAAGTAGACCGATCGCTGTACTTGCCCGGTGGTTTTGGTAGGGCCAGGTCGGCGACCTCACCACCAGCCTTTTCCAGTGTGTCGTCGCCTTGTACCGCAGCCCCCGAGCCCTCTAGAGGTTTCACGGCCCGTGCCTTTCTTTTCCTTTCCACCACCTCCTCATGCTCGGTGACCACGACAATGCTTGTCGTTTGTGGCGTGGCCTCCAGGTATAGTAGCAGCGGCTCGCGCTCCCTGGGGGCCACCATGACTGGAGGGCTCGTGAGGTATCTCTTGAGGGCCTCGAATGCCTTGTCAGCCTTCAGGGTCCACTTGAATTTGCTGTTGCGCTTCATGATCTTGAAGAAGGGTAGGGACTTCTCGCCCAGCTTGGAGATGAACCTTCCTAATGCTGCCACGCACTCAGCCAAGCGTTGCATCTCCTTGAGCCACGTTGGGGGCACATCTCTTCTATGGCCCAGACCTTGTCGGGGTTAGCCTTGATTCCCGGGTGTGATACCAGGAAGCCGAGGAGTTGATCTTGATGCTCACTTGGCGCAAGTTGGCGAAGGTTTCCGTCAGGTCCGCCACCAGGGTGTATTTTTTGTGGGTCTTGACCACTATGTCGTCGACGTAGGCCTCCGCGTTTCTTCCCATCTTCTTGCCCAACACGATGCGCATGAGCCTCAGAAGGTGGCACCGGTGTTCTTGAGGCCGAATGGCATGCAGGTGTAGCAGTACACCCCGTAGGGGGTGATGAAGGATGTATTTTCCTCGTCCTCCTTAACCATCTTGATCTGGTGGTACCCCGAGAAGGCATCGAGGAAGCACAACAGGTCGTAGCCCGCCGTGGAGTCTACGATTTAGTCTATCCGTGGGAGCGAGAAGGGGTCCTTGGGGCAAGCCTTGTTGAGGTCGGTGAAGTCGACGCAGAGTCGCCCGCCCTCGGTGGTCTTTAGAACCACCACGGGGTTGGCGTGCCAGTCGTCGTGCAAGACCTCCTTGACAAGGCGCTCCTTGACCAGCTTCTCCATCTCGGAAATGATGAACTGTTTATTTTCCGTGGATTACTTCTGCGGCTTCTGTTTCATCGGGCGTTCTGTGGGACACACCGCCAGATGATGCTCAATAACCTCTCGAGGCACCCCCGTCGTGTATGACGGGGTCCAAGCGAACATGTCCGTGTTGGCCTAGAGGAAAGCGACGAGAGCCTCCTCCCTCTCAGCCGAGAGGCAAGCACCGATGGGGATTGTAGCCCCCAGCACTGTCGGGTCGAGAGGGACCTTCTTGGTCTTGGCCCGCTCCTAGGAGAATGCCGGTTTTCCTACCAGCGATGTCGGTGGTACACACAGCACCCTCACCGGGGGACACCGTCGGCACCTTGCCACTAGCCCCCAAGGCCTTGGCAGCCTAGGGAGACCTATTGCCGTCGGAGTCAGTCGCGACCTCCTAGCACGCGGTTGCCGCCCCTTTGCAGGCCTACTTGAGGGAGCGCACAACTTTGACCTCGTCGCAGCGCACCGTGATGGTGGTACTAGCGCCACCCGACATTGACCACGTTGTAGGCATTGTGAGTGACCGCCATGAACATCGCTAGTGTCGGGTAGCCTAGTATGGCATTGTAGGGCAAGCAAATACGAGCGACGTCAAAGTTGATGAGCTCCATGCGGTAGTTGTCGCACGTCCCGAAGGTGACAGGGAGATGGATCCGGCCAAGGGGCATGGTGGTACCCATCATGGCCCCCCACAAACGGCAAGGCGGGGTGGAGGTGTGTGACGGGCACTTGCAATTGCCTAAACGCTCCTTCTGAGAGCACATTTAGGCCTGCCCCTCCGTCAATGAGGGTCTTGGACACCGCGACCCCACCGATGGTGGGGGTGCAGACCATGGGCATGGCGCCTACCAGGCGGGTGGAGCCAGGGTGATCCGTGGCGTCGAAGGAGACCGACTGCTTTAACCACCGGAGAGGGGTGGTGGTAGCGCTAGGCCTTGCCGCCAGTTCACGAGAGAACTGCTTGAAGTGCCGCCCGGAGGCAGGAGCCTGAGAGCCGCCCAAGATGTAGGCAACGATCCCGGACGAGCCCCTGGATGGAGTGCTCCCCGGGCTAGCCTCTGGGAGAGGGCTCTCCGCCATGGCACCGACCGTCCGGAGGTTCTCGAAAGCGTGCCTCAGTCCCCTACCTAGCGCGCTAAATGTTGGAGATTTGTTCCGTGAAGGAAACTAGGGTCCAATGATCCCTTGGTTCGAGAGGGGGCTAAACACGAGGTTCCAAGGAAACCCGGTGATGGCTGCAGTGGCGGAGCAAGCACGCGACAAAGAGGTGACTCGGTTTTTTTACCCAGGTTCGGGACCCTTATGAGGAGGTAAAGCCCCTACTCCTGCTTTATTGTATTGCTCGCGTGCTTCGCGAGGGTACAATGGAGGATACAAGTCTAGGGTTTTAGATCTCAAGAATCGATCCTCCTAAGGTAGGAGAAGGGCTCCTTAAATAGGGTGGCATCGAACCTTTGCCCCCGATCCATCGGTGGGAAGGGTCATCACAGTGCTGCTCTCTCTGGTCCCGATCTATAGGAGCGCCTTTTGGGGGACTAAGTCTTACGCACCTGGAGCTTCTCCATCGACCCATAAAGCTTCCTCCCTTTATCATCACTTTTCTTCATCTGGTGCTGCTTTACTCCGACCGCACCAACCATGCCACGCCCCTTCTTAAGCTGATGCAAACCCCTGCGAAAACCCTAGGGAGCCCCTCCTGTTTCCCCTCCCTTTCTCCACCACCGTTGCCTTGGCCGTGAGATTGAGAAGCTTTGCACCGCCGCCTCCGTCGTCGCCGAGGTCTGTGACGTAGCAGGAAGGCTTCCCCTTTGTCTCCCGCGTTGAAGGCGCTACATAGGAGGAGCCAGGGCTGCCAAGAATAGCTACGCTGCCATCGTCTCTGTCAAGTATGAGGAGAAGGACCTCGTTGCTGTCGTCCGCGAGCCTCTCTGTCCGCTCCCAGGTCGCCGGAAGCCTCGCAGTGAGCTCCTCTTTCCGTCCTCGCTCTCCTTTATCAGATATGCACGCCTTAGCATCATCGTCCTTCCATCGACCACCGTCAGCATGCTGCCATGGCTTTGGTGTTCCTGTCGTCTGCTCGTCCCCGGTTCCGTCCTCGACGTCCTAGAGTGTTCCATCCACCAGCGCATCTCCTATAGCTCTCCTTGGACGAATCCAACAACTGGTCATCTTAACCGTCATTGTTTCGCTACTCTCCGCCGTTCGTTGCTGTATGGCATTGTTGTGCCTCTCTATCTCTAAAGTTTATTCAAAGCTTGTCAACTCAAGCATCAGCGCTCAGGACTATTTTTCTTATCATGTTGTCTCCCTTTGATTTCATCAAGTGTGCCAGCCGTTGGTTTATCCACATGTTCTGCAAGCTCAAGCACTCAACATCGAACCCTAGTTCAAACCATTAATCTTGCTCTGATTCGTTTTGTTGTTCTGAACCAAGCAGAGTCCATTTGATCGTCAGTTTAAAACAAACTGAGTACCGTCCAGAACCATAGTCGGCTTTTCCCATTCTTTCTCTCTCTTTTTTCCCCAACTCTGAAACTAGTGTTGCTAGCAAGCGATGCACGACACGTCGAAAATTCATATGAGCTGGTTGGTTTTGCATGACACGTTTTGATTCATGTTTGATAGCTCAGTTGTAATATTCAAAAGCAGATGCATCCTATCAAAAACAGCAACACAATTTAGTCCCTTTGGATGGCACCCTATGGCTCTACATGAGACCACCCAGGTTCAATTTCGTTTGGAGACAGAAAGACCTTAACTTTTAATGTCTCCTATTTTTCTTTTAGGGCAAAAGTTTGATAAGCTTAGGTTTTGTATGCAACTAAAACTTGATCCCCACCAATTTGTTTTGAACAGATAAAAGGTGTGTTGATAGTTCAACTCCTTTATCATTTGGACTTTTTGACAAAATAAAAGTTTGACCAAACAATAAAATGGTTTTAAGAACCAATAATTCTTATCTTTTATTTGGTATATCCAAATACAATGTTATATATGTTTTGTGATCATAAAAATGCAAGGATTAATACTATGCTAGCCAAAATAATTTTTGAGCAATTAAAATTATCAAAATTATTTAAATGCCTATTTCTTAAGAAATTCATAACTTTTAATCCGTAATTCTGAATTCGACAAATGGTATGTCTAAATCGATCAGCGCAACGATCCCTTTCCAACTATGCATTCCATGATAACAATTGAAGCATGCATCATATAAATATTAAGTATACAGCAAGGTTTATGCGAGTAAAACTTGACTAGATAATTAATAAAATGCTTTATTCTTGTACCTACACCTCACCCATGTCATTCTATGTTAGACCATGTAATTGTGCATCATTCCATCATGGCATGCCTTGTTTTTCTTTTTGCATATGATTCATATGATTGCGCACTTTATTTATTATAGCCCTTTGTGTGTTTGACTTTTATTTTGGATAGACGCCAAGCAAGGGAGTTATCAGGAGACCCAAGAGTACTACCCGGATCCCGGTTATCTTACTGCTGAGCTTACAGGCAACCAATCCATCATGCTTACATTACATATAGCACCTATGTGTTTATCTTTATTCTTGCATCATTATGTCGCGATTCTAATTAAATTGCAATCGCAACTACTGCACAACCTTTACTTTTAAACCCCACTGAAGCTTATACCCTCAATCCTATCAGCCATTACTATAGGAGTTTTTTGAGCCATGCTAGTCATACAATTGCATGTGTTGAGTTTGTGTGAGTCTGTTGTGGATAACGAGGTACCTAAACAACTTAAACTGTGTAGTAATGGGCTAACTAAAGAAAGAGGCACCAGTTAGCAATAGCTGTTATTTGGGTTTTAACCGCTCACTTGTGTCCTGTAGGACCCGAGTACTTAATGCATGTTCCTTGACTATCACAGTATCCACCTGTGGGAGACTTTATGGATCTCCCTTTGCCTGAGCTTGATTCACATCTTATTTCCTAGGGCCACAATTAGTTTGGGTCTTACTACTATTATATACTTATGCCATGTTGTACTGCTTTATTTACTACTGATGCACATGGAGCCCTTACATGTCTTGTTTTGGAACGTGGAATGTTTTCACGGTATTGACAAGCCTAGTCTCACTTTTGGGTTCCCAATCGTTTACAGCCATTGACACAAACCCTTGGTCCATCTTGAAGCCCGCTGACTTTGTTGCGGGTAGCTTAGCGGGGTGGTGTAACACCCCCAGGATCAGGGTTAAACAAATCCCAGACCTTAGCCTGACATAAGCTTAAGCTAGAGCTCGAGGATATTTAGTAAGAAACCGGTAACACAACAGTAACCCTGCTACACAAAAATCATTACAGCAAGCTCATAACTGAGCGAAGGACCAAAATATTACAAGCAGAGGTCACTGACCACAAACATCAAACAATGGAAGGCAAATTATTCTATTAAGTATAGCAAACTTAACAAATGGCCTAAGAGGCTTGAAGCATAACAATGACGTGCTAGCCCGTAGATTCCAGGCTGCCGGCCGGGAACCCCAAGCTACTCGTCGGTGTCGATGTCGTACCAAACTTGTCTTTAAGGGAACACTTACTCTGCTACAAAAGTATCAACAAAGAAAGGGTGAGTACAGGGTGTACTCCGCAAGACTTATGGATGGTGGGGTTATTTTGCATAAAGCCATCTTTATTTATAAAACAATAGGGAGAACAAGCTCGTCTAATTAGCATATTTTAAAAGGGGATAAGAGGGCGACATCTACGAAGAATTGATCATCGTCTTGATATCCACCGAAGTAATCCTCATCTCACAACTACGATCACCCCCTCGTACCCATGAGGAAGCATCCTTAAACACACGTTGATCTGCCAAGTTTTATGATTAGGTTAATGTTCTCTATGATCTTAGAATTCGGTCACCAAGAGTTCATAACCGTGAACACGGCTTTTCGAAAAGATTTAACCCTGCAGGGGTGTACAACTTTACCCACACGTACCAACCGACTCTTAATGCCACATGATTAGCCCTCTTCCTTGGAAGGCCGGCAGAGGGTGGTTGGACACGACCTTGCTTTCGTTGAGACCATGAGTCACACCCTAAGGAGGGTTCTGCCGTAACGGGTCAAGTCCCGAAGCCGGTCCCTAGATATGTGAGTTGGGGTTGGTTTACCAGGGGCTCCATTGACCCCAAGCAACCCCGGCCACGCTTACCTACCTGTTATGATGCACCTTCACCCGCCAAATCTTTCAAAACGTTTTATATGCATATGTCGAATGGAATGCCGAACTATGTGACTCATGGAATCTACTAGGCAAGTTAGTTACTTGTGAGGTTTTCTAGGCCCCGTGTGGTTGTACGCTCGTCTCAGTTCCAAAGGCAAGAACTCGGTTCCTAGTAGTGGCGAGGCAGTGCTCTAGGGCACGAGGGAGAAGGAGGGAAGGTGCCTGAGCACTAGTAGCTCACCATCGATGCAGGGCAGAGGTCAGGTAGGCCGCGCGAGGTCGGAACTGGCCAGAATCAATGGCTAATGCAGCGGCCAGACTTTGGGACGGAGGTGAAGATTGCGGCGATTGGAGGCTCATGGGCTTGCGCGCTCCAGGGCAATTGACGGAGAAGATCAGGGCGGTCACCATGGTAGCCTCAGATTGAGCTAGGGTGGCCAGGAGCGCCAACAGCAATGACTCTGGCCGGAGCTAGGGTTTCGGCCAGGGAGAAGAATTGGGGAAAAGAGGGGATCTAGGGTTCGTCTCGGTAGCGGAGGCATACTTGTAGACGGCCGATGACATCGGTAGCATGGATCGCGGCGTGGGCGGGCATCTCTGCACGAATGAACGGCGACGGCGGCGACAGCGAGCAGCTTCCTCGTCGTCGACGATGAAGACGAAGGGAAAGAGGAGGTCGAAGCGGTATGGGCTACTGCTGGGCCAAAGGTGGGTCATGGGGATTGCTAGATGCTGCATACAAGGCGGCAGGAAGGGGAGAGGGGAACTGGGCCAGGTGGGTTGCGGGCTGCTTTGCTGGGATCTCTATTTTCTCTGTAAAACCTTTTTCTTTTGTATTTCCAATATAGATCTGTTTTGAATACTTTTAAAATACTAGAGACTTTTATAAATATATAAGATATTGTGGGGCCCTTTTATTCAGTTTGGGCTCCAACAATTTTGGGTTTTCAAAATTCAAAACCATTTTGAGTTTCTTTTAGAGAGATAGGGAAAAAATAGCTAGGGTTACGGGTTTTGCTTTACGTATTTTGCATGCATTTTTAAGGGATGATGCTCATGAATGCACAAACAACCATAATTAAGGATTAACTAAAACTAGGGTGTTACAGGTGGCCCCCTGAAATCATTTTTGAATCTTGTGAATGTTGTCTCATGATGCCTTGTTGCTTTTTATTTGGTTTTTCTCGAGGTTGATCATGCGTGTGTTGCTATTTGTGCATACCTGCATGGTAAATCTTTCTGAAAGATGTGTCCGCAGTTATGGATGACTTGGAGCATAGTTTCTCGATCATAGACAATATAACTAAAGTATCGTCCTTAACTTGCCTAAATATGACTAGTAAATAGTGCAATACTCATGGAATGGTTAATAAAACTGCCTATGGAAGGGATATTCTTCCGCCTTCTCGTCTGGTAAGTGAGAAGGAGGATGAGATATGTTTACTTATGTTGTTTACTCCCTCCGTTCCTTAATATAAGGTGTATAGTTTTTTGTGAAAAATTTCAGAATATAAGGTGTATAGAGAATTCTGAGATTTGTTCCTCTTATTTAGGAGACAACTAATCCGACCGGGAGAGCGAGGATACCCATATTTCCTATTTTCCCTCTATATCACGTCAACCACCTAGGGTATTCAATTCCGAAAGCAATGGAATTTTCCCTCCTAGCATGTGCGCTAATATTTGTGCCAGAAAACTATACACCTTATATTAAGGAACGGAGGGAGTATATAACTATTGGTTTCAATTAACGAGCATCCGTCCATATCTGGTTGGGTGGATGTTGTAGTGTGCATCTATAGAACTGTTAGTTATTTATCTTTCACTGCAATCGCGTCAACCAAGGTTATCCCATTAGTTTCATAAAGACTTGTTGAGTACCCCTAGGGTCTCACAACAATTATTGACCATGTTGATAGGTATATTCACATGGTGGTTACTATGTTGATGAGGTTGATGATGGATCCAATGAACCTCTTGCGTAGATATTTTGGGGATGGAGAACTGTGGGAGGGAATGTGCTTATTTCTGTGGCATCCTATGCCGATTTGGCTCTTAATTTGTACTCGGACCTATGTCTTCCGCTTCCGCTTGATGTTCTGATGAGTGATATATGAGGATATAATCCTAAAATATTATTACTACTATCTATATAATTTGGTTCTTGTCGTAATGGCATTGCAATATATTTTTATTTCTTTTAGATGGAATTGCTCTGATGTACTCTTATATGTCACTAGCATACATACTCACTTGTGTACGTTAGACTCGCAGCCAGCCGGTCAAGTTTCTCGTACTCGAAGCTATAACCATGAATTTTGGGGTGGATGATTGGCCGGTATCGTGCCCTGCCATTGTGGTCTGCTTGTGGGCGGCCTCGCGGCCTCCACGGTAGTACGTCCTCCCCAGATTCGAGTTATACAGACTTGTGATTTAGAAACCTAAGGTCCATGGATTACACCACGTGGCTCTCGAAGACCTGCCTCATCATCATCGCCGTCATGAACGTCAACGCCGGCATAATGGGCACAATGCGGAACAACAACCGCATAAATACATGAAGCATAAAATTGTACATGTTGAGCTATGCCAACCACATCAAGAGGCTCAAGACCATGATCTTTATCACGAGGCCCAAGTGCCTAACCCGCATCACCAACCGAGGAATGAGCCTATTCCTCATCCACAACCGCGTCAAGAGGCTCCACATCCTCATCACCCTCATGAGGCCCAAGTGCACCAACCTCATCAACAACCATGACATGAGCCTCCTCAACTGCCTCAATTGTGCCAAGAGCAAGCTCTCTAACAACATTGTGAGGACCAAGTTCATCCTCCTCCAAACGCGCCACAACAACCGCAAGAGCAACAACAACATCACCAAGCTCGTCGCAATGATTGTATGGATGAGTAAGACCGATTGCTAACGTGGTCGTAATGAGGAAGAAACTTATGACAAGCTCAAGTTTCACCATGCCCAAGATCACTGGTTCCAATAATCCCGAATAATATCTCTCATGGGCACTCAAAGTTGACAAAATCTTCCATATGCACAATTATAGCGATGAGAAGATGGTATCCATGGATTCTCTTGAGTTTGATGATTATTCCAACCTTTGGTGGGAACAAGTTCAAGTTGCCCAAGAGGCAAGAGGAGAGCCTCCAATCAACACTTGGCAAGATATGGAGGCTCACATGCATTCCCTCTTTGTTCCTTCACACTGCACGCACGACCCCTTCAACAAACTTCAAATGCTAAACCAAGGGACAAAGACGATGGAAGAGTACTTCAACCAAATGGAGCTCAACATGATCTGTGCCAACATTAAAGAGCTCGAGGAGAAAACCATGGCACACTTCCCCATTGGCTTATACTATCCAATCAAGCGCATTGCCAAGTTCTAAAAGTACAACATCATGGTTGAGCTTGTACACAATGCAACAAAGGTCGAGCTTCAAGTGCAAGAGGACATCAAGTACAACAAGCCCAAGATGTACTTCACCTACAAGCAAGCTCCAACCACTACACCAACAAAAATCAAAGGAAGTTCCTCAAGTACTTCCAAGCCTCCTTTCAAGCCCACAACTCCTCAAGGGAAACCACCCCAAGTGGCAAGAAATTGTTGGATGACCCACCGTTTGAACGACAATACTACAAGTATGGACGCAAAGGACATAAGTCATTCTATTGTGGCAATACCAAGGTGATGTTCATCCATGACAATGGTGAAGACGAATACTTGAGTGAAGAAGAGTTCGATGCTTGAGTCAAGGAAGAACTCGCAAGACAACATGTTGAAGATGATCAAGAGCTTCTAGTATGTGAACATAACGAAAGTCCATCGCTTGTGGTCACAAGAGTCTTGACTACTCAAGCCCAAGAGCAAGAATACCAAAGATCCAACATCTTCCAAACATGTGCCGGCATCAATGGGAAATCCATTAAAGTCATCATCGATGGAGGGAGCTTCCATAACCTTTCAAGCACTAAGCTATGTAAAAAGCTCAACCTCACCCTCCATCCACATAAACACCCCTACCATGTGCAATCTCTAGTGACCATGGGTCCGTGAAGATCAAGCACACTGTCTCGGTAACATTCTCAATTGGACCATACAAAGACACGGTGGAGTGTGATGTGGTTTCCATGGAGGTATGCCATATGTTTCTTGGTAGACCGTGACAATACGACAAAGGTCCTAAACATGATGGCTACACAAATGTGTATACCTTCAAGTGGCTTGACAAGACGTGTGTTTTGCAAATGATGACTCCTAGCCAATTGATTGCAGAAAGTGTAAATGCTTTGGCGAGGGTGAAAGCTACAAAACTTGTGAGAAGAGTGCTGAGAGAGAAAACCACCTTATAGTGAGTTAGAGCTAAAAGCCAAATATGAGCGGAAAAACAAAGAATGTTCTCCTTGCCACCAAAAGTGAGATGAGAGAAGTGAGGAATAACCCATCTATCTTGCACTATGTCCTTATTTGCAAAGGACTAGTGCAAGGGTCTAACAACTTAACCAATGTTCCTCCCTCTTTATTGGGTATTTTGCAGGAATTCAAGAATGTGTTACCCGAAGAGATTCCACATGGACTTCCTCCTCTTCACAGAATTGAGCATCATCTAGATCTCATTCCCGATGCACCTCTACCAAACTGCGCCGCTTATCGCACGAACTCGAAAGAGACAAAGGAGATTGAACGCCAAATTAACCACCTCATCTCCAAAGGTTTGGTTCAAGTAAGAACAAGACCAAGTGCAGTACCCATGATTCTTGTCCCAAAAACGAATGATATGTTACAGGTGTGCATGGACTGCCATCCAATCAATGCTATCACCGTGCATTATCGACATCCAATACTACGTCTTGATGATATGCTTGATGAATTTAGTGGAGCTACTATTTTCTCGAAAATTGATCTCGTGGTAGTTACCATCAAATACGCATGACGGAAGGTGATGAGTGGAAAACCGCCTTCAAGACCAAACTTGGTCTCTATGAATGGTTGGTCATGCCATTTGATCCATTTAATGCCCCATCCACCTTCATGTGCCTTATGAATCATATTTTTAGATCTCTCATTGGAAAAAGTATAGTAGTCTACTTTGACGATATTCTTGTCTATAGCAAGTCACTTGAAGAGAATGTTATAGATGTTAAGGAGGTTTTGCAAATCCTTCGAAATGAAAAGCTATATGCTAATCTTCCCAAGTGAACTTTTGCTAAAGACAAGTTATTTTTTATTGGTTTTCTTATCTCTTAGAATGGTATTGAAGTCGACAGGTCTAAGGTCAAAGACATACAAGATTAGCCTATTCCCACAAATGTGAGTGAACTTTGAAGCTTTCATGGATATGATGATTTCTATCATCGATTTGTGAAAGGTTTATCTACTATTACTTGTCCTCTCATAGAATTGAGCAAAAAGAATGTCACCTTTGTTTGAGGCAAAGCACAACAAAAGGCCTTTGATGAGCTCAAAAAGAAGCTCACTGAAGCACCTCTCCTTGCTTTACCGGATTTCACAAAACCTTTTGAGATATTGTGTGATGCTAGTGGTATTGGCATTGGAGGAGTCCACATACAAAATGTACGTCCTATTACGTACCATAGAGAGAAACTTGATGGCGCACACCTTAATTACCCAATTTATGACAAAGAGCTTTTTCCCTTAGTTCGTGTTCTTCAAGTTTGGCAGCATTACCTTTGGCCTAAGGAATTTATCGTACATTCCGACCATGAGTCATTGAAATACCTCAAAGGCCAAGCCAACTTGAGTAAAAGGCACACTAAGTGGGTTGAATTCATGGAGTATTTTCCCTATGTTGTCAAGTACAAGAAGGGCAAGGATAATGTAGCTGCGGACGCCTTGTCACTCAAGAACACAAGCCCCCTTACATGCCTTGAAGTAAACGTGTTGGGTCTTGATGATATGAAACTTTGTATGCTTCCGACCCATTCTTTGGATCAATATTTGCAAAGTTGTCGACTCAATAAGGATTTTATGAATTCTATTTGCACAATGGTTTTCTTTTCAAATAAAACAAACTTTGCATCCCAAAGTCATCTCTCCAAATTTTACATCTCCAAGAGTCTCATAGTGGAGGCGTAGTGGGCCACTTTGGTCATGATAAGACATATGACATGCTCTCCACACACTCTTATTGGCAAAAGATGAAGTGATACGTGGAGCGCCACCTCCAACAATGCATTACATGTGGCTAAGTCAAAGTCTAACCCATTTGGTATTTATATGCCATTACCTATTCCTCATGCACCTTGGTTAGACATTAGCATGGACTTTGTATTAGGATTACCTGGATCTAAGAATGGTCATGATTCTAGATTTTTGGTAGTAGATGGCTTTTCGAAAATGGCAAACTTCATTCCTTGCCATAAGACCGATGATGCTTCACATATTACAAATTTGTTTTTCAGTAAAGTTGTCCGTCTTCATGGTGTGCCAAGAACCATCGTGTATGTAACATCCTAGGGTTTAGTTCAGAAAATATGGAGAATTTTCATGCAAAACTGAAAGAGGTATAGAGGGATCGAGATCTCTCTTGTTCTGATAGAAATATCAGGACAAGTGCGACAGATTTCGACATGACATTTGCTCATTCTTAATTTTTCGGGAAAAGAATTCAAATGAGTATTTGAATTTTGAATTTGAAGCTTGAATTAATTTGAAGCTTATATTAGATTGGTATTTAGTGTATTTAATATAATTTAAATAATTGAGATTGAATTATTAATAACACATTAAGAAAATAAAAAATGAATACTTGCAAATAAATAAAAGAAATACAATTCAATAAATAAAGAAAAGGAATTGTTTATTCTAATGCAAAATAGTGGGCTGCCCATGGTAGCCGCGGTGCATGGGGTATCCATCGTCATATTAGATAAAGAGAGCAGACGGTGTTGAGGGAGCAAACGACAACACTGTTGAGGGAGCAAATGGTAGCGTTGAGGAAGACAAGCATGCAACATGGATACACGCTGGTGGCAAAACACACCCATGTCGCACGGTGCGCAGCCCGGCGGTAGAAGACATGCATTCATCATGGATACCCGGTGAATGGCAAAACACATTCATGTCTCACGGTATCACAACAGCGGCAAAACACACTCATGTTGCACAGTGTCACGAAGCTAAAAAACAAATCAACCAGTGATCGACGTGAGTTTTTTCTATGCATTTCACAGTTTTCTACCGCACACTCTTTCTCACCAACTACTTATTCTATACCAAACTCATTGTTGTTATCATGGTTGTACAGGCAAACATGCAGGAGTTGTTCGTAGTCAAAGCACACTAGGCTAGATGCTTGAAGATACTGACGCAAGCACGCAAAGCAATAGAAACAGAGACCGTTAGGCTTGTACAGACCTTCATCGAGCTTGATTTTCGGAAGTGTCAAAAAACAAAAACGTAAATCCTGAACACGGCATGCAAGAACAAGCATGCGAGTTAGACATGCCTGCTGAACAATGGTTGTAGTGTGCATACACGAAGTAGTGTGTAAGATGTGTGCGCACACGGAAGGGGTTATTATACTGCGGCTTTGAATGATTGCATGGACCATGGCCGTCTGAGAACATCGATTTCATAAGTTGTTCCAGTTCACGCGTTGGCGCGGAACAGAATTATTGCATGCACCGTGGCCGTCTGAGAACATCATTTTCGTATGCTGATTATGTTCACATGCAGAACACCGTTCTTGCATGCACTAGTAAGAATACAAAGAGATGAAGAATGCGTATGGTGTACGGCTAGCTGAGCAGGCTCATTCAACTCGGTTAACTGACCATGTGGTCGTGACCATCATCTGTCTAAAAGGGAGCATGTGCCCCACGATCGGTCGGTGAATAGCCTATGCGTCGTAGCCATCATGGGTGGAAAATCCGTGGTGTTATTCAAATATAAATATAATACATTATCTTTACAACTATTCAAACAGAAGAAAAATAATATATTTCAATAGTAATGTTACAGTATAATTACATTTGTCTCCAATATAAAAGAAGAATACAAAATAATAAAAAGGAAATACAATAGATATAAAAAGGAAACCTAAACTGATTTATAAACTACATTTTATTATTCCCGGTCTTGTTCTTGATACATGCAAAAACAAAACAAAACAAAACAGGAAAAAATAAAACAAGAGTGAGGGGTTAGTTTATTTTGATTGATCTTAGTATTAATAGTGAAATGCACTATTACTATTCATCATTGAGCTCATTCAGTAAAGAGGTAAGTTTCACCAATCATATGTTCTTATATTGGAATAGCCTCAGAGAAGCATCACTAGCCAGATGGGGCAAGTTTCACCATGTGTAAGTAAAATGGGACAATCAAAACAGAAAAAGATCACATCTTTACTCAAGCACATCCACAAGGGATATTTCCAAGCCATAGAAACTTGAACCCCATGGGTCCCAATTGCAAGTAGCTTTCACCAAAGCACACACTACACATGCAGTTGTTGTGATGTCCACACCACAGAGAAATGCACTGGCAGATAAAAAGGGAGAGCAATTGTAGTAGCTCAACTAGTAAATGTTCACGGTATCTCCATCCAACCATCACAGGAACTCAAGAAATGCCATTGGATCTTGCTAGCTATCAACATCAAGAACACCAAATCATTCCATGAAACCATCATCCAACATCTGGTTGCTTTGAAAGCCATCCAGGGGCTAGGAGGAGAGAAGTTTCACGGGGAAGGAAGTGGCCCCAAGAGAAGAAGGTCAAGATCAGGAGCACAATATACACATGAACAAACTACTCAAGTGCAAGATAATAGTACAAGGAGAAGAAAATCCACATCAATAGATCCCCAACCTAACAGCAAGCCAAGATACAGTTCAATAGCTACACATTGGTATGTGGCTACACCAAGAAACAAGTCATAGAACTTGTTCTTATCAGTTAGCTACAAAAAGATTATGGAGGGGAAGATCTCTCAGACTTGCATAGAAATGCTATGCAAGGCTCATCATAGAGCTTTAGGGCACACGAGCATGTGTTCTTATTTAATATTAGTGCCTCAGCCTTGAGAATATCATTTTGCGGCCCTAAAGTTGGGGTGTACAGGCAACGCGGTACCCAAGTTCCCTGAAATCAGCCGGGATGACTATAGTTAGTGTGCCAAATACTCAGTCAACTTTACATTTCAATACAAAAAATCAGGCTAATGGGCGTCAAGTTGGTCCCCCCCTGTCAGTTCTCGCCGTTATGTTGCTCCTGTCGCTTAGGTGTCAATTAGGCTTGCAGCTGTGGCGCCTGCATCCATTACGCGTCTTCTTCTTCCCCGGAGCGGCGGGGTGTCGCAGCCATGGCGCGGAGCTGGGACGTGGACGAACCTGCTCGGCCTAGCTCTCCTCCCTGTAGGCTTGCAGCGTTGGCGCCTGCATCCATTACGCGTCTTGTTCCCCGGAGCGGCAATCTGTGGTCGCGGCCATGGCGCAGAGCTGGCAAGTGACGAAGCTGCTCGGCTCCGCTCTCCTCCCCATCCCAAGTCGGAGCTCGCCCTCACAGTGGACGCACCCATGGCATGGTCGGGGACGAGAATTTGTTCCCGGTGAGATCTATCACCTTGTCGACCATGCTCAGTTCTGTTTTCCTCCTCTAGAATCTGAGCTCGCCGTCGCCGTGGTTGCACCCGCACCAATTCTGCCACCTCTACCGAGGTCTCTGTGGTAGCTCAAGTTCTGGGGCTCTCCAAGTTCTGCCATGTTGGGCCTGTAAGTGTTGTTGTATGTTAAACTAGCAAATCTCTTTTGTTCAAATCTCTTGGGCTGTACCAACTTCATTGTGTTTAATTATGAAAGACAAAATATAAATGACTTCTCTCAATTTCTCACATAGAAAAATGCACAGCTAATTTCATATTCTCGCAGGAACTGGCCCCACTTGTTGAACCGGCGGCACTGCCACGATCTCCACGTAACCACGGTGAGTTCTCGAACCGAAAGTTGCAGTTACCACGTTTCTTCTGCAGTCATTCCTCTTCCTCGGTCATTCCTCTGCAGTTTTTCCTGGGCACTTCTTCTTCCTCTATTTTGGAACCGTCGGTTCATCTTCTTCTTCCTCTCGCAGGTAGTTCCTTGCAGGAAATTCCTTTCACCCATTTCCTTGCAGGCATGGACGATGGGAAACGCACAACAGAGACCCACTTGGTCCCTGCCCATGGCACCACGACTTTGACAGTGGTGTACACAAATGATGAAGCGACTGTGGAGACAACTCTCACCATGTTTGAGCAATTGCTTGAGAAAGAGAAGCACAAGTTTGTGGGGCTAGACTTGGAGTACACCCGTGCAAATAAGCGAAAAAAATCCTCCACAAGAGATCGCTAACGTGCAAATCGCCATACATGAGGAGGTCCTTGTTTACCACTTCTGCAGGTATGTGAAATTTAAATTTGAGATCACCACTTCTGCATCTCTTGTTCCCTTACATCCCTAGAACCATCTAAGTGCAGGAGTAAACCAACTGAGATGCGTTGTCCGGCTCTGGTCAAGTTCCTTTGTAGGAAAGGGATAACTTTCACTAGCGTGGATATCACAAATGACACAATTATGCTTTCTCGTGCGTTGATAAAAATCCCAGAGGGGCACCACATCGACATCCAAAATCTATACAAGATCAAATCATACCCAGCGAAGGATGGCATGGGTGATCTGGCAGCGGAAATCATCGATAAATCCTATGAAAAACTGAAGAAATTGAAGCGACTCGATCACGAATACTAGGAGTGGAAGCCGATGAGCCAGGTGCGCCTCGAGTATGCAGCCAGAGACGCCTACATGGCGTACGAGTTGTACAGTAAGCTCATTACCCTGAAAGATGGGATGGTTAAGGTGGGGTTTTCGCGAGAGAGTTATGACCTAGTTGCAAGCTAGCCCAGGAGAAGAAGCACGAGGAGGACAGAAAGCGGTTTCAGGACGAGCAGGGATCTTGGGACGGTGGCGACATCAAGCGGCTGAAGGGGAAGAAAGTTAAGGACGACAACAAGTGGTGGTGATACATTATGTGTTTGAAATAGATTTTAGTTTCTAGTTTATTATGTATGTGATACATGTAGTTACTTTAATACAAAATTTCGACCGATTTAACTTGTTGATGTATTTCTTGACAATTATAATATAATCGAGCACTAGAAATATTTTGTAGTGTGCATGAGAATGATCAGTAAATATAATTGAAAACTAGAAACTTTAAGGCACTCCATATAAAGGAGTAGATTAATATATAAGGTTCACCAGAGACACCACGGATATATTGTCTTACATGCCACACACAGGTAATAATTAACTAGAACAAAATAAAAGCAGGGGCTGCAGCAAGAGGCCGGGACACGGAGACGCCTAGCAAGGCAGGGGTTTATCAGCAGGAGGCAGCGACAGCCTAGTCGTTGGGATACAGGCCAGTCCTGACATACTCCCGGAGGAATTTGCCGTAGGCTGCGTGCCGCGCCAAGGTAATCGGCCTATGGCTTCTGCCTCCGCCTCTGCCAACGCCCTCTGCGTGCTGGATCATGCTGTTGAGGTCCATGTTGTTTGTGCTGCCACAGAATGGGCAAAGCAGTCTCCCCCTACGGTGGAAACGGATTAGCCCACACCGTAACCGCGTCAACATGTAGCGGCTCTTGTTGTCCCTGGATACCTTGCTATCGTCCACTTCATCATCATCCTCCTGTTGATTTTTAAGAACATAACTTAGCACTCATACATATGATTGAATTGTATTACAACTCAAGAATTGACAACATGTATATGTAAGACAATATATCCGTGGATATCAAAGATAAAGCATCTCAGCAATAGTTTGATCGGTTCATATATCATTTCATCTCAACACAATGACAAATATTGCATCAGAGTGAATGTAGGATAAAGATTGCGGCCTCATAAGTTTCTTCAGAGATGGAGTCAGCGAACCAAGTAACAATTGCACAACCTGTAATGTTGTTGTACATCGCCCCAGGTTCACTAACTCATCCCTGAAAAAATCTGACACCAATGTGTCTGCCTCTCTTTTGGGACAAATTTGAATCATTGGCCACAATAAGAAATTGAAATGTAATCGTACAAAACATTATTCAGGGATATACATAGTCAGGTACAAAAACAAGCCTCAATATTGTAATTATAAATAAAAAACCAAACAATTAATCTGCAGGTGCATGTTAAAAATACTTATGATCAAAACCATTCATATACATATGCATCATACCAATCATTAAAAGATCAGAAACAATTCAAGGATCATATATGTAGTTCCATATGAGAATAAATCTAGGGCCTCATAATTTGTTTCAGAGATGGAGTTGGCGAACCAAAGTACCAACATCATAACCTATATTGTTTGTGTGCATTGTTGCCTCAGGTTCACCAACCCTTCCCTAAAACACGACACCATCATACGTGTCTCCCCTTGAACTCTTTTGGGGCTAATTTCAATCATCGGCCTCGGTGACAAACTAAAATGTAATTCTTATACACTATAAATGCATGGAATAGATAATTTGAATATCATAGTTCTATGAATGTAGAATAAAGATTGCGGCCTCATAAGTTTATTCAGGGACGGCGTGAGTGAACCAAGTAACAATTACGCAGCCTATATTGTTGTTGTACATCGCCCCAGGTTCACTAACTCGTTCCTGAAAAAATCTGACACCATTGTGTCTGCCTCTCTTTTGGGGCAAATTTGAATCATTGACCACAATAAGAAATTGAAATGTAATCGTACAAAACATTATTCAGGGATATACATAGTCAGGTAAAAAAACAAGCCTAAATATTGTAATTATAAATAAAAAACCAAACAATTAATCTTCAGGTGCATGTTAAAAATACTTATGATCAAAACCATTCATATATATTTGCATCATACCAATCATTAAAAGATCAGAAACAATTCAAGGATCATATATGTAGTTCCATATGAGAATAAATCAAGGGCCTCAAATTTTGTTTCAGAGATGGAGTTGGAGAACCAAAGTACCAACACCACAACCTATATTGTTTGTGTGCATTGCTGCCTCAGGTTCACCAACCCATCCCTAAAACACGACACCGTCATACGTGTCTCCCCTTGAACTCTTTTGGGGAAAATTTCAATCATCGGCCTCGGTGACAAACTAAAATGTAATTCTTATACACTGAATGCATGGAATAGGTAATTTGAATATCATAGTTCTATGAATGTAGAATAAAGATTAAGGCCTCATAAGTTTATTCAGGGATGGCGTGAGTGAACCAAGTAACAATTGCACAGCCTATATTGTTGTTGTACATCGCCCCAGGTTCACAAACTCGTCCCTAAAAAAATCTGACACCAATATATCTGCCTCTCTTTTGGAGCAAATTTGAATCATTGGCCACAATAAGAAATTGAAATGTAATTGTACAAAACATTATTCAGGGATATACATAGTCAGGTACAAAAACAAGCCCAAATATTGTAATTATAAATAAAAAACCAAACAATTAATCTTCAGGTACATGTTAAAAATACTTATGATCAATACCATTCATATACATATGCATCATACCAATCATTAAAAGATCAGGAACAATTCAAGGATCATATATGTAGTTCCATATGAGAATAAATCAAGGGCCTCATAATTTGTTTCAGAGATGGAGTTGGGGAACCAAAGTACCAACAGCACAACCTATATTGTTTGTGTGCATTGTTGCCTCAGGTTCACCAACCCATCCCTAAAACATGACACCATCATACGTGTCTCCCCTTGAACTCTTTTGGGGCAAATTTCAATCATCGGCCTTGGTGACAAACTAAAATGTAATTCTTATGCACTATGAATGCATGGAATAGATAATTCAAATATCATAGTTCTATGAATGTAGAATAAAGATTGCAGCCTCATAAGTTTCTACAGAGATGGCATAAGCGAACCAAGTAACAATTGCACAGCTTATATTGATCTTGTACATGGCCCTAGGTTCGCTCACTCATCCCTGTAAAAATTTGACACCAATGTGTCTACCTCTCTTTGGGGCAAATTTGAATCATTGGCCACAATAAGAAATTGAAATGTAATCGTACAAAAAAATATTCAAGGATATACAAATGCATCATACAACGCATTCATAGATCAGAAACAATACAAATATTATATATTTAGGTTCCATATGAGAGAAAAAATTAGGGCCTCATTTTTTTCAGCGATGGAGTCAGAGAACCAAAATACCAACAACACAACCTATATTTTTTATGTGCATTGCTTCCTCAAGGCCACTAACCATCCCTAAGAAAACGAGAGCATCAGATGCCCTTGCACTATTTTGGGGCAAAATTGAATCATTGGGCTCAGTAAGGAATAGAAATGTAATGTTATAGGCCTGCTGTGTATCGAAATCAACACTCAACTAGCAAACTCAACTAGATGGAAGATGAGCAGATTGGGGTTTTGTGACTAGACGGATTGGGGTTTTGTGACTAGATGGCAGATGCATCAATCAACCGATCAAATCATATATATACTACCCTACTTCAAGAGCAAAAGAATATGTACACGATTGAGCAAATCCTATGTATGAATAGTGAAAACTACGGCTACGACTAGAGAATCTAGCAATGTAGTACCTCAGACTCCTCATCAGGGACCTCCTCCTCGAACTCATCATTCTCCGCGATTGCGTCGAAGATTTCTTGAACGACGATGGGGTCGATGATGTAGATCAGCGGATTGCCTCCGCCTGCCGCCTGCCCCCCATCCAGATCTGCCGCTGGCACCACGACGTTGTCGGCCACCTGCTGCTCGGCGGCGACGGCTACTACCTGCTGCTCGGCGGAAATGGCTACCACCTGCTGCTCGGTAGCGACGGCTACCAACTGCTGCTCGGCGGCGACAGCTACCACCTACTGCATGGCGGCGACGGCTACTGGCTGGACGGATGAGTTCACATCCTCGACGGCGCGACGACAAGCGGCGTTCGTGCCCAGAGAAGACGCCTTCGCCTTCTTGGCATCGACCGAGCCATCTGCTGCTGCGCCTTCAACTGGCTTCACCTCCGGATCGTCTCCACGTGTACGCTTCATGGCGCACCAAGGGAAGGATGTAGTGCAAACGAGGGAGCTTTGGCGCGCGCGGTAGGTGTAGATTGGGGTCTTGAGACTAGACAGACTGGGGGAAATGACACGAGCTCATGGAAGAAGAAGGTCGAGGGGGGTTATAAACACCGGACCGTTCGTAGTCCTCGAGTGGACACATGTGGTGGGCGGGGGGTGGGGGGCTACCATGATCTCCACCCTTTTTTCGGTTCCCTTTTTTTGAAATAGCCACGGTCTCCACTTTAGAGCTGCATTGAAAACACGCTCATGGCAGACCTCGATTCCACTGCATGCAAGTGGCGCGGAACTAATTTCTAGTAACGTTAGATCTACTCGAGGGGGGCCCTTGACTCATGGAATTTACTAGCGGTAGGGCCCAGTTGGAAGTGAGATTGAGAGCGCTGCGTAAAAATGGGATATGTCTGATTAAAATCAGGTGGCAATAAATTGCAGCGTCCTGTTGACAACCATGCACTCGATGACCCCGTTGCCCTATGCATGAGTTGTAGTAGCATTAGTAGGCTTTTCAGACTTGATTAAACTTGACATGACCGCTCGGCGACTTTTTCCATGGATGGCATCGTGTTCCTTCCTGTAGAAGTCTCACGGAGGGAGACGTCTGTGCTGTCTCACGCTATACTTTGAAGGGCACGACGTGTGCAACGATCATCGTTGGATCGCACATAATCAACGGTTGGTGCGCACGATCCGCGTGACAACTGTGACAACCAATCAAGGAGTAGCAGACAGGGTGAGCACAGGTTTGGGCTTCTACGAAAGATAGAGAGGGGGGGCAAAACTAAGTAGTACCACATAAAACCAAGGGCAAAACTGAGTAGTATAAAAATGGAAAGTGTCTTGTACAATGAAATACATCGTGGAATACATCAAATTATGCCAAGATAGATCCACTAAAGTTCATTGGATGTGTGTTCTTCGCATAAACCACACATGGATCCACCAGTATCATTGCATGTGTGTTCTTCTAAACAAACCACATAAGGATCCACCAGTGTCATTGCATGTCTGTTCTTTTCATGAACCACACCCAATGTCATTGCATGTATGTTATTTTCATGAACCACATAAGGATCTACCAGTGTCATTGCATGTCTGTTCTTTTCATGACCACATAAGGATCCACCAGTGTCATTGCATGTCTGTTCTTTTCATGAACCACACCCAGTGTCATTGCACGTGTGTTCTTCTAAAAAAACCACATAAGGATCCACCAGTGTCATTGCATGTCTATTCTTTTCATGAACAACACATAAGGATCCACCAGTGTCATTGCATGTTTGTTCTTTTCATGAACCACACCCAATGTCATTGCATGTCTGTTCTTTTCATGAACCACATAAGGATCTACAAGTTTCATTGCATATCTGTTCTTTTCATGAACCACACCTAGTGTCATTGCATGTGTGTTCTTCTAAACAAACCACATAAGGATCCACCAGTGTCATTGCATGTCTGTTCTTTTCATGAACCACACATAAGGATCCACCAGTCTCATTGCATGTCTGTTCTTTTCATGAACCACACCCAATGGCATTGCATGTATGTTCTTTTCATAAACCACATAAGGATCTACCATTGTCATTGCATGTCTGTTATTTTCATGAACCACACCCAGTGTCATTGCATGTCTGTTCTTTTCATGAACAACATAAGCATCTACCAGTGTCATTGGATGTGTGTTCTTCTCATGAACCACACGTGGATCCACCGGTGTCATTGCATGTCTGTTCCTCTAAACAAACCACATAAGGATCCACCAGTGTCATTGCATGTCTGTTCTGTTCATGAACCATACCCAGTGTCATTGCATGTGTGTTCTTCTAAACAAACCACATAAGGATCCACCAGTGTCATTGCATGTCTGTTCTTTTCATGAACCACACATAAGGATCCACCAGTGTCATTGCATGTATATTCTTTTCATGAACCACACCCAATGTCATTGCATGTCTGTTCTTTTCATGAACCACATAAGGATCTACCAGTGTCATTGCATGTCTGTTCTTTTCATGAACCACACCCACTGTCATTGCATGTGTGTTTTTCTAAACAAACCACATAAGGATCCACCAGTGTCATTACATGCGTGTTCTTTTCATGAACCACACATAAGGACCCACCAGTGTCATTGCATGTCTATTCTTTTCATGAACCACACCCAATGTCATTGCATGTATGTTCTTTTTATGAACCACATAAGGATCTACCAATGTCATTGCATTTCTGTTCTTTTCATGAACCACATAAGGATCCACTAGTGTCATTGCATGTCTGTTCTTTTCATGAACCACATAAGGATCCACCAGTGTCATTGCATGTCTGTTCTTTTCATGAACCACACCCGGTGTCACTGCATGTCGGTTCTTTTCATGAACCACATAAGGATCCACCAGTGTCATTGGATGTGTGTTCTTCTCATGAACCACACTTCGATCCACCAGTGTCATTGCATGTCTGTTCTTTTCATGAACCACACCCAATGTCATTGCATGTATATTCTTTTCATGAACCACATAAGGATCTACCAGTGTCATTGCATGTCTATTCTTTCATGAACCACACCCAGTGTCATTGCATGTGTGTTCTTCTAAACAAACCACATAAGGATCCACCAGTGTCATTGCATGTATGTTCTTTTCATGAACCATCCACCAGTGTCACTGCATGTCTGTTCTTTTCATGAACCACACCCAATGTCATTGCATGCCTGTTCTTTTCATGAACCACATAAGTATCTACCAATGTCATTGCATGTCTGTTCTTTTCATGAACCACACCCAGTTTCATTGCATGTCTGTTCTTTTCATGAACCCCACCCGGTGTCACTGCATGTCTGTTCTTTTCATGAACCACATAAGGATCTACCAGTGTCATTGGATGTGTTTTCTTCTCATGAACCACACATGGATCCACCTGTGTCATTGCATGTCCGTTCCTCTAAACAAACCACATAAAGATCCACGAGTGTCATTGCATGTCTGTTCTTTTCATGAACCACACCCAGTGTCATTGCATGTGTGTTCTTCTAAACAAACCACATAAGGATCCACCAGTGTCATTGCCTGTCTATTCTTTTCATGAACCACATAAGGATCCACCAGTGTCATTGCATGCCTGTTCTTTGCATGAACCACATAAGGATCTACCAGTGTCATTGCATGTTTGTTCTTTTCATGAACCACACCCAGTGTCATTGCATGTGTGTTCTTCTAAACAAACCACATAAGGATCCACAAATGTCATTGATTGTCTGTTCTTTTCATGAACCACACATAAGGATCCACCAGTGTCATTGCATATCTGTTCTTTTCATGAACCACACCCAATGTCATTGCATGTCTGTTCCTATAAACAAACCACATAAGGATGCACCAATGTCATTGCATGTCTGTTCTTTTCATGAACCACACCCAGTGTCATTGCATGTGTGTTCTTCTAAACAAACCACATAAGGATCCACCAGTGTCATTGCCTGTCTGTTCTTTTCATGAACCAGATAAGGATCCACCAGTGTCATTGCATGTCTGTTCTTTTCATGAATCACAGCTAGAGTCATTGCATGTCTGTTACTTTCATAAACCACATATGGATCCACCTAGTGTGATTGCATGTCTGTTCCTCTAAAGAAACCACATAAGGATCCACCAGTGTCATTGGATGTGTGTTCTTCTCATGAACCACACGTGGATCCACCGGTGTCATTGCATGCATGTTCCTCTAAACAAACCACATAAGGATCCACCAGTGTCATTGCATGTCTGTTATTTTCATGAACCACACCCAGTGTCATTGCACGTGTGTTATTCTAAAAAAAACCACATAAGGATCCACCAGTGTCATTGCATGTCTGTTCTTTTCATGAACCACATAAGGATGCACCAGTGTCATTGCATGTATGTTCTTTTCATGAACCACATAAGGATTCACCAGTGTCATTGCATGTCTGTTCTTTTCATGAACCACACCCATTGTCAATGCATGTCTGTTCTTTTCATGAACCACGCCTAGTGTCATTGCATGTCTGTTATTTTCATTAACCCCGGCTAGAGTCATTGCATGTCTGTTACTTCCATAAACCACACATGGATCCACCGATGTCATTGCATGTCTGTTCTGTTCGTGAACCACACCCAGTGTCACTACATGTCAGTTCTTTTCATGAATCATAGCTAGAGTCGTTGCATGTCTGTTACTTCCATAAACCACATATGGATCCACCTAGTGTGATTGCATGTCTGTTCTTTTCACAAACCACACATGGATACACCAGTGTCATTGCATGGGTAGCCGTTAGACCAAGTCTTCTAGAAGGCACGCCCTAACACAGTTGTTCTGCTTGACAATTGTTACATACCGTTCGATTGGGGCGCTTGGACGATTGGGATGGTCTTCGTGAGAGCGATCCGCAAGTAGGCTGTTCTGCGGCATGATTGGCCACGCTTTCTCTGGACAAATTGGCAACACCGGGCGCTCCCCTATTGCGAGTGTCACGTCTCACGAGTTTAGTGGGCCACATCCCAGTGTCACGTCCCCATTACTTCTCTTCCTCCCCGTACTTCTCTTCCTTACCCTCGAAGCCACGTTCCCCACTTCACTCCCATCCTGTCGTAGCCGCAAGCCGACGGAGCCTCCATCCCAATCCCCTCTCCGGTAGCCACCCCCCCCCTCCCCTCTTGCCATGGGTTCAAGGGGACACGGCGAGGAAACGCGTCGTGACGACAGGGATGGTGATTTCGATGTGAGTCGTCTCATCTCTATTTCTATCATATGTGGCCAGTTATCTATTTTTTGAGATAGATCTAATCTGTTTACTCATGCGCGTATGATGTGTTAGGCCAAACCAGACGATGTATGACTCCGACTATCACGGTTTAGAGGATGAAGACAGTCCTCTGGTATGTAAACATGGATATGTGCCCGCTAAATTTGTAGCCTTCGAAGGACGAAACGCAGGAAGGGGTTTTCTACGGTGTCAAGGACATCGTGCAATGATGCAAGGCGGAAGTTGCGGTGTTGTCAAATGGGTAGATCCAGAGTGTCCCAAATCGATGCAGGAAATGCTGGACAAACTATGGGAAATGACTATCAAGTTGAAAGAATCCGTATTCAGCTCACTTATTGACAGTGCTGAGACGAAGCTATGGGAACCAGTTGACACGACCAAGCATAAGCGAGATCTCAGGTGGGTGCAAGATAAGGTTATCAAAGTCGAGAAGGAGAGGGACACGGCGTTGGCCCCGAAGGCTAAAGCAGAGCAAGAACCGACTCAAGCAAGGAATGATCTCCACCAGGCCAAAGTCCTGCAGTACACAACTACGAGTATTGACAAGTGCATGAGGAAAAATGCAGAGAAACAATTGAAGCTGTGCAAGGAAGATGCTAAAAGGAAGGAGCAGACAATTCGATCCTTGCTCTCGTAGGAAGATGCGCATCGGGCCAAGATTAGGAAGATCAAGGAGACGTGTGATAACTAGTTCTATTTAGCTTAAGCTCCGTGCCTTTTTAAGTTGTAATATTTGTACTTGTTGACCTAGCGGTCTGAACTATTGGTCCCGGATTCCAGGGAGGAAACAATTGCTCTGACCCCGCATTAATTTGTGGAAGAATTTGTGATTTAGATCAATTTCTGCCTCGATTTAGATCTCTATCCCAGATTCGGAACGTGACCGTGGACCAAAGACACCTTTTCTACTAGTGTATTCTGACATTGGTGGTTTGTTTAAACGTAATCTACATGGATTGTACCGCATGCAAATGGCACAACCACAATTTATAAAGTGGAAGCATGTACACCCGGTTACTGGAGATCCGGGAGCTTCGCCAGATGCAGGGGATGCGGGAGCAGAGAGGCGGTGAGATAGACGGGCTCAAGATTAGGCCAGAAAGTGGTACCCATTTCCTCCTCATATGGGCATTATCGGTGAGAACATTGATGTTTATGTTGCCACGTCGTTGTGCAGCATCTGAAATAAGTTGCTGCTTCGTGGAGTGTGGCAGCTTAAAAATTTTATTTCTGTGCACTTACATTCCATCGTATTTGGAGACCTCCTACCCCTCAGCAATCGTGGAACCGGTGCATCCTTGTTTTCAGATAGTAGTGGCACAATCACAATTTCGGATTCAACTACTGACTCGGGCGTTTCCAAACCCTAAGTCACGGTACATTTTACTCAGAGAACGTGGGTAGATTGTTTCGCCCAGCAACGTGCCACACATAGAGCGATCAGAATTTAACAGAATTACATATATAGGTTCAAGTGCAACACATTACTATGCATCTTCATTGCCAGCATCCTTTTTCCGCAACCTGGGTGCCAAGCCTTCACATCCAATGGCTTCTTCATTTCATGCCTTCTTCCTCTTCCTCGGTGCAAATTTTCTTAGCTTCACGTACTCTGCATCGCCGGGACAATGGGCACCAGAATCGTGTCCAGCATCATCTTTCCACTCATTTTTAATTTCTTCAGGCAACAAAATGACATCTTTCCACTCGTTTTTAATTTCTTCGGGCAGCAAAATGACTGACCCGGCAGTCATGTTTCTAACCTTGCGGCGCTTCCTATCAAAGAAACAAGACTGTTGCATAACTGCCCAATATCTACAGAGTAAATAAAACAAAAATTACAATTCAGCACAAACATGTGAACCCCAAGAGACATTTGCTTACCAGGAGCTAATTGGGTTCGAGCAACCACCCTGTCCAAGAATAGAAGGGCGACTCCCAGTTGCAGCAGCTTCCACATCTAGTACATCACATTTCAGCTCAAACATGGCAGCCGAAGCATACCTTTTCATCAACCCAATTAGCTGACTGTCACACGTTATAGGAACCATGATGCCACGTTCATCCATGAAGCTGAACTTTGCAGTCTGCTTTGGCCATAATTCAACATGATTACGCAGAGCAGCAACCATACCAGATATAGTGCAGATCTGCGCAGGCGCTTCTTCCATCGTGAAACAATGGTGTCCATACCTCTTGCCCTTAGAGTCGTACCTATAGAGGACTACCGTAACCAGGTAAGGGGGTCCGTGCAGATCCCACTTGACAGAAAACTGTGGACAAAATATGTTTGTCAGCGTTGGGCTAACAAACAATTTGAGGTTCAGTAGCCAGCTAGCAGTTGTAACTAGTGCGAATAGCAAAGAGAAGGGTAGATCACCCGCTTATAGACAGAACTTCTTCTTTCTTGATAGTAGGATCTGCCATCCTCCGAGCTGCTCGGCTCGTTGGCGACGGAGGCGGGCTAGAGCCTGGCAACGGTGGCTACGGCATGCGCCATTGGAGCTCAGGATCAGCGACTGGGCACAGCAACTAGGCGCAGCAACTTGGTGCCGGAAGTCAAATGTCCCAAGCGATCGTCTTGCCTGGAGGGTGGATTCTGACGCCACCGGTGCTAGGAGAAAGCTGGGAATGGATTTATGAAATTGGTCAACGCATCCAATCCACTTAGCTTCTCGATTTTCCTAAGAGGTTGCCGTGTTGGCGCCCGCATCACGGACAGATGACCGACATGAGGGTCCCGACCGTCTACTTCACGGGGCGATTTAACGGAATGTTTGAATTTGGCAGGGGTGAGATGAGTTTGCCTCGAAATGGCCCCTCTCAGTAGTTGGCGGCCCAACTTTTCGAAACGCGGTAATTTTAGGCAACTTAGGTACCGCCATGCGCTGGCCTACCAACTTTGGTACCGCAGACGAACAAGCCCCTCAGCCTTTGCATCACTAGCAAGGGAGTAATATACACTATTTTCCATCACTAAATCATCAGGTGAATGATATTTTCAAGAAAACCCAATGAAAGAGAGCAGTAGATCACGCTACCTGGAATTCTAGTGTGCACACTCCAAAAGGAGGCACCACATTAGTAATCCATAATAACAAAAGCCACCCTAGATTATTTCCATCATAAATAGAGAAGTACAATACTTCTACTTAGTTTCCCAGTAAGCTTTTAAAATCATTCTCCTAGCCTAAACATCTAGGAGTCATCTTGTATTTATCAAATTCTCAGTATAACATAGAGCTACTATGCTAATAATATCAAAGAATTAAATATACACCTCCATGAACACACTATAGTAGTGGATTCTAGAGGTAACAAATGCCACTATCCAAAACCACAGCTGCAAACCACTCCCATTAGAATATAAACCATCTTCCTAGTTAACTCAACTAGGAGTCATCCCTAGTACATATTGATATTCTCTATCATACTTGACAACTATAAAATCATCCAAACACTAACATTCAATCATTAGTACTAGCAAATTCAATTAATTACTATTGAACCAAAGATTCAGAAACCACCTGATTCAGTAGGATTTCCATTATAACCAACATCCTTGGTTGAATTCAAATGCATATTCGTAGATCATGTTCACACCAAGCTTGGATATGGTATAACTTCAGAAACCACAATCATGTACAAAAAGTTACAAAATTTGAGTGATTTTAGGACTAGAGTGATGTAGCCCAACACATGGAAACTACCATTGGTCCACATCATGCTACGCCAACCATGCCAATCAAGGTGAAATCCTTCCATCTCTTGTCTTTCTTCTGTTATCATGTGAATGGGATCCTACTTGACATGAATTCCCATTATATGACTAGGCCCATGACCATGACGCCAAGAGGAGGAAACAAGGATGCACAAGGAGCCAAGACCCACAAGCATGAAGCCTGGAAGAGAAGACGCAAGAAGCTGCTGGAAGCAGACCGGAGTCTCCGGACCATGAACCCCGGAGTCTCCAGCCGACCTCCGGACCAGCCCCTAGACCAGCACGTGGGACAGTCTGTGACCCATTCCGGAGATGGAACGGAGATGGACCGGAGTCTCCGGCCCACACCGGAGTCTCTGGCCTGCAGACCGGAATCTCTGGCCTGATTGACACAGGCCTGTGAGACTTAAGATGGGCCTGGCCCATGTAACGCTCAAAACTCCCTGTTTATGCCTAAACTACCCCTAGCTCGTGGTTGGCCTATATATATGCCCCCACCCCCTCCTTAGAACCCGAGAATGGAATGAATGATGAATTGAGACATGTGCCTAACCCTAGATGGGATCCACCTCTCTATAGTTTATCTATGAGTTGTACAAGGCCTTCTTAATTGAAGTCATCAAGGTGCTCTTCTAGTTCATGGTCTCTCCCACATAAGGATTCTAGTAGTGCTAGGCTCTCCCCTTTGGGATTCTACTTGGTTGCTACTCTCTCCCTATGTGTGATTCTATCAAGAGCTAGCCAATCTCTCTCATGGGATTCTACCTTTGGTCTCTCCCTTGAGATTCTATTGGGTTGGTGGTTCGGGCCAACAAGAGCAAACCGGAATTGTATTGGGTGTGGTGTGCGCTTGTATCGATTTCCCCTTGCGTGTTCATCGTGTTCTTTGCTTCCTCCCGCAAATCCCCTCGAATCTATGAAGATCGGGACACTCCAAGGGTAAATCCACAAGGAGACCCATAACATCTAGTATCAAGAGCTTTTGGTTGCCATGGATTCGAGTTTGTGTTGAGTTTCTAGCCACCAATTTCTTTTTTCTTGCCTAAATTCGAAAATTTCCACAAAAAATAGCTATATTCGTGATTTGGATCGATCTGGATTTTGAGAGCGTTTTGGTAGGTTTTGATCCATAGATCCGCTGCTATACTCGTTGATCTACCTTCCTTTGCGTTCCCGTGGCCTAATTCCTTGATTTTCCCATCAATTTTGAGGTTTTGGATCGAGTTTTCCGCCCAAAATCGCGCCACGGACGAGTTCTGGACGTTCTGGAAGTCCCAGACCGGAGTCTCCGGCCCAGGACCGGAGTTTCCGGTGTAAGTGAACTCAGACCGGAGTCTCCGGACTCTCAGACCGGAGTTTCCGCCCCTCGTGCAGACAGAAAAACTGTTTCACCATTTTGCGCATAACTTTTGCATTTGAACTTGGATTTTGGTGTTCTTTAGCTCGTTTTGAAGAGGAGAAGGAGATCTACACCATCATCTATGTAGTTCATGCTGTCTACCCCAACCAAATCCGTGAGCAAGGAAGGATCCACCAAATAAAGGATGAAGATCGACGACGAAAGGTATATCAATTCCGCAACCTCACCCCACTTGCTTTACTTTGCGAGCCACACTATATTTGCGATACAACAAATACCTATTAAGACTAGTTCCTCTAATGATTTCTTGGGCTTTGCACATTTGACCTTGTAGAATTCCGAGCAAAAGTTGTAAGTGCTATCTCATAGAGTTATCTTGTATAGTTGTTGGCAGAAGAAAAAGCAAGTGAAAAAGAAAAAGGAAAGCTTCTAAGCAAAAGAAAAAAAATACAAAAAGAAAAAGAAAGATACAAGTGCCGTAGGGAATAGGAAGCGCAAGCTCGATGAACATATTGTAGGTGGTACTTATTATGCAAATCTTGTAGCCCTCCAATTTTGTGCAATCGAACTAGCGTCTCTCCTTGTACTTGTGTGGCATGAGCTTTTAGTCTTCGCTAGGCCTTCATTTGGTTCTTAGCTCACTTTTTCTGTCGCACAAGTCCCGTTCATCCCACCATGTGTGTTTCCTTGATCTTAATTGCTATCTTGTGGACCAACTTGTTTGATTTGGATCATCGTGGTTCTCTACTTGCCTTTACATATCTCGATTTTCGGTTGTTCCAAGTTGCATGCCACTTGACCTACCTAAGATCCTCATAAGTCGTGTGTGTTTGGTGTTTCTTGTGTTTTTGGATACGACGCCACTTCTCCTTTGCATTTTGGTAGCTCTCGGTCCTTACCATTGATCCAATACTATCTACAGGGTGAGCTAAGCCGTAGCATCTTTCAACCCAATTTCCACTATATCACACTTGGTCTTGTGAGCACAATGTCTAGGGACTCCAAAACCGATGAGGAAGGATCCATGATGAGCCATGGCAATGACGACTACGTAAGCATAGATGACATGATGGAGCATTACACCGACATTGGCTCCACATGCTTGGAGGACTTGGAGTACTACACCGACAATGACTCCCCAAGCATGGAGCACATGGACCACCATGAGGACTTTGACTTCTCATTCATGGAGGACATAGAACACTTCATAGACTATGATGGCAACATCCTCATGAGCTTTGATGACTTCTTCCACAACTTGGAGACCGAGAACTTCTACACCATGCAAGCGGAGGCACGTCTCCAAGAGGACAACAACGACAAGCTCTTCAAGTCGAACCCATCAAGAGGAACTCTATACCCCGAGGGTTGTCCATCAAGATATCCATCAATCTCAAGAAGACGTGACAACTCCACAAGCGCCTATACACATGAGCCAAGACAAGTGCGTCGCCACCAACAAAAACTCAAGAGCATCCATGCTATGTGATATACAAGCTCAAGACGGCGTACAAGTCCTCTATGCCATGAGAACAAGGAAGCAAGCTACCATCCGCACCTTCAAGCTACATCGACAAAACAAGTTCGACATGAGGTGCCCAACTACAAGAACATCATCGAGACCACTTCTCCTTCGAGGAAGACCACTACTCAAGCTTCAAAACCCTCAAGAGAGAAGACCTCATATGACGTTGGTGCTACCTCACGACAAAGAAGGCGACCAAGAAAACGCGTCATCACCAACACCATGAAGCTTCCAACACCAAGAACTTCATTGACAAACCTTCGTCAAGGAAGCCCCCTACACAAGCTACAAGATCGTTAACAAATGAGAAGGACACTTTGGATCGCTACTTCGCCAAGTTGGATGAATCCGTCAAGATGACCTATCATGAAGTTGATGCCTTCAAGACATGGTGCAAAGCCTTGGATGATGACAAGCGTTGCGGTACAACCATGGAGGTGAGATATGATACCTCGGATGGCGATGAGAGTGATGATGCCCAACTTAAGGCATTCATCTTTGGAGGCGATATGGTTGAGGATGGTGAGCATGGGATTTCCCCTTCACCAACAGAGGCGCTTGGAGTTGAGAAAACCAAGCCTATTTCCATATGCTTGAGTGATGATGTTATACCAATCCCATGTGAGCTTGAGAGCCACTTAGCCCACTTGAGTGAGAGCAAAAGTGAGTTGAGTGACTCCACCATATGTGTGATTGTGTGCATCCACTTTGAGGACATGAGTGATACACCTAGTGAGTTGAGAGTGGTAGTTGATAGGTCAAGTGAGGCCATTTCAATTTCTAACAACTTACCTTCTACCTCTAGTGTGTTTCTTCATGATGTGCTAGGTACCTTGGAGGATGAGTCGCCAAGCTTGGAGACGTTGGTGCCTACTATTGAGAAGATGTACATGGTGGATGAAGATGATGCCATCCCCATATATGATGAAGAAGTCGCCCAAATGGAGGATGCTACTACCACAACACCCACTTCACATGAGAGGTACGACCAAGCTAACAATATGGGTGTTGATGATGCCATGCTCCCACTAGTGGACATGATGAATTGTGAGGATATGCATGCTATGGACACTACTTATGACATTTCATATGCTTCATCCATGTTCCCATGTGATACTTTGCCTTTGCATAATGTTGATCATGTGGAATTATTTGAGTGTGATGATATTGCCATAGATATGCCATGCTACAAATCCTTCTTGTATCCTACAATTGTTGTGACAAACTTGATGAACAATTGCTCTTTCCCTATGTTTGTCGGCAACCATACTCGTACCTTGGAAATGCTTGATCATGCATGTTCTTCATTTTCTCCCATTGTTGATTGCAATAATGATCATATGTTTCATATTGAGATCGCCCCCATAGCTTTCTCAAATTTTGGAGATTTTGATACTTGCCATGTTAAGCATGTTCCCTCCTTTTGCTCGCATAATCACCATTCTTTCTATAATATCTTGCTTGACGCTAATGGTGGTGTGCACAAGAGAAGATACATCATGATGGATGATGTATTCATCTACCACGCACATACGTTGTTTATTTTCTCTATGATGTGTGTAGGTACCCACATTCCAATGTCAACCTCGATTGAGCACGAGTTGACAAAACGAGCTCTAGAGAGCATCCATCAAGATATAAAGGGTACATCTCCTTCCTTACAAGATGCTGACAAGATATCATCGAGGTCGACTCTTTTTCAAGAGGGGGGAGATGATGTAGCCCAACACATGGAAACTACCATTGGTCCACATCATGCTACGCCAACCATGCCAATCAAGGTGAACTCCTTCCATCTCTTGCATTTCTTCGGTTATCATGTGAATGGGATCCTACTTGACATGAATTCCCATTGTATGACTAGGCCCATTACCATGACGCCAAGAGGACGAAACAAGGATGCACAAGGAGTCAAGACCCACAAGCATGAAGCCTGGAAGAGAAGACGCAAGAAGCTGCTGGAAGTACACCGGAGTCTCCGGTCTGCCACACCGGAGTCTCCAGACCGTGAACCCTGGAGTCTCCGGCCGACCTCCGGACCAGCCCCTAGGCCAGCACGTGGGACAGTCTGTGACCCAATCCGGAGACGGACCGGAGATGGACCAGAGTCTCCGGCCCCACACCGGAGTCCCCGGCCTGCAGACCGGAATCTCCGGCCTGATCGACACAGGCCTGTGAGCCTTAAGATGGGCCTGGCTCATGTAACACCCAAAACTCCCTGTTTATGCCTAAACTACCCCTAGCTCGTGGTTGGCCTATATATATGCCCCCACCCCCTCCTTAGAACCCGAGAATGGAATGAATGATGAATTGAGGCATGTGCCTAACCCTGGATGGGATCCCCCTCTCTATAGTTTATCTATGAGTTGTGCAAGGCCTTCTTAATTGAAGTCATCAAGGCGCTCTTCTAGTTCATGGTCTCTCCCACATACAGATTCTAGTAGTGCTAGGTCTCTCCCCTTTGGGATTCTACTTGGTTGCTACTCTCTCCCTATGTGTGGTTCTATGAAGAGCTAGCCAATCTCTCTCATGGGATTCTACCTTTGGTCTCTCCCTTGAGATTCTATTGGGTTGGTGGTTCGGGCCAATGAGAGCAAACCAGAATTGTATTGGGTGTGGTGTGCGCTTGTATCGATTTCCCCTTGCGTGTTCATCGTGTTCTTTGCTTCCTCCCCCAAATCCCCTCGAATCTATGAAGATCGAGACACTCCAAGGGTAAATCCACAAGCAGACCCATAACATAGAGTCATAGCCAAGTCACTAATAGAACTAAGGCATCAAGATCACTATCTAAGTTAACAACTACCAAGGGACTCAATTAACTTAATGGTACAGTTAGAGCGCTATTGTTTTTTAAAGGAAGTTAGTATGAGTGATCAACCATTGTAGTATGGCATCAACAGCCATAAAAAAGTAGCAGCAACAGGCTATCCAAACTTAACAATTAGTCATCAAAGATGGTAGCTAACATCACATTCCACTGAATAAAATAGAGTCATAATACATATAATCAAAACATGGTCGACAACAACATGTCGAGTGGAGAATTTACAATAGTAGAATAAAGGTGAGAGAGGAGTAGGTACCTGGCGCTGAGCTCACCTTCAGGGTGTTGAGAGGCAAGTTGTAGAGAGCTAAGGGGACGCAAAGGTTGCAGTCCTATATTGTCGTCCTGTTGGCGTCAAGTCAAGAAAGGAGCAATGAAGGAGTATACAGAGCCAGAGCAGTGGACAGTTGAACCATCAAGGTTGCGGTGACAACACTATCACTGTCCCATCAGTAGCATCAGCACCAATACACCCCACCATCGTCGTAGTAGCATCAGAATGAGAACACTAGGGGTGAAGCTGAGACAAGCATGGGGAGGAGGCGAGATCACCACAAGGATGCAGCAAGAGGCCAGCCTCGACCTTGAGCTAGATATTGAGAGGACGAGATCCACGGGAGAGTCCGGCCATGTCGTCCTCAATGTCGGATCACCGGACAGCACCAGTGCATGGTGCAGTAGTGAGGTCCCTGAACCCTAGTCAAGACTAGGCGAGAGGCGAGTTCAATCGGGCTCCATACACAAATCGAATGGGCTGGAAAGCTAGATTGAAGTGTGGCGGAGCTTTGACGACCGGCGGCAGTAGCCACAACGGTCTGTGCTCGCTGAAATCAAGCGACAACAGCGTCCGGCCATCACAAGTGCGGGGGAGGAGCAGGTCACATGAGGGAGGAAGGGGATCGAGTGGGTCGGGTTGACCGGATCGGTCCACTAATCGGGTTGGTCTAGCCCAACTATGGACCAGACTGACTCGTGGGCCCAAGGCCTTTTCTAAAAAGAAAATAAAAATAAAATGAAACAATAACAAACAAATTACCAAAATAACCCTATGAATAATTTAAATTCTTGAAAAAAATCATAAAAATATTTATGATATATAAAAATGTTCACAAAAATTAGGTCTAACGAGGAAAAATATAAAGTTCATTGTTTGAGATAAATAAATGCAATAAAAATTTAAAACCACTAAATCCTTCCATGGATTATAATAAAATAAGAAAATCCTAAAAATAAATAAAAATCACTTTTGTGTATAAAAAATCTATTAATTTATAAAATGTTAATTGTGAGATTTCTAGTTATGTTAGGATTTATAAAAATAAATGTTATGTTTGGCTTTATAAAAAAATCCTTTTCTTATAGGGAAATAAAAGGAATACATTTTCTTTATCTTTTCAAATCAAGATAAATTCCTTTTTTTCACTTAAGACATTTAGAATTTTTTGTTTTAATTAAAGACTAATATTTTTTGTATAGATGAGATAAACAAATTTTCACATCTTAAAATTATTTCTTACCTAATAATTTAGGTAAGACACCCTAATAAATATTAAGTCCATATACTAAACTTAGAACCATAATTATGGTTTATAATAAAACTTAAATGTGTATTGATAATCAAATAATATTTCCTTAGAATCTTATACCAGAAATAAGTTAAAGATTTACATGTTCATTTTGGATATCATTCAATTATGATGGAAGTGAATGATTTCAACTTATCTAACCATATTTAGCATGACTCTAAAACTTGGTAGTAACTTAATAAAACATATAGTGAGTTCATATATTCTTCATCACCAATTCTTGACATATAATCTATTTACATTAAACATGTTTGAACTAGATCCTTAAAGCTATACTTCATCTCCATAGGGTTCCGTCTTTGATCATGCCTAAGAAAAACCCTTATAAGTATTTAGCAATATAGAACACTATGTCTTAATTCTAGTTATATTTTATAGTTAACTTTGGTCTATTTAAATTAGGACACAAGACATCTTAAGTCCAAGCTATCCGAGCAATACAAACACCATATCTCACATTTTGCTAACCTTAAAGGTTGCTTCAACCTTATCAAAGAAACCTTTTCTTCAAAAGTTATTCTTTTTGCCACTTTAAACAAACACACTATGTTCTTTCTTTTAAGTCTTAACGACTTAAAACATGGACTTTCATAATAGCTACATGGTACCAATCGACCTTAATCTTGTATTACTATTGTGCTTTACCTTTTATATCTCGTATGCTAAGTTTTAAGTTCTTTGAAGATATATTTGCTTGAGAAGTAAACTTGAAGATTAACCAAATCTTAAATAATTATCCAAGTTTAACTCATTTTCAATATCGGGGAATTACTTCAGGTTTTTATAGAATGCATGGCATTACTTGTGCATAACAGCATATTGCTTCTTTAAATATCTATCCTTACTAGACCAATGATGCTAATTTTTAGATGTTGGATTTCTTATTATCTCGAAGATCATGATTGCATAATCTTGTAATCACAAAGGCAAGTTCACACTTTCATATGTACTTTGGTTATTTTCTATCAAGTATTTGCAATCTATTACTGTTAAAACCTATATTTCAAAAAGGATGGCAGAAACACTATTTTCATAATTAACTTAAACTATTGGTTACTAATCCGAGGTGATCAGTTAATCTATTATGACTAGCAATGGAACCACCATTGCTCGGGAATGTATCATCTAGGATTTAACAACAAATGCCGCCAATGATTCTTGCGCTGTATAATTCGCGTTAACCATGAGATCTATATGGCTCTAGGGAAGTCAGCTGGATCTTCTTCCTTTCGCATGTCAACGGATGCACATGTCGTGGCTGTTATCCTTGGACCATGAGTGTAATATCGAGAGAGGATATATAGGAAAAGGGTGGGAGCCCACAACATCCCACGGTAGTTCTGGCATCTATAATGGTTTGTATGTTTCATTGTTGTAATACAAAAGGTGGGCATGGCGTACACCAAGGGGCATGTGGGGTTGCGGAGAAGGGAAGTGATCGTCTTGGGTCCGCATATCGGGCCCCATACCAAGCAAGTACGGACAAGCTTGCTACTTGGTTGTTCAACATGCATAAGGATCTCTCATGGATAAAGCAACGCACCTCTACAAAGTGTAAAAAAGTGTGACATGTTACTCCTTGTTCTGTGTAGGAGCTACAGGAAAGGAACTCCACAAAGTTCTAATCAACTAGTAAAGATTGTGGATATAGCTTTTCAGAATAAAAGAAAACTTTGAAGAAATGTTTTAAAAAAATGCATAACCCACGACGAACTTGCTGAGTACGCTCGTAGATAGTGCATCAAACAGTCCTTTTTAGTGAACTTGCTGAGTATGCTTGTACTCAACCGTATCTTCTTAACCCTTGCTAGATCTCGGAGCAATCAATGACGAACTCAGGAGGAGAACTACTTTGAAGAGTTGAAGATATCCAGTGGGGATCAATGAAGTCGACGACTACATCAGCGGCAATACTAGAGAAGCTGGAGAGAAGAGTAAAGACAAATCTTTAGATACTAGAACCTACTTCTGTAGAGAATTGCTATAGTAGAAATTGCAAGCCATAGTCATAAGATAAAAGTAGTACTATTTCTAGAATAGACTTCAAGTTGATATTTCTGGTTTTCTTCTGTATATTGTTTCCTCACTATATCAAGGAAGTTTTCTAGAACTTTTGTAAAGATTTGAGTAGTAATCTATAGTCATGTATTTGACCCGCGATGTTTCTGTTGTATCACTCTGGTAGCTTGGATTTCATCCCCCTCATGATTCCATCGTGATTCCCAAAGTTTTGTGAAAGATCGGGAAACCCTAACAGTTACCTCTAGATAATAGTTGCCAACCTAGTACTAATGGTATTACCCATGTGTTTTTGGGTCTTAGCACACGATATTGATATAGTTACCATACTCTCTTGCTAACAGTTATCCACACATTTCTAATGGAATTATCCAGATCATTAAGGTATAGTTACTAACCTAGTATAGTTATCTAGGTGTTCAGGATATAGTTACCACCTGGACTTATCCAGATGTTTAGGGTAGATTTACACAACTTCTTACGACATAAGTATCATCATAAAATCGATGTAGTTACCATGATATCTAGGTAATAGGTCTCCACCCACTACTTATGAACTGAGAGCATCTCCACTCGCCCCTCCTCCCCCTAATATGGTGTGCGACGGTTGGCCTTATGGCAGGGCCAGCGCAGGTACCTCCTATCAGGGTCACCGGTTCCTAGCCTCCCCCAAACATCGCTCCCCAAACAATTTGATAAATTCAAACATTCAAATTCGTCGGAAATTAAACAAACAAAGTTTTGCCGCCACCGGATACATCATAGTTTCGACAAATAAATTGCCGCAAGTCGCCACAATGCAAGTCTAGCAATCAAAATAAACATGCGAACGGAAATCAAATAGTGAGATCATCCGCCGCAGTAGGAGGCACCTTCCGAGAAGATATCCGTAGAATAATGGTGCTAGCCTAGGTGCCGATCGGGGTCGGGGTCATAGTCATCGGAGTGGGGTTGCTGGTTTGGGTGCCGATCGTGGCTGGGGTCACAGTCGCCATAGTCGGGGTGTTGTCTTTGTTGGCGGTCAGTGTCACCCAGCTATCGGACAAGATCAGAGCACGCTGATCAACACACCACGCCTTTACCTCGTCATCCATGTCCCTCGTGTCGACCATCAAGATCACCAAGTCCTTCCTCCTCTTCATTGCCTCCATGTTGGCCTTGATGAGGCTGACTTTGATGTCTTGCATCTCGATGACCGATGCCCAACTTGTTGTGGCGACCTCTTCCATCCTGGTGGCCTGCTCTGCCCTCTTGGCAGCATGTGCGACAACATCGACAATGCAAGCCATGATGGATGAGTGTAGCTTCTCGATGGCCGGTGCCGCATCCCTCATGGCCTTGGCTTTCTTGTGGCCAACGGGCGGCCTTCCGAGGCCTGCGCCAAGGTCGTAGGCGGCAGACTTGTCCTTGGTGAGGACAGTCCGCGCCTCCATCCACTTGTTGCACCCCTTGATCCGTCAAATATGTGGGTAAACTTGAAATCGATATCGCTATGGCGATCAGCTAGTTTTGATCACTTACTTGACCGTCTAGTTTAAAATGGCGATCATGGCGTGCATCTACAATGTACAACAACAACAATGGGATACAATTTAAAATGGCGATCAGCTAGTTTTGATCACTTACTTGATCGTCGAAGTTGGTGCCGCTAACATGGACTTGGCGTACTTCCTCCACGATGCCATGCCACTTGTTGCAAGCATGTTGGATCATGGCCAAACGATTAGACATGTCGAAGTCGCCATGATCATGGACCAAGCACTTGAAGTAGGGATCCAAGAGCCGCCGCTCATCATACACCGCCTTCGCCCTCTTCCAATAGCAATCTAAGTTTTGATTGGTGTCGGTGAAGGGATCGATGTTGATTCGGCGAGGCACTTATCCTCCCTCGAATTCCACTTGGGTCCACGATCACCGCCTCATTTCTTCTTTTTCTCCATGGCCACCGCATTGTTCTTCCCTTTCGAGTTGGCAGGGATGGTCACCAACACCTCCTCCACCTCTTCCTCAACCTTAGCGTAGGCATAGGCCTTGACTTCCCACTGATCGCCGTCTTCGTCATCTTCGTCAGTGTAGGCATTGGCTTCTTCTTGCGTGTAGGCGTGGCCGGAGCCGCCGTTGATGATGTCGTCCATGATGGAGTCACCATTCCACGTTCCACCGAATAGGCCATGGCGATCTAGCTACTCCTTCCTGCAGCGAACTGATTGAAACCAGTGTTGTGGTGACCTTGGATTGACAAAGATCCTAAGTACCTGTGATTAACATGCTAGTCCATGGATCAATAGCTAGCACTCACAGTCGATGAAATTATCTAATTGCTTAATCTTGAGCAAAAGGAAGGCTTTTCAGGGCACTTGCGAGTGCGAGGCGGTACCTGCTGTCACTGGATGTGGGCCTGGGGACGCGTTTCGTCGATGTGCTCTCTTGTTGGCGTGGAGGTGAGCTTCAACAAGCGTTTCTTCCTGTTCCTTCTCTGGTCAAAGCCGTGAGGCCTTATCCAGTTATCCTAGCCCCCACATCGGCTTCCCCAGCTGATCTGCCTACACCGGCCTCCCCTGCCCCAGCCGCCAGTTCCCCCTGCCCAGCGGCCGTACCTGGGTCGGCTCCTCCGCTGTGTTGCGGATGTCGCCCAGGCGCTCTACTAGCCTGGACGGAGGCCACCGAACCTGGACGGTGGCGATGGCCACCGAATTCAGCGCCTGCTCCAATTTATTGTCTCTTTTGATTTCTTTGCGTTACGCTCCTGCTGTTTTCTTAGTTGATGCTGTTTTAATCATTTTTTCCCTGTAGATCGTGGGTGGGATTTGTCACGCTGCGCCTCCCTCTTGCTGCCTCCGTGCTCGCATCGGTGGTCTGCATGAGGCCGCCCCCATCCGACCACAGCTCCGGTCCGCCGGCTGCCTCCCCGGCGCCCCCGGCGCCCGTCCTTGCTGGCGGCTGCCTCCCCATGCTCCGGCGCAGCCATGCCACGGGACCGCTCGATCGCTCTGCCCTCGGTGGAGGTCCGGGTGTGGGCGAGAGGGCTAGCTGCACGAGGTCGTTGGTGGGCGCTCCAGCGGTCCAGCTTAATCTGCACACTTGCAAGGGGTCCACGGCGCGGTACAGACGGCCGTGTGCATATGGGGCAGTCTTTTCCTCATGCTAAATCTGGTGAGTGTTGTTGATATTCAGATTTAAGTGATTTGCTTGGTTTTTTTAACTTTTTGAATGGATGTGGCATCTTAGTCGTATATGCTATTTTCTAGATCAACCATGCCACTACAGGAAGAAGCTAATATGATTACTTGGGAATTGTGATAATTGCAACTATAACTTCCTTTTCGAACAAATCCCACAAATCATATGTATCCATTATGTCTGGTCGCTACCATAGCTTTCTTTTGTAACAAATCTCACATATCCATTAGGTTTGGTGAAGAAAGGATTCAGAGATTCAGAGCATATGATTCATTCTGTTTCCTGGCAGTTGGACATGAAATCTTCGTTCTCCTTCCTGGATATTGCTTCCCATAAAAAGTCCATGTTTTGTTCCTCTCTAGAAGTGCCATGGTTTTCCTTCTAAAATACGCTTGTGTTGTAGACGAGGTCAGATTTTGTTTTAACTGAATTTATGTTCTATTTGTGGCGGCGGGTGCCATGCTAGCAGGTTTACTCTTCCTACTTATGTGCGCCTTCTGGTCAGCCGGCGGTATTTCTTCTTCGTCTGGATTGCGTTTAGGAACTTCTGGCCCATCCAGCGTTTCTACTGATGGCATGCGTGCCGGGCTATCTGGCGAGCGTGCTGCTGGTTTTCTCTCCGAAGAACAGGCCGCACAGGCTGCACGGAGACACAATTAGGTTGGGAAAATGTCCTCTACATGGTATAACTGGTACGATTCCTGATCATGCCGTTCTTGACAACCTCTGAATGATATAACTGGTACTGCTCAGCGTCCCTCTGTATTGCATCGTGTTTGGTGTTGTTGTCGTATGTTTTCTACTGTTTGATTTATGACACCTCCTTGCTCCTTTGCAGGTGATATTCGTCCGGCTTGGAGTGGCCGGGCTTGGAGTGGCTGGTCATTAACATCGTCCAGGCTGCTTTGTTCGCTGCAAGCTCTTCTACTCATGATCTTCTAATCTTTCTGGTTTCGCCTATTCTTTTATGCAGCAGATTCATCGGATCAACAATGCAAGTTAGATCAGTGAAAGATTTGTCTGGCTGCGGATATGTATCGGGAATTATTCACTGGATTACCCATGTTTGGGAGAACAAGAACCGAGCGCAAGAGGTGTACGAGGTGGGACTGGTGTTTTTCGATCAGCATGTATATTTCTGATATATACTCACCTAATTTTGTTTCTCAGATGTTGAGTATTTTTTTTACTTCATATTATCAACCTATTTACATTGTCTGCTTTCTGTACATGTCCAGCATATGATCCAACCCCTATGATCCAAATATTAATTTAAGTGCCCTAATCACTAACGGTAAATTTCATTACTGCTACTTGCAAGTGTCTTATTTCGTTTTACTTATTGGTGAATCGCAAATTTATTCTTCTATGTTATATTACTACTTGGATGTTCATTTTACATTCATCTTTATGGAATGCACATTTACATCCAATTCATTCTCCAGGGAAATATGATAGAAGGCTTTGTAGCACAGGACAATATGATGTTTACATCTTTGCTTCTCCTTCAATGTAGATTATTCTAGCTCTAAATATTATTAGATAATGATCAGTACAACTGTTGATTTAAAAATGCTCCCATCTTTATGAACCACATGTTGTTTAGAGATGACGTCATTAACCGTCTACAATTTAGAGCCTATCCACTAAATGATCTATATCACAAGTATCAGCTCATCAATATTTACGGTCACTTGAATGCTGATCTTTATAATTATAGCTTTGCCGAATGTTTTAGATTACCTTTTTATTTTTTCTATGCATATCCTCGCAGCTTTCAAGGATATTGCCGAGGAGGTTCACAAGGCAGAGAAAGGTGGATTAGTAGGCAGCAAAATAGGCCACTTATTTTTTTGTTTCCATTTCATTATATTTGACTTACTAGAGCTTCGGTTGTCGAGGTGAGATTTCTCGGCGGCTACTTTCTTATTTCATCTGTAGGAGAGCCATACTAATGTCCCTTCCAGTTTTGTATGAGTATTTTTGACATGTTATCTCTGTTAGTTTCTGGTTCTGATTGTTTACTTCGTCTATGTGGTTAGTTTTCTTAGAGATGGAAGTTGCAATATTTTTGTTGTTATTTTCTTATACAACGATTGCGAAGGAGCATATGTATGCATGCTAGGTAAAGAAATTTCTAATTTTGGAAGATGTGATGCTGCTCTGGTTGAAGTTTCTTTAATGAAAGGTAGGCAACTATTAATGTCCAATTTTGTTAGTCAAATGTATTGTCATGTTAGTTTTGTTGATTGTACTTTCATCTGATTTTAGGTCTCCACCTGCTTATAATGCTCATCCATAAGGTACTATTCTTACCTATGAGTATCATTACACTACTAACGGTGAAAAAGAAAATATTCTTTGTACGTGAGGAATAACAGAGGTAGTTCGTCTCCATAGGACCATATCCATGTTTTTTCTTGTATATGTTTCTCTTTTATGTAGATTGTTTCTCTTGAAGTGGGAATAAGCTCTGCATTACATTCTTTTGGCTATGTCGAAGTTAGTTTATTTCACTACGCCCGTTAGGCTCACTCTGACTCTAAAACTGTTTCTGAATCTTTATTGCTTTCATGTAGTATGTACAAAATCATTGTACAAAATCATGGTGCCGCTAGGGTTGGAGGCAAAAAGCAGTCAGTACTAAGACCCTTACTGTCAATTAATACAGATTTGTTAATTTTTTGCAGTCAATCGTTGCTGCAATAAAGAAGGGAAAAGACTCCGATAGCTGAAGCAATGCATGCTGTTTTGGCATTAGGATCATATATTGTAATGTACTATGGCTTGGTACACATTGAGCTCCACTCCTACAAACAAATGCTTTGTGTTTTTTTCTTGGACCAGGCACTATCTTGTTTCCAATCAGGTTTTGTTCGAGAGAAACATACTATCCCTTTGGATAGCTATCTTGTCTCCATTCGTATGATCGCTGGAATTTTGGATAGCTATTAGTTTCGGTTACTTAGAACAATATCCCTTTGTTTGCTGACACAATTGTTCTGGAATTGGTGCAAAACTATCCTTATGTGCCCTTTTCCAACATGCCCTACCATGTCATATTTCTCTGCTTCGCTTCCCAACTCGTTGAAACCTACCACCTTGATTCCCCGCCCACGTCTTTGATCGCGTTATCAATGTTCAGTTGAATGTCACTTCCTTTGTCTCCATATCTCTTCGTATCGAATCCACTGCTTCCCTTCCCGGTCCCTCCACACCGACCATCAAGTTTGACAGCGCCGTGCAGGCGGCGCGGCGAAGCGCGCTTGTCCGTCTAGTATTATGTAAAACACATGTCCTTATTACATAAATCGAATAATCTAGAGTTTACATTATTACAACAGAAGCGAAATAATACAACTTGGAGTCCCATAAATGTCACATGCTAGTTGAGTGAAGACCCGCGATCCTATAATACCTTTCAATGTTCTCCAAATTCTGCACATGAAACGTGCAGCCAAACGAGTTGGTCAATACTTTGAATGTATTGGCAAATTACACCATGAAGAAAAAACTTGTCTATCTCTACATGCATAGGCTGACTAAAAGCTTGAGATTTATTTGCATAAAGCCAATTTTCATAAGTGAAGAAGAGAGAAATTCTTTTATCCTGCTTTGTAAACATTTGATAAGTCATATAGGGTCGCGTGGAACAAGGACTTGGATATTACGCACCAAGCCACTTGGATATTACGCACCAAGTTTCTAATCCTCAACCTAACGCTTGGATATTACACACCAAGCCACTTGGATATTACAGACCAAGCGTCCCAAAAAACCACCTATTAGCAATATTACACACGCCATAGGGTTGAAAGCTTTTGTTTCAAAAGAGAGAGGAAATCCTTCAGAGGGTCCATCCTTCAGATGCTCAAAGTTGTTTTTTCCGTGAACAGGACTAATCGATCAGATTGATTACTCTCGAGAGTTTGTACACTTTATCCACAATCCACGATCAAGTCCTTTTACAAACAAGACCATGGCGAGGCATTCCCTTAGTAGCCCCTCTACCTTTCGGATCCATCCGTGCCAAAAATCCTCCAAGTGATGGTACCCAAGTGAGGTTTCCCACTAAGTACTAGGCCTAGACAGAGCCCATATGTATTATGGTTGCACTGGAAGCTTCTGAATTCTGAAACATGGGAGAGTTCTTTGATCCTAGGTGGTCGTCCTCCACCAAAATTCCACTCATTTTCCCGACAACCATTCCACCCAGAACAAAACATAGTTTTTATTTTGAAGTAGACTTTGAGAGGAAAAGCTTCGCTCAAAAAGAGCTTTTATACTTAGAAAAATGTCTATCTTTGAAACCCCCATCGGTATTTGTATATATAGCATAGCACACGCATAACACTTAGAAAAATTCAGGGAACCGATTAGGAGGGGAAATAATCCTAAGTATAGAGCTACTCAGGTCATACTACAAAAACAACATTGCACTTGTAAAACACTTGTAAAATATTTCTACTAGAACATCCTACACATGCATACTACTCTTCGAAGGTAAAAACATGCATAGTATAAAAACATGGGACAAAGATATGAACAAAGGTGTAACTTGCCTTATGTTAATAATGTGCATGATGATCAAATTCCTCCGTAGCAAATGCACTCTCTGGTCAATGTAATGCGGGAATAAAGTAATTCCAATCAAAACAATTAAAAACATAGCATCAATACAAAGATACAAAAAACAATGGCGATCATATGCATGCATGCAACAAGGTAATACGCAACAAGGTAATACGAAAGGATGATTTTATTTTGACCCAAAATATTATCTAGGGGTTGTGTTACGTTTGAGGATGTTCGTTGGTAACAATTTCCCATAGGTTTAATTATTCCGGATTATTAGTACTCAAGGTATACTCATAAAGGGATCTACTCTTTGAAAAAGCCACGATACATATCTGAAACCTCTAAGTAATGTATTCCAACTCTAATCAATAGATCTCGTAATTACATAGCCAACGCAACAAGAATCAACTAAAACGGAGTTATGGTTAATTTTCTAGAATTAAAATACTCCAAACTAGGATTTAAATCCTACAAAGTTATTACTACAGTATACGAGCAATTTTATTACAGATCTGTATTCTACACAATTTTATGAATCCAATGATATATTATATGTAATTTTTGGTCTCACAATCGACTTACTATGAATTATACAAGATTAAATGTTTTTTGCCTATTTAAATGTATTTTACAAAAGACAGGGACGTGGCGATGACGTGGCACGATCTGATTTGTTGATACCTCTTCGGTTAAGTGACTTGTTCCTAGCCGCTGGATCTGGATCTGATGGACGGGGATCCGTGGCTCGTCGCTGCTTTGGCGTAGGCTCCTCGCGGCTTGGGCTCACAGGCTCTTCGCTCGGCTTCGGCTAGGCTCCGTTTGATCTGGTCCACCCAGATTAGATCGGATGGCAGGAGTTGACGATGGCGAGCCAGTGGCGGCACGACAACGACGGTGGGCGGCGACAGCTCAGGTGGTCGACGCTGGTGACGAATCGGACGTCCTGGGCGATGGAGTAGTCCACGACATTCTCCTCTTCGCTATGGTCACCGTTGTGTCATCGGTGCGGGTTATCGCTTCCTGGGACAGCGACAAAGTGCGGCTGAAGTGGCTCAGGCACCACCGTGCTTCGGCGAGCAATTCTGGGCGATGTAGGTACCTGCGCAAGGGGAGATGGCGTGAGACGTCGCAGAACAACGAGAGGAGGAGGATCAGAGGGGGTAAGGGCGAGGGGCATCGGGAACCTTCAGTTCCAGATCGATCTAAGGAGGTCGGCGACGCGAGATCGAAAACTCAATTGTGGCAGCGCTAGGGTTCGATTTTTCCCGGAAAAATTGGGAGGAGGGGTAGAGGTTTATATCAAGGCAATGCATGCAGGAGGGGGAAACCTGAACAGAATCGATGAGGATTTCATTTCCAGAGGTGAAGTCTTACACACCTCAGTCTGCCGTTTGCAAGGAAGAAGATGGTAGGGCCCAGCTATCGGCGGCAGAGAGAGGGCAGCGAGTCGGGGTGTGCTGATGCTGGGCTACTGGCGGGTCGCAGCTGCTGCTAGTTGGGCTGAAGCTACGCCGCGGTTGCTGCTGCTCTAAGCACTGTGCACTGATCCCTGCTCGGAGGCGCGCGGTAGATAGGGCAGGTAGGCTCGGGCTGGCCCGCGTAGGTTTAGTTTATTTTTTTTCTTTTTATACATTCTTCTATTTAGTATTTCTCTTATAACTTTTGCTTTACAATTCCAGATGGAGAAAACTCAAAAGCCAAAAATTTCTAAAATGAAAACACACACCATAGGCTTTAAATAAAAAGCATTTGATCAAAACAAAGTAATATTTATGCCATCTGCATATGATGCCTTGTTATGACTAATTTAGAAAATTGGAGATTTAGGTTTGGGTTTGGAGTATAAATGGAAAAAATCATACTCTTTCTAGGCCTTCTAGGGAACAATATCCCCGTCCAATACTATTAAAAAAAATCAAATAAAACCTTAAAGGTTGATTTGAGGATTTCAAAAGGGAGTTTTGACAAAAGGAATTTGAAAAGATTTTGAATCGAAGTGATGCCATGATGCAATGCAATTTTTTTTAGGATTTATACAAAACTCACAAACCAATTGGATATTCATGCTAATCCATTCTTATTTTTTTAACGAGGCTTAGGAAAGTTTCAACAATCCTAAAAAGGTTATTTTCAATCAAATTTCAAAAGGTCAAACAATTAAATCACTTATTTAATTTATTTTTAACATTCCAAAAATAGGAATGTTTTTGGGATGTTACAAGCGCGTGGTGGGGGCACACCACCGTTGAAGGATTGTCGATGGTGGGCTGGCGACCAGTCCGTGGTGAATGAGTTGGGGTTGAAACCGTCGAGGGGGTCGAAGTCGGTGCTGCCCGGCGAGAAGCGTGAAGCGTGAGAGATGCGGTGTTGTGTTCTCCTAGCTTTCGTGGAACATCGCCTTAGCGAACGGCGACGCGCTGGATGGCGACGGGGACGAGACGCTTCTTTGGCTACCAGGGATGTGCATGCCAGCACTGTCAGTCGGCGCCGCCATCCCCTCCATGGACGCGGCCCTCCGCGCCACCGCTGCCTGCGCCACAGCTGCATGCGCCGCTGTTGCCTATGGCGCCGCTGCCTGAACCTCCGTCGTCCCGCGTAGCCTCAAGTTCTTCTCCCTCAGCAAATGGCTTAAGTTCTCCACCGTCCAGCGATGGATGTCAAAAGCACACCCTGTGTTCGACATCCCCTCTAGCCTCTCCTTATCGGCCTTTTTCCCCTTCTTCCTAGAGGCACGGGGAGCTTGATACTTCTTCGTCGACATGGTGGCGGCCACATGTGTTGAATCTGGTCCGATGGGGAGGGACGAGGGAAAATGGCGGGAGTGGGCAGCGAGGAGGGGAAAATGGAGGTATGGAGGGACAACTTTGGTGTCCCGCCAACTTTTCAACCTCATTCGGCACCCTCAATAGCGTCCCCCTTGGGTTGGGTTCGGCTTGGAGGCACCAGAAGATTAGTTGGGCCACGCTGGCGCCTGTTCAGTTTTGGGAGGGGTGGACTGGGCATGTTTTTGTGCGTTGGCGCCCCCATAGGGGGTCTTTGGGGGACGAGTGGAGATGCTCTTATCCATCTATTTTTGGGTGTAGTTGTCACCATAACATTGATATTGGTATCACCCTTAGTTTTATGAAGTTGCCCACGAGTTTTAGTGTATAGTTACCCACTTATCAAAAATTGAAAAGAACAACCAAAAACAAGAACTTGTTTCAAGCCAAAATTAATCGTCCATATGGTGAGCAACTAGTGGGTAATTTTTTGTTTCAAAAAAAAATCAGAATATATCGATATGAGATCTAGTTCTAAAGATCTCATCGAGATGAAAATAGATGTATAATCTGGTTAATGATTTGAGCTAGAAAACTTCATAATATTCAGATCCAACTGCGTGTTTGGGCATGCACGCAGTTGCGTTTGTGGACAATAGGAGCCGACGCAATTTAAACAATGCGACAATATGAGCTAGCACAATTCAAACGACTGTTGCAATGATGTCAATCGTGATTTGCCGATCATAGAGGATCTTACGCGTGTGTAGAACTTTTTGAATTTTCGGATTTTGTAATGACGTGAGCGGTTGTCTTTTTTTTTGCATCCATGCAAAAGAGACTCTAGCTAGCATGTTTAAATGATAGATAACTTATTTACGTACTACAATGTGGTCTTTTTTTTTTCATCCATGCAAAAGAGACTCTACCTAGCATGTTTAAATGATAGATAACTTATTTACGTACTACAATGTGGTCTTTTTTTTTTGCATCCATGCAAAAGAGACTCTACCTAGCATGTTTAAATGATAGATAACTCATTTACGTACTACAATATGGATAACTTACATGGATAATTTACATACTATAGTCCGGATAACTTACATGTTAATGGCATGGATAACTTACATACTATAGTCCGGATAACTTACATGTTAGACCATGTTAGAGGTTACATGGATAATTTACATACTATAGTCCGGATAACTTACATGTTAATGGCATGGATAACTTACATACTATAGTCCGGATAACTTACATGTTAGACCATGTTAGAGGTGGGTAAATTATGGTTTCAACGGATCTAGTTTCAAAGATCTCACACAACTAGACTAACGGTAAAAATGAATTTTAAATCAGATAATCTGTATGGCCTACAAACCATTTTAAATTTTCAGTTTTTTATATTTAATTGGATGAAAAAGCAAATTTATCTTTTTGTGTCGGGAGACTAAGTAGATACTACTCCTCCCTCCATCTCAAAATAGATGTCGCATGTTCACCAAAATTTGGATGAATGTATATATACAAAATAGTGTCTAGATTCATCCAAAATTTGACAAATCTACAACATCTATTTTGAGACGGAGGGAGTATTAAAGTTGTGTCCAAAAAAGAAACACGGTATCATATGTCATGTTGAATTGGATTCTACAGGAACGTGTTGGCACCAAACTTCATCCGATTGCATCATAGGAAGAACAACGAATCCCAGTGGATTGGAAACATTTCTAGAAGTTACACATAAATTTGAGAAGTTCATTAAGATTTTACCCAAGACATTACACATTTACAAGAACAAAAAAAAATAAGGCTGGTTCGAAGTACTAGAAATTTACAACGAATGAGATGAAACAACCCTATAGAGATGAACCAAAAGGGACCAAACAGAAATAGCAAAAATAACTACAGGTACAAAGACACCCGAGAAAGATTCGGTGAAACGTGTACCACATATAGCTAAAATCATCATGCCCAAACTCAATTTAATGGCCCAAAATATGTGAGATGCGTCTTTCAGCATCGATCGGTATCTCTCTTCCAGGTACATTGACCTTTAATACGCTCAAGTATCTACATGATCAAATTAACTTCAAATTAAACATACTAACAAAAATGTAGTTCATGAAAATATTTAACATGCTTACTCTTTGGGAGAAAATAAATATTCCTGTTCACCGATGAATCCAAGCAAAGACTGCACACAGAGAAATGGGGTAAATAAGATTATAGAAAAATAGAAACAGGATGGGATACCGACAATGATCTCATTAGTATACCTCGAAAGGCAAATTTAATAATTCATAGAATGTCCGAACACGATCTAGTCTCTGTTGGACTGCCTCGCTATCAATTGAGGGTATGGCTGCAAGGGCCTGCATGTATAGAAAATAATTTACACATGTGACTGCGAAATCATTCAATATGTGAAAAACTATTTCAACTGCAGATAGTGTAAACTGGTACTCCCTCCGTTCAGAAATATAAGACGTTTTAGCTTTGTAAATCGAATGTATCTAGACGTCTTTTAGTGTATAGGTTCATAGAGGTTTGGAGAGAGATTATACCACAATACAGACTAGAAAACAATTTTTTACCACATTTGAAAATTTTACCTGTTCTAGTGCAATCGAATTTCTGCATATTTGTTGGACTCCTAACAGGTTGATGGACTTCATCTGTGCAAGTGCCTGAATATACATTTCCGATTCAAGAACTGTAAGTAGGATATATGAGATTTGTTGACAGCACTGGCTAATAACAAGAAAAATAGGCAGAGCAGCAAATTCAAAACGAACCTTTATTGATGCATTAGCAGCAACACTAGAAATTCCACCAAATACATAGTTCCTTTTCGATTCTGCAATGTATGGAGCCATTTCTTCGTCCCTCCGTGCAATCTGCTCACATTGTAAAGTTCAGCACATGTTATATGACCCATTAACAGCAGTAAGTGAAGAAATATAGCATTGCTTAATGTGCACTATGTACTGTGAGTTACAGCACATGAACTTGAAATTTTATCTAGCTGATTATGCACCCAAGTTGGTACTCCTTTTTCACTTTTACTTTACTAAGTGTTCCTTCCAAAATGCACAGAGTATTTTGCTCTGTTAGGACAAGCCTTTATATATGACCTAAAGTTGATCTTGTTGGTCAAAGTATTGTCCCAACAAAACAAAATAGACCATGTATTTCGGAATGGAAGGAGTAATATAATAATAAGATATTTCAGTAAACATGTGTGCAATAATGGCAACTGAGTCAACTCATTTTACATTTTGTGTGTACCATGGTGTATTCATGCTTAAAAGGATGCACACCTAAAATGCTTATTATACCCCTATCTGAAAAGTATATGTATACCAGACTCAATCTTGCATATTATACATATACTGCATGTGCATATACTGGCAGTCTGTAAACTTTGGTACTCCCATTGTCCAGAAATAAGTGAGCTGGCAGCGTCCTAAGAGATTTATTTTCATTCTCACCCAGCTCCCCTATGCTGTGATGCATGCTGGTGACTGGCAGCATCCAGGAGGCGCTGAGGTCGCCGGAGCCTCCCAATTTCGCACGCCTCTAACTTTCCTGTGCATCATGCAAGGGTTATTTTGCACTAACTAGACCCAGTGGACTACCCACTATGCCAACTCATCTGCCACCTTGCACTTCTTCCCACATGACTTGCATTGTTTTACTGAAGTCAATTCCCCTAGCTAACTAGATCTACAGTGCAGCATAACCATCAACATATTTTGTCAACTGGTGCATTGTGCAACTCCATTAACGAGCAAACAGTGTAGGATGAAGCACACACGGGGTAGGTGAGCTGGCAGCGTACTAAGAGATTTATTTTCATTCTCACCCTGCTCCCATATGCTGTGATGGATGCTGGTGACTGGCAGCATACAGGAGGCGTTGAGGTCGCGGGAGCCTCCCAATTTCGCACCCCTCCAACTTTTCTGTGCATCACGCAAAGGTTATTTTGCACTAACTACACCCCATGGACTACCCACTATGCCAACTCATCTGCCACCGTGCACTTCTTCCCACATGACTTCCATTGTTTTACTGAAGTCAGTTCCCCTAGCTAACTAGATCTACAGTGCAGCATAACGTAGTGAAACCATCATAGACTGGCCTTAAAAGAGAACTCAAGTTGTATTCATACTACTAACGAGGCTGGCGTACCTGAGTTGTAAGTGAGATGATAAAGTCATCAGGGTCTTCAGCATCTTGATCTTCTACATATTCTCTTTTTGTCATTTCCTGTTCAAATTTGTTTGTATGATAATATTGACATGGCATAAGTCCATCAATACCAACAGAATATTTTGGTCCGAAACTTGAGTGATATTACCTGCATGTGATATATTGTTTCTAATTGCATTTCCAATCTCAAGACTCTGACACAATCAATTGCTAGCCTTCTGTACTCATTAGCAAGAGATGCAAGTTTTTTCGGAATTGCACTAGTTGAGCGAGTATGGCGCCCTTGGTGTATGTGACTTTTGTTATCCGCCGTAGTGGATGGACTTATGAATGACTCACCAAGCCTAAAAGTGCAAAAATATAAGCATGCAGACAAGAATTCTAGCAATGACAGATCATTAGCGATGATGCAGCCAAAAAAACACTACAAAAATAGGAGAAGATTATATGTGTTATATTTATGATGGCTTTTGGCCTCCTGCATATTGGCCTTTGGCCTCCACCTGTACATGTATATATGTGGCTTTTGCCTCTTTGGAATATTAAGTTGCTATTCTTCTAATATGGTATCAGAGCCCAGGATTAGGGGCATCCACCGCACGTGCAACTCGTGCTCCTCTAGATCATTTTTTCCCTATCACTATCTTCGATCAATCGATATTGATTCCGTCGCTGCCGGCCAATTTCCCTCCTGTCTTCCCACGACGACTACATCTCCCGTCCTTACCCTAATCTTCCAATGGTTACATTGTTGAAAGGCTATCATATTGGATCGACAACTATTGCTCCTGTGAACACGTTGACTAATTTCTCACCGCTGCTGTCCCGTGCATCCAGATTTCAGATTGATCGCATCCGCTGTCGCTTCTCCAGACTGCTGCCGATCCCGCGCAGCCGGCCGCCGCCAGCCTCCCTTCATGTGTCTTCCTGGTTCCCGTCTGTGGGAATCCCGTACGCTGATGTTGCGACTTCGGCGGTTCCATCGCCGGCAATCTACGATTCGTTGGTTGATTCGTTGGTTCCAGGGGAGCAGATCTGCTTAAGCTCCCTCAGCTTCACCATCCACTCGCGCTCATAGAGTCCGATTGTGCCTGCATCGTGGATCCCACCACCCCTCGGCGAGCTGAACGCCATTTCTCTTCATCAGCCTGCGGCTCTGAAGGCAACACCAGTTGCAACTCTAATCTGAGCAACTCGCTCGTAGGAGACGACCATGTCGGTACGATCTTGAGAGATGTGGAAGCAACTTCCACCCCAACCGCTGCATGTGCGCGTCAGGCTGGCTCTAAGGGGCACACCCTTGGGACCCGACGCAACACGCGAGGAGCTGATGGGCTACCACTATCTCCTGCAATAGGAGGCCAACTGCCAATAGGCGAGCAAGCTCAGCTCGATGAACGCAGGCGACTAGCCGATACGTCAAGTGCCTAGCGGGCACAACTATCCTCTGTTGGTGGGTCCTCATCAAAACGGAACCACAACGCTGGTGGCCTCCGAACAAGCCACATGAACGAGGATGAAAGGCACGAGGTTAGCCGAAGCCTCGACCTCTCCATGTCGGTGGACTCTCAGGGTAACATTATACCCAAGACACCACAAGCCGCCGTCATCACGGCTACCGCATACCTTCTCTTTAGCCAGCCTCCGGCAGGGGATCCACAAGCCACCATACCATCGTTGGCCTCGGTCTGGTAGGAGCCGCGCTCACGGGGGAACCAGACAAAGAACCCAAGAAGGCACCCGCAACACGAAGGAGCAACCGCTCACCACCACGAGATGACAATCCGCCACGGCAACATCGCAGCCCACGGCGAAGCGGACATGACTACGATGCACGTGACAAGATCACACAGCGCAGGGTTGACATATCGCGCGCAGAACGCACCTACCGCGACTGCACCGAGTCAGATGATGAAGACACCGAACTATGCGGTGCCAAATGCTTCAGCCGCTCAATCCGGCAAATGAAGATGCCGAAGGGTTTCAAATTATCCTCGGATAACCCGAAATCGATGGGCTCCTGGAGACAAAAACATGGCTCGACGATCACCTGCAATCGGTCATGTGCCACGCTGGGTCGAAAAACACGGCCATGCAATGCCTACAACTACAGCTGAAAGGTTCCGCACATGTCTGGCTCCAAAGCCTTCATGCGGGCTCAATTCGTAGCTTGGAGGAGTTGGTTTAAAGCGACCCGTGTCCATCGAGGGGCTCCAGGCATGCACCCAACAATCTGGCGAGTCCCTTCGCTCGTACATCCAACGCTGATCCATAATCAAAAATTCCGCGGAGGACTTCTCCGAGGAACGAGCAATCGATGCGTTCAACAGTGGTGTATGCAGGCGAGAACTCAAAGAGGAGCTAGGCCGCACCAAGCCAAGGACCATCGATCACTTGATGGACATCGCCAACCGCTGGGCGGATGGTGAAGACGACGTCCATAACAGCCATGCACGCTTCGACGGCGACAACACAGATGGAAGATACCCAGGCGACCAAGGACGCAAATGCGACATACTTTTCTGGCACCGAGAGACCACCTTCTACTTATTCAGGTACATCCTCATGGAGTCATGATACTGGAGCGTCTTTTCATATGACATATGATTCTTCCACTTTGACCTCTCTTCGACCTGTCGAGTCTCTTGCCCGTGTTCTTAATGTTGATGGTACTCACCTCCTAATAGCTAATCAGGGCACTCTTAGCACTTCAGCATTTCATGTTCCTTCTATTGCACATATTCCTCAACTTACTATGCAGCTCTTTTTTAGTAGTCAGATTGTTGACTCTCGTTGTAGGGTCACTCTTGACTTTGATTCATGTTCTATTTAGGATCGTCACACGGGCGCTCTGCTTGGTGCTGGCCCCCGGTGTCATGATGGCTTCTAGGAGCTTGACTGGCTCTGTCTTCCCTCCGTTTCCACCGCCACCAGTCTTTCAGCCTCTGTTGCCGCCTCTACTAGCACTTTTCAGTTGTGGCATCACCGTCTTGGACATTTATGTGGTTCTCATCTGGCTTCTTTAGTTCATTGTGGTGTTCTAGGGTCTGTCTCCGGAAACGCTTCTTTGGATTGTCTAGGTTGTCGGCTTGGTAAGCAGATTCAGCTCCCATATCCTCAATGGTGAGTTAGTGTCCAAGCATCCTTTTGATCTCGTTCATTCAGATGTTTGGGGTCTGGCTCCCTTCGCATCGAAAGGGGGCCATCGCTATTATATTGTCTTTATAGACAATTTTTCTCACCACACTTGGGTTTATTTCATGTCTTCTCGTAGTGAGGTTTTATCTATATATAAAAAAAATTCTGCCATGGTTCGTACTCAGTTTTGTTAGGCCACGCAGTGATAAACAAAACTTTTTCTACGCGGTACTCCCAAGGTCTAGCTGAGGTAATAAGCCACGAGATTACCACTAGACGCGGAGGTGCGGAACTTCATGTAGCTCGAAGAAGTGTCCCACGAATAGCTACTCCAGATCCCCATCGATCTGCTTCGTCTTCGGCGTCCAGATCCCACGAACTCCTTCGTCTCCTGCGTCACACGCGCAACGCCTCTACCGGTATCCACATGTGCAGGAAGGAGCACCAAGCAGAGGATTGGTAGATCTTGTCTAGCCTGATTTGGGACTATCCCTTGTCACTCCACTTACACCCCTAGTTGGGCTCAACTCTTGAGGCCCATCTAGGTTGCATCCCAATGTCCATATGGATCTAATCCACATGGACCCCTTACCCTTAAGTGTGTGACCTGTAGGTTCGTGTACACCTGGACACGACATGAGCTACACCTCCAAGTATCCCGTCATGGCTTTGAGTCCAATTCACTCCCATGAACACTTGGTATCAAGTCGATAGATGGTAGCAGCCTCTAGCAAGACGTGTCAACTCCCAAGTGTCGTAAAGTCTAGAAGACAACCTTCAATGTGACTTTTGTCCAAGTCCGTTTGCCACGCAATATACCTTGTCAAGCTATAGGCGAGTAGTTGCCATCCCTTCAACTCTCTTCTCGTTTAGTGATATCCGATTCACTGGACTAACACTCAGTCTGACTCCTCGGTTAACACTTAACTGAGTCACACATGGCCATGCTTCCGGATCATATCACACAAGAGGGCCCAGAGAATATCTCTCCATTACAAAAGGGAAAATCCCATGTTGGTTATCCACGTCACGCAACTTGATTCACGGTCAACCCGAACTCTACCTTTATAACCGCCCTTTTACAGAACAACGTTTGATAGAACCTAAGTCGGCCAATCCACAACTCAGATCGTGTGATCACCTCAGGTCTAAGGATTCCACTGGTTGAGACTGCAAATGAAACCATGCTCGTTGCATCTCAAGTGTGAATCAGTGTAAGTCGGATTAGCATCACCATGCCCATGACAAGCGAAAGTGTGTCATCAGCCGACTTGCACATTGGTCTAAGTTGTGTGTCCAGCACAACCTCGATGACCAAGGACAATCTAGTACAAACATGAATATATAGTTCCACAACTGAAGCACATATTCAATGATATATATTTGATGTTCATACAAGGACACCTTAATAACTTTATGAATACATTGGGAATATCATCATATATGATTGCCTCTAGGGCATATTCCCGACAATTTTTACTCCTATTCATGTTTTTCGGGCAGATTCTACTGGCGAGTATATCTCTCATTCGTTGCGAGCCTTTCTTGCAGAGCAGGGTACTCTTTCAGTTCTCTTGTCCCGGTTCAGACGCTCAGAATGGCGTGGCTGAGCGCAAGCATCGTCACCTTCTCGAGACAGCTCGTGCGTTGATGATCAACGCTTCTCTTCCGCCTCACTTTTGGGCTGAGGTTGTTTCGACTTCCGCATATCTCATCAACATCGAACCCTTTGCTGCTCTACAGGGCAGTATTCCTCCCGAGCGTCTTTCTGGTCATTTTCCTGACTATTTGATGCTTCGTTTGTTCGATTGTGTTTGCTATGTTCTTCTTGCCCCTCATGAACGCACGAAATTGACTGCTCAGTCTGTTGGGTGTGTCTTTCTCAGATATAGTAATGAGCGTAAGGGCTATCGATGTTGGAATCCTACCGATCATCGGATGCGTATTTACCAAGATGTGACTTTCGATTAGTATTGTCCCTTCTACCCTCGCCCATCCTCCTCGACAAGTAGAGGATCTCTCTTTTTGCATGTTTCCTGATACACCTCCCTATGTGCCTCACATTCCCACTCCTCGTGCCACAGTTGTCGATCTTGTGTCGTCTTCTCCTACGGTTTCTTATCCTTCCTGGTCGCATGACTCTCCACCTTCATCGCCGATGTCTTCCCCATATCCGTCACCCTCGGCAATTCCTTCCCGTCCCACTTCTCCTTTTCACTATACTCGTCGTCACCCATGTGTTGTCGTTGACTCTACTAGCGAGCCATCTACTTCTGGTGTGCCGTCTCAACCGACTTATGGTTATGGTCTTTGTCCTCGGCCTTGCCCCCCACCTGGTCGCTATTCCCCTGGCCACCCTAGTCTTTCTGTTGTTCTTGAACCGGCCTCTTATCAAGATGTTGTTGTTCACCATAAATGGTAGCTTGCGATGGTAGAGGAGATGTTGTGTTGCGTTCTGATACGTTACAAACGTATCTATAATTTTTGATGTTCCATGCTTGTTTTATATCTACTTTCTTATGTTTTGTCCACACTTTGGAGTATATTTACACATTTTCTGGAACTAACCTATTAACAAGATGCCACAGTGCCAATTGCATGTTTTCTGTTGTTTTTGGTTCTAGGAAAGCCAGAAAATGAATATTCTCGGAATTGGACGGGACAAAAGCCAAAGTCAATATTTCACCGAGGGGAACACGGAGCCAGAAGACGAGACGGAGAAGGGCCTCGAGGGGGCCACACCCCCTGGCCGCGCGGCCAGGCCTGGCCCGCGCCGGGGGGGTGCAGCCGCCTAGGGCACCCCCTCGGCCTCCCATCTCGCCTATAAGAAGCCTCCGATACAAAAACCGTAAGTACCCGATCAAAATTCCAAGAAAGAGTCTGTAGCCGCCGTCATCTCCATCCCTAGATTGGGAGGGATCTAAAGCTCTTCTCGGCACCCTGCCGGAGGGGAGAATTGACCCTGGAGGCCTTCTTCATCACCATGCCTGCCTCCGGTATGATGCGTGAGTAGTTCATCCCTGGACTACGGGTCCATGTAGTAGCTAGATGGTTGGTTCTCCTCCTTTGTGTTATCATGTTTAGATCTTGTGAGCTCCGTTCATGATCAAGATCATCTATTTGTAATCTTACATATTGTGTTTGCGGGGATCCGATGGATATTGAGATGCTATTTCAGATTGATTATTAATTCTATCATGTCTTTGTTATTTGTGATCTTGCATGCTTTCCGTTGTTAGTAGCTATCTTGGCCAAGTAGATGCTAGAAACTCCAAGAGGGCGTATTTATGCTCGATAGTGGGTTCATGCCTCTAGTAATCTGGGGAGTGACAGAAATCTCTAAGGTACTAGATGTGTTATTGCTACTAGGGAGAAAACAACAATCCTTTGTTCATAGAATAATCGTATTGTTTACTTTACATGCAATTCGTAAAGCAATAATCTGTTGCTTGCAACTTAATACTGGAGGAAGTTCGGATGATAACCTGAAGGTGGATTATCAGTCATAGATGCAGTTGGATGGCGGTCTATGTATAATGTTGTAATGCCCAATCAAGTTCCAAAGGAGTCAAGATGATTAGTATATGCATGTATGCTTTCTCGATGTTTGTCAATTGCCCCGGTGTAATTTGTTCACCCAACATGTCATCTATCTTAAGGAGAATCACTACTAGTGAACTATGGACCCCGGTCCATTCTTTTACCATCAATCTACAAAGCTATTTACTGTTTTCTGTTTACTTTCTGCAAAGCAATTACTCTCTTCCACACAATACTTTTAATCCTTTGTTTTCAGCAAAACCGGTGAGATTGACAACCTCACTGTAAGTTGGGGACAAAGTTCGGTGGTTGTGTTGTGCAGGATTCCAAGTTGGAAACAACACCTTGGAGGTGTTTCCTTGCTCCTACTAGTTCGATAACCTTGGTTTCATAACTGAGAGAAAACTTGTTGCTATACTCATCATACCTTCGTCTTGGGGTTCCACAACGAGCTTAACATTTTGAGTAAGCACGTTCGACATGCAACGTTTCTGTTTTCTCCTTGTCTATTTATTCTTGGTTACACAGTTGGATCCTAAAAACTAGGATCAGAGACCAAGCACTACTGGCAGCGCTATCCCACTACCCCTTTGATCCCTTCTCCCCTACAACCTCGCTGCCTTATCTGAAACGTGCCATCCCACAAGCATCCAAATCAGCGACTAAGCCTAGCTATTTTAACTGAACCTGAAACTAGTAGTTCTATTCAGCCGAGACGTGTACAAACACACGCTACACACTAAACATTTATTCAGACTAAAACTGAAGCTAATACTGACAGGCTGCACTGGAATTACTAACAGAGATTGCCGCGCTTGAGCGCACCGGCACATGGGATCTGGTTCATCTTCCTCCTCGTGTTCGTCCCATCGCATGTAAGTGGATTTACAAGATTAAGAGTCGCCCTGATGGTTCTCTTGAGCGTTACAAAGCTCGTCTTGTGGCTCGTGGCTTGCAGCAGGAGCATGGTCATGATTATGATGAGACTTTTGCTCCTGTGGCCCATATGAACACAGTTCGCACACTTGTGGCCTCTGTTCGCCATTGGTCTGTACCTCAACTTGATGTTAAGAATGCCTTTCTTAATGGTGAGTTGCGTGAGGAGGTTTATATGAAACCACCACCGGGGTATTATGTTCCTAATGGCATGGTTTGTCGTCTTTGTCGCTCTCTATATATAGACTTAAGAAAGCCCGCCACGCCTGGTTTGAGAGCTTTGCCTCTATGGTAACTGCTACTGGTTTTTCACCTAGTGCTCATGATCCAGCATTGTTTGTCCATCTATCTACTTGTGGTCGAACTCTTCTTCTTTATGTTGATGACATGATTATCACTGGTGATGACTCTAAATACATTGCCTTTGTCAAGGGTCGTCTAGTGAGCACTTTCTTATGGCTGATCTTGGTCCTCTTCGCTACTTTCTTAGTATTGAGGTTTCTTCTACCTCTGATGGCTTCTTTATTTCCCAAGAAAAGTATATCCAGGATCTTCTTGCTCGTGCTGCTCTTAGTGACGAGCGCACTGTTGAGACTCCTATGGAGCTCAATGTTCACATACGTGCTTCTGATGGTGATCCCTTATCTGACCCGACACGTTACCGTCTTGTTGGGAGTCTTGCCTACCTAGCTATCAGTCGTCCGGATATTTCCTATCCTGTCCACCTAAGTCAGTTTGTTTCTGCTCCCACTTCGGTTCACTATAGTCACCATCAGCGTGGTCTTCGATATCTACGTGGCACGATCTCTCATCGTCTTTTCTTTCCCCGTTCCAACTCATTACAGCTTCAGGCCTACTCAGATGCTAAGTGGGCTAGTGATCCTTCATATCCCCGTTCACTTTCTGCTTACTGCGTTTTCCTTGGTGGTTCTCTTGTTGCCTAGAAGACAAAGAAACAGACTGCAGTTTCCCATTCGAATGCAGAGGCTGAGTTGCGAGCTATGGCTCTCTTGACAGCAGAGGTGACTTGGTTACAATGGTTACTTGAGGATTTTGGTGTTTCTGTTAATACACCTACTACCCTCTTGTCAGACAGTACATGTGCTATCAGTATTGCACGTGACCCTATGAAGCATGAGTTCACCAAGCATATTGTGTTGATGCTTCGTTTGCACGCGCTGGTGTGTAGGATCAAGTTATTGTTCTTCGGCTTCTAAGTTACAATTGGTGGATTTCTTCACAAAGGCACAGACTAGAGCGCAGCATGGATTTTTTCTCCAAACTCAGTGTTGTAAATCCACCATGAGTTTGAGGGGTTATATTTATGATGGCTTTTGGCCTCCTGCATATTGGTCTTTGGCCTCCACCTGTACATGTATATATGTGGCTTTTGCCTCTTTGGAATACGAAGTTGCTATTCTTCTAATAATATGTTTGCTAATTGTTCATTAACTGGAACAGATGTATACTGAAGTTGAGATCTGTTGATGCTTTCATGTTTGCACAATGTTTCTGGAGTAATAACTGAACCCACCCCTATTTTCCGCTCGCCCATTAACATCAATGAAACAGTACTGTAGTTCAGCAAGATTGTTATCTCATCATAACAAGTGAAAAGCTTTACCTTTCAACTGAATCTGCTAGATATTCCAACGAGTCGCTAAGAGATGCTAGTAATATTAATTTCTGATCATCATGTATCAAATTTTCCTGCATACCAATAAACACGGTCAACAAGTAGCGCGGAAATTTCCTAGAAGATAGTGTGGAATGTCTCCTAAATTTCAAGAGTATAACTTTCCAATTTCCACTCGAGACAAAGTAGTACAAATCTGGGATTCCTTCTTTTTATAGTATATATATGACAAGTGAGGCGTGATGGCTCCGAGCTTCCAGGGAGCCCGGTTTGTGAAGCTTCAAAAATTCGAATTCAAAAGTCCCAAAAAATTCTAAAAAATACAATGATGTAACCAACTGTGTGTTCTATCAGTGTGTAAAATTTCAGCTCAAAATATTTTGTACTTTAGGCTCAGCAAAAATAACAAATTAAGTTTTTTACGTTGGTGAACAGTGTCAAACAGTACACTAGAGTGATGGTTTTGCCAATTTGTGCGATTTTGTCTTTTTTGCTGAGCCAAAAATACATAGTATTTGAGCTAAAAATCTACGCAATGGTAGATTTCACGCTTATTTGGTACAAGTATGTGATATATGACTGTTCATGTGCTTGACTCAGCCACATGAGTGGTCCCTTGAGATATGTGCAGACCTATGGAACAAAGTAGAGAGGAAGACCATTAAGGCAAATCAATGTGAGAAATTGTTTGGACTTCGTCAAAAAAGTCACAAAAAGGATTTCCCTTGGAAAAGGAATTTTGTAAATCCAAATTCATCTTTGACACATATTGTTCATGATTCTGCTTGTGGGCAAAATAGTTCATCATTCGGCTCCTGGAAGAAGTTTGCTACTCCCTCCGATCCATATTAATGTTCTCGGATTTGTCTAGATTCGAATGTATATAGTCATGTTTTAGTGATAGATACATCCGAATCTAGACAAATCTGAGAACATTAATTTGGATCGGAGGGAGTACAAAAAGGTACAAATTCATAAATGTCCAAATATCAGAAATAATCTGTTTCACATCCACCTGCAGTCGTTGTTCTCCGCAGGGATCCGTACAACTTGACCCTACTACTCCATCCGTCCCAAAAAGGATGTCGCAGATTTTTCTAAATTTGTATATATCTATACACTAAAATGTGTCTAGATACATGTGTATCTAGATAAATCTATGACATCCTTTTTGGGACGGAGGAGTAGTAATTCACATGCTGTCGAACATGTCTTGTCCGAGTATTCCTATTTTGACAAGTCTGTAAACAACATTCTGGCTTACAGATCTTAAAGCATGCTAAGGACTGCCAGGATTAAACTAGACTTGTGATGTAGGAAATTTGATTATTTTCTGTAACATCAGCAATTAGAACCTGTTACATACCTCCATAGCGGAAAAGCATGAAAACAATGACTAGCAGAAGGAAAGCACATGCTTACTGTGGATAAAATCGCATGTGCCAACTCACCAAAATAAGACAGTTTTGGTCAGCCTTAACAGAAAATGCACAACTATTAAGCACAATTTGAATATGTTAAAATACCTGTTTGATTGGGCACATATCCAAGAAGAGATCACTTAGTTCAATCTCTACTTCAACTCCTTCTGCTTCTGGAATTTTGTTTTCAAGCTGACCAAAAGAATTTTGCAAAGAAGCATTTGCAGGGTCCAGGCGCATTAAACTTTCAACATCACTCCTTGAAAGGAGGATATAACTTTGTTTTTCAAGAACAGCCTACATTTTTACCAAAACATAGAATGATCATGAACAAAACAGACAAGAGTAATATATCTGGACTGCAAAATGGGAACTTATTTTTATTAATTTAGCACCAACAAGTTGAGCTACAAGAGCATCACCACATAGTAAGCTGTGACTGTAAACAAATGGCTAGCAAACCTCTGCCAGTTTAAATAGCTGTTAATTCGCACTAATGCTGGACATAGATATTCCAGCATATACAACAACAACTACTACTACTACAACAGAAACCCAATAGAAATTCCAGCATATACATGTGTAACATATTTTATCGCATTGTAGCCTAACTGTATGTTAACTCCTAAATATGGCAACAGTTCAATTTCAATAAAAATATACACTGACCACTCTATGTACTATACAATTTTACGACCAGCTAATATGGGATATGCGCCAGCTCGGTAACTGATTCTCAGAAGTTGATTATTAACTTGCATTTCATATAAGCAGCATACAAAAAAAGGAGGCAGAATATGCCATACAATTACAATATAAATTAATATATTTACTTCACAAATAAGAATTGCATGTTCCTGAAAACTGCAGAATACAGATAAGTGCATAACTACACCTCCATATATGATGCACGGCATCTTTCGTGTGTACGCTCCAGAAATGTGCGAACATACTCAACAAGCTCAGTGGCATAGTTCGGCATCAATTGAACCCAGCCAAGAACCTAAGGAGAGATTGAGAAAATAATTATATTATAAATTAATTAAAGCTTGAAAGAAAAGAAATGTTTCAATTACTGGGGCACTACCTCTTTGGCTATTATATCAACAGCCAGAAGCCCTTGTAGTACAGGGCGCCCATTCTCCACTACTGAACTATATACTGAGGTTGCATTTACACGTGGTCTAAATGCTGCTGGACCTGCCAATCGATATAATAAAGTTGTTCAAATATGCATGGATGAACAGTTTCCGAACAGGCTACTTCAGCCACCAATATATGTGAACACAAGCTTGGACGTCAAAATACCAAACTATGTTTAAGCACACTTCTTCAAAGATGCATAATAGGGTCACGATATCATGTAACGAATAATTAGGTATCAAGCCAGGTGTTAGCAATAAGAATAAGGGGAAGCTGACCCTGTCCCACCAAATAAGGGTGAAATCTCATTATCTGAGGACTCCCCAGGCCCCCGCGTCGCTGCCAAGAGGAAGCTCGGGTGGCGAAACCCTAGCTGCCGCCCAAGCCACCCCTCTTCCCTCTCCTCCCCTCGCCGGCGGACGGCGGCGGAGCAGCCCTCGTTTGTGCGGCAGCGTGCTGAATATCGGCGCGGTGCCACGGCAGGCGGTTGCCTACGCAGAGGAGGTCGAGAATCAGTGCTGTGGCTGGCCTTAACGGCACCTGGCATGGTGCAGGTGGCTGGCCCTAACGGCACCACCAGTCCTGCTCGACGCGTTCCCCTATGGTGGCGCTGTGCTGGCTGGTGCCTCCTTCCTTCGACGGCGACGCTGTTCAGTTTTCCTCCCTGTGGCGGTTGTCTTCTCCAGCGACCTGCTTCCCTGTCTCCTGTCTGCCTCTGCTCCGGCAGTCATTGGTGGTCTATAATCATGGGTCAAGGCGAAATCCCTGCTCGTCGATGGCTGGAGCGGACAACAGCGACACCCCAGGGCACCGTTACCTCCATGGAGATGTTGTGATGACCCTGCTAGACCCTCTCCTTTCTCCTTGAGTACATTGCGCATCGGAGGGCCGTGCCAGACCAACGCGTCACCAACATCTGCCGCATCGGGTACTCCACGTGCAGCCCAAACAGCGCATCCAAGAAGGGAACGGCGCTAAGATGCCGCCGCTGCCCGGTCAGGCTAGCTGCACCTAGGGTTTCCCCGGTGTAGGTATGTATACCTTGGGTATATATATAATTTGGATACATATACCTTACGTATGTACACCCCCAGGTATGTACGATTTCAAAGCAAAGACAGGTATGATGCCTGGCACCATGGTATATATATTTTCAAGAAAACGCAAAAGAACTTGCGTTTCATTTCATTGAACAGGAAGACAACAGGGGACAACGTCCCAAGAGGAGGGACACTCACACACACAACCGTCCTCACCAAGCGAACCAGGTGAGAAGGTGCCTCCTACTTGAGACCGCAACAACTAAAGGCCTCTCTCAGCCTGGCCCTCCAGCCATTCTGCCTAGAGTCAAAGCCACCAGGCCGCATCACAGCCATTGCCAGACACTTTCAAAGCCGACTGTATCTCCAGTACAGCCCAAGCCCAGTCCAACGTACCTCAGACCCATATGTGCCTAGAGAGTCGGCAGGTGGAAGGCTAGCGTAGCTATCTTCTGGGAAGTTGTAAGTGCTACATACCTAAGGTGTACATACCCAAGTTGCATATATAATATATATACACGTATCCAGGGTACGTATACCTTAGTTATGTATACCTTAGGTATATGTAACTTGAGTATGCATATCTTGGGAATGTAAACCTTAGTACATGTAACTTAGATATGTATACCAGGTATATATAGTTCAAAGCAAAAAATATGTGTATAACGTATCTATACCGGTTAATTTACCTATATATAGAGAAACCCTATCCAGCACCCATGGTGCAGAAAAATTATTTTTCACCCAACATATTTTTACATTGTTATATAAAAAAATTGTTTTGTATGCAAATAATTATGTTCATATTCACCCACAATAAAAAAATCGACATAAAAATGCAGTGTACAAGTCACTATAGTGTGAAAAACACAAAAAATATGCATTTACATCGTATTTTTATATTTTTATATGACATGTAAACAAAAAAGTTTACTTATGTTCTCGGCTTCCGAGGTAAGACAAAAATTACGTGACGTAAAACTCATATACCGTTGCAAAGATAGAGGGTGGGTTTAGAATAACAATTTTGCATCCTAGGGTCAAATAGTGGTCACATAGCGCCACGCTCGGGTCAAATATAAGGTTGCAAAGAGATATATATATATAGGTAAAATAACTGGTGCACCTTGGTGCCCAGACACCATACGTGATACGCGTATTTTCGCTATGAACCACACATACCTGAGGGTATACGTACCTAAGTTATACATACCTAGGTATGACATACCTAAGATATGCATAACTAAGTTACATATACCTAACATATTACATACCTAAGGTGTACGTTACGTGTATATATATGTAACTTAGGTATGTACACATTAGGTATGTGATACCTTAGGTATATATAACATGGATAGGTATATCTTATTTATGTAAACTTTAGGTATGTAAAATTTAGGTACGTACACCCTGGGTATGTACAAAATACAGGTATGGTGCCGGGCACCATGGAGTTAACCATCTCTATAACAGAGGACCTACACCCCCGCCTTCCCTCTCCTTTCCCCATGATCAACTAATCAATCAAAGATGTATTTATCCTTTTAATAGTTTAGTTAGTCTCTCGAACCTTCTCTCATTTACATGATCCAATGATCATAGCACCATGAGACCCATGGTTGTATCATGTTTAACATATGTATGTACAAATTACTCATACGCCTCCTAGGTACCTGGAACTCTGAATATCGGAGATGGGTAAATATGCCTCATGGTGTGAAATGCCCAAACTAATAAAGATATTATTCTATCAGAATATCTATTTTACAAACATTCCTCGAACGCTCTTAGTTCCAAACGACGCACAAGCCATCGGATTCCCAGTGTGTGATGGGCAAGTCATCTGATTCAAAGTGTGCTACTCTTGATGGTCGTGTTCATCCTTCACCTTCTATTCCCCTCACACCCCTACTACTTGTGCCCGCCTCTCCTTCAACCTCCACCCCAAGAAAATGCTCGACATCCTGTCTACGACCTGTCAGAAGCCGCATAGACAACGACCACCACCTCTTCGGCGCTAGGTTTTAAAGGCGCCTTAGAGCGATTTGGGGACGCTCTAACGCCTAAGCGGCGATTAGACAGACGGATTCGATTTTCCAAGGCGGAATGGGGGCACCTTGACGCCTAAGTGTCGTCTAAGCGACACCTTCAAAACCATGGCGCTAGGCAACTTGGATTTAGCTGGAAGGAGTTTCCTCGTAAAGGAGGTTCAGATCCACCAACAAGGTTGTTTGGGTAACATCTTCTTTGGACCTGATAACTTAAATAATCTAAAAACTCGCTTGATACTAGTTGACAAACACACACTAGTGATATATAGTTTTAAAGTCGAAAACAATTGTCGAACAGTCCGACAACTGGTCCTGACTCCTAAAGTCGTCAAAACACTCAAGTGAGATCAGTTGTAAAGCCAAAAAAACTTAAGTAAGATCACAGTTCAATAACTACATATTACTGGACAATAACTTCTAGACATGAAAAAAGTCGTTGAAACATGCCCAAGCAAGCTGTAATTTTCAAGTCAATATTAGTCTGTTAACTAACATCGTACTAGCTAGTGATTTAACTCATCAAAACATATGCATATGGGATCTAGTTTCAAAACCTTTGTCGTGTCGAACTCAATGATGAAAGGAAAACATAATTTAGATGTGCCGTTTGAGATCAAAAGCATTTTGAAGTTCCATATTATCGAGAATCTTTGCTGACATAAATCAGTACAGAGAAAGTTGGTTCCTTGGTAGTTCCTTCGGCAGCTACCACAACTGACAGGGAATGTTCCACCACCTAGCACCTTATTCCATATAGTCAGGAATTTTAGGTATTTGCATGTAGTAATTGATCCATGTCTGATCAGATTCTCCAACATGTTACTCCCTCTGTTTGGAATTATAAGGCCTGAGGGCCAATTCGCTAATACCAAGAAGATCAATTACTCACTCTAATTAATTTATGCATGCACCAATAGTTTTCACATGCATGAGATGCTAGAGAAAAAATAGAGGACATGATGAGAAATGAAACAACATGCATTGGGGGATTGAAAGAAAAGAGAGGTATTTAAATTAATTAGTCACGGGAATTAAGACAACAAAGAAAATAGGTCTTATAATTCCTAACAATTTTAAAAACCTCGCTGCCTTACAATCCCAAACGGAGGTAGTACAACACAATACACTAGTTCCAAAAAAAATGATAATCCACCAAATTTTCTGGAGAAGAATGATTTTAAAATACAGCAATAACCATAGATAAATTGCTACGTACTGGTGGAAAGTAGTGACTTACTAGATATAGCCTGCTGAACACATTTTCTATAATCTACAAATATAGCTGGCAAGAAGTGCTCCTTCAAGAAGTTGTTCACAAAAGCCAATAACCCATCATTCCTGCAGAAATTTAAGAGTAACAATAATACAATATATCAATGGTCTAAAATTTCACATATTTCAATCATACTTAACAACATAAATGACTGGAAATGCTTTTGATCTACTAATATCATTTCCAAGTGGCAGACCGAAAAAACTTCGGTCGACATGGTCAAATTTTAGAAAAATCGATCAAAGTGTTTTGAAATGGTGTCAATTTGAGAATATAGCAAGTACACGGGAGCAAGGACAACAATCCAAGAAATTTGAGAAGAGTTGGGCTAGTCGCGACGAGATCTTCAAAACTAGATCTCATATTGGTATGTTCTGACAACTTTTTCTCGGACCAAAAGTTATTCACCCATAACACGTGAGTTATCCATGCCCTAACAAGTAAGTTACCCACCCAATAACATGTAAGTTATCCACCACTATAAAATTTACCCACGGATAGAATATAAAATTTATGTGCTGCATAACTTATATGTTTCAGGGTGAATAACTTACATACTATAACACGGATAAGTCAAGTGTTAGGGATGGGTAACACGATTTTGTTTGTCCCAAAAGTTAACCATAACACGAGCGTTATCCAAGATTTAGCATGTAAGTTACCCAACCAATAACATGTAAGTTATCCACCACTACAAAAATTACCCACAAATAGAATATAAAAGTTATTCTAGCGGTTCGGCTCTACCTCAAAAGGCTACCGCGTCAAACATTAAACATAATTTTTTTTAAATTAAATCTAAACTTCTTTTGCATTAGATATAATAAATAGCTTATGCCCTACCACCCACCATCCTAAGTCGTATTGAACAAATGTAACACGCAACCAGTAGTATAGAAGCTCGACTTCATCGTCTAGCAGCGTACGAGTGATGAAGCCTCGAGGGTGTTAGGGTACGGAGTCTTTATCGCTCGTCGATGCGTTGATAACCTAACACCAAGCTATCGCGTTCCAATTAAACTTGCTCAACGTGTATGCGAGAACGCCTATACCCAACATGTTTATATGCTGGGCAAGTTATGTGTTACACGGTGGATAACATACATATTATGGCATGGATAACTCACATGTTAGGGGTGGTAACTCTTTGGTCCGAAAAAAATTCCACCGAAACATATCAACATGGGATCTTGTTTTGAAGATCCCGTCGTGACTAGTCCAACTGTGAAAACAGATTCTAAATCAGACAAACGGTTTGATCTACAAACCATATTAAGTTTTTGGTTTGATTCTAAGCTAGCTCTGGTCCATTTTGTCATTTAGCGGACAGTGTGCACACTCCACATCCGGGGCTGCGCGATGGACGGTAAGGGTGAGTCCGCCAGGATTGGCCATCTACATCTACCGACCGTTCTAGGAATAGATTTCCTGTAATTTAAAACATCAATTCCATACATATGACTACTAATTCTGTATGCCTGTAAATAAACAGTATTGCAACAGCCCCACTGGAAGGCATGTACATGGCAAACTGTGGACTAAGAACACATAAAGAGGGGGCGGAAACCCATAGCTTAAACACAACTCCAAGTCTCCAAACAAAGCTAATGAATACATTGAGGTCGTCCTTGCTCCCGAGATACATGTTTCCTTTAGTCTACCAGCTACAAAATGGAGGAGAAAGATAAAAAGGAATCAAAGAGCATGACCAAAAAAGAACAGTCATGGACAACAGAGAAGAAGCAATGTTGGTTTGTGGAGGAGGTTAGGTGGGAAGAGGGAAAAAGGAGAGGGGAGAGGAGTCACATGATCTTCTTTGCAACACCTAACTTTTGTGTTAGGATGTTTAGCTGGTTTTTTACATAGGTACTCCCTCCGCCCCAAAATATAATAGCATCTGCACTCGTCCCCCAGATCATCTAGGTGGCTCCTTTGAGCCTCCACAGATGCTCCACCAGATCATCTTACAGTTGACTATGAGTATTTGTGTCTCAAACTTCTTGCCGCTTGGCAAGAAAAGACTCAAACGCAGGTGGCTCTTGGTGATCAACATCTACAAGAGGACTTTGGCGATAATACGGTTTAGTTTCAAACACTGGAGTCTCCCGCTCGCTCTCAATGATCATGTTGTGCAAGATCACACAGGCAGTCATGACCTCCCACATCTGATCTTTCGACCAGGTTAAGCACAGGTATCTGACAACGGCAAATCGAGCTTGCAGCACACTGAATGCCCTCTCCACATCCTTCCTGCAAGCCTCTTGCTATGTGGCAAACCAAGCTTTCTTTCCTCCAAGCATAGGGTTTGAGATTATCTTCACAAATGTTGACCATCTTGGGTATATGCCATCTGCCAAGTAGTAGCCCTTATCATATTGGTGGTCATTGATCTCGAACTGCACTAGAGGAGCTCTGCCTTCAATAAGCTTGGCAAACACATTTGAACAATGCAGCATGTTGATGTCATTGTGTGATCCTGCCATACCGAAGAAAGCATGCCAAATCCACAGATCCTGATCTGCCATAGCCTCAAGCACCACATTGCATGATCATTTGTGACCTTTGTACATGTCCTGGTGCGCGAATGGGCAGTTCTTCCATGCCCAGTGCACACAGTCAATGCTTCCAAGCATTCCTCCCCATGCTGCATTTTGTTCCAGGATCCGAGCTATGTCTTATGTATTGGGTGTTCTCAAGTAATTCGCCACAATTGCCCTGCAAAACCTGTACATGCAAAACATGTACATGCAATCACAACTGTGGACTCGGCCATGCGAAGGTTGTCGTCATGTGTGTCCATATGCAAGCATCCGAAGAGCAATTGTGCATTTTTGGATTGTGGAGAAACCAAGCGTGCTGACGGCGTCTCTCTTCAGTTTGAAGTAGTCGTCAAACTCTCAATTTTCGACGACCTTCAAGAAAAGCTTCCGGTTCATTCTGAAACGGCGCCGAAATATGACGTCGTCGTGCAATGGGTCATCGGCGAAGTAGTCGGAGTAGAGCATGCAGTAGCCTTCCATCCTCTGACTCGGCTTGCTCTTGCACCGCCCAGGCTTCAACCCCCAGAAGCCGGCTTCTCATCGGCGCCGACGATCATGCCAAGGAGGGATGTGACAATCATGAGATGATCATCGTCGCCGAGGCCATCTTGGACGCCAGAAACAACGGCGACTTCATCGTCCATCAGAGCGGCCAGCATCTCTTCCTTGTCCGAATCCATGCCTTTGCCAAACCGACGAACACCTAGTGGGCAGGGTGGTTATGTGGCAGGATTGGAGCTATCGGTGGGCATGGGAGGGCGTGGAGGCGGCTCAAGAGGGCGTGAGGAGTATTTCCGACGGCTGTGCGGGTGATTCTAGCGGACTGAACGGCCGGCGGCGGTGAGCTGCTAAGACGGTGGCCATGGGGGGAGGAATGGGTGAGTTTGCGTGGGTTGGGTTCGGCCTAGGGCGCTGAATAACAAAACAGGTCGCGTCGGCGCGAAAAAAGAACTAGAGGGCCGGCTGGGCGTGATTTTGAGCACCAGCACCCCGAAAGCCCTTTAGGGGGGCTTTAGGGACCACGAGTGGAGATGCTCTAAGGCGCCTAAGGATTAGTCAAAAGTCAAATCTTACAAACTTTGACTAAATATCTAAATCTATAATATTGAATGGATACATTAATAAAATATACTTTATGGTGCCAAGCCTACTCGTGGATACAAATAGGGGTGGGCCTATAAACCGAGGACCGAACTACCGGACTGAAAAACCCGAGACCGAATCCGAATAGACCAAAACCGAAATATTTGATCACTAATTCGATCAGCGTTTCTCAAAAACCAAAATCAGTCAGCTGAGTTCAGTCACTTGTCTCACTTACCCGAAGAGACCGATAAAACCGAACATGTCACGACCAAAGTTTAAATAATCCAGCCTAGCAGCCCAAGTCTAAATAATCTAGCCTAACAGCCCATGACCAGACCATCTCCAACTCCCATGAGGTCAATACTTGTCGTCTTCAGTAGTTTAGTCCCTCCGTTCTCTAGTACACAGCCAGATCCCATAGTCACATCAAAAAGAAAAAAAAGAGCCAGATTCCCCATCCTAGCAACCAGTGCGCCGCCACTCCTTCCCTTCAATCCGGTGAGTGGCTTCGTCGTTGTGATGGACTGGTGGTAGCCTGGAGCCGAGGGTCCCCTCTATAATCCGGCAGGCAGCTCTGATGATTTCCTGCGGCCAAGGGTCCTTCCATCCACCCGGCGGGCGATGGTGGCCATAGCCTACATCAAGATCTCATGGCTTCCCTTTGATTGCATCGCGATGGCTTTTTCTCTGTGATTTCTCTTGATGATTATATGAGATGCGGATGTTCACGTGATGTTCTTTCTTGTAGAATATAATTTTTGCCTAAAGGATCTGTACTAATTGCGTGGTATTTCCAAATCAATTTCTGAGCTATGCAAGTTCGTCTTCCTTCCTTCTCTCTATCGGTCAGCTTGGTCCTAACCGAGGACCAAACCGAATTCTCGGTCCACAGAACTATCGGTTAGTGCTTTTTAGAATGACCGATCGGTCATTATTATTTGAAAACCAAATTTCCTTAAGTACCAAAGAACCGAACCGAATGATTCGGTCTAACCGAATGCCCACCCCTAGATACAAACGAGCTCGAGCTCGACGCGATGATCGCACCCACCTAGGTTGGCGTGGGCGAGTTTGCACCATGGACGGACGGAGCGCGTGAAGTTAGCGCTGCGGATTTGTTCCAAGGTGTAGCTGGATTGTGATGTGAAATCCCCAGGCTAGAGCTCGAAGGAGGCGTAGAGTAACTCCGCTACCTAGTCGACCAGAACCACGAGTCGCGTCCCACCGATGGTGGCCACCATGGCACGCCACAGCACCTCATCCATCTCCTCCATCTCGATGGGGAGCGAGATGATTGTTGGAGAAAGAGTCATGCGTGGAAACTAGGGGTCCAACAAGCCCAGAGTTCGAGAGGGGGCTGAATCACGCGTTCCGAGCTTCTCGACGACGGCGAAGACGACGGTGCACCGACACGACAGAGAGGTTGACACGGGTTTTTTTTACCCAGGTTCGGAACCCTCATGAGGAGGTAAAGCCCCTACTCATGCTTGGTTGTATTGCTTGCGGTGCCTCGCGAGGGTATAGTGAAGAACCAATGTCTAGGGTTACAGATTGCAGGAATCGACCTCCTCTAAGGTAGGAGGTCTCCTTATATAGGGCAGCCGGACCTCTTCCCCCCAAATACTGGGCATGAAGTGTCACCACAATGTTGCACCTCAAAGATCCGGTCTACACGACTACTTTTGGTGGACTCATTCCTCTCGCCTTGGTCGCCCGCTAGCCCTTCATAAAGCCGGTCCTCATGGCGCCGTCCTTCACTATCCGACGTCCCCTTGTCCCCTTAGCACCAAAGCGGTAAGGGACAGCTGCCTTGGCCCCGATGACGTCCTTGGCGTCTTTACATCAGATGGTGGACGGTCCAACCTTTCTTTACCGAGGCGACCTATCCGGGCCCGGTCTTCCATCCAAGGTTTTGTCTTCTTGTTCCCAGTCGTGGCAGGTCTACAAGCGTGCCCCTAGGCATGCTCTGACTCACCCGTGCCCTGTCGGGGAACCCGGGCGAGTCGGACCCAGAAGTGGCGGGTGGCAGGGTCCGGGAAGTGCCCCTCACGAGGCGGTAGCTGCGGGCTTCCCTCATGAGGCCTCCTGTCCGCCTCTCCCCCGGCGGTAGCCCTGTTGGTGGGCCCATCGTCCGTAGGATCGTGGTACCCCAGGTACTAGGACTCCGACAATGATGACATGTACTAGATCTAGAGGCTCGATAGTTGGTGCCATGGGGCACCATGAGGGTTATTGTAGGGGCAACTATGCAATACGAGAGGTGCGGCGGTGTTGCGTCGAGCAGTCGCCTTGCAGTAGCAAACGGGCACGATCATGAGCACACTACTCGAGCGTGCAGCCCCTGGAGCCATGGCCTAGAGGCAGCATGGATAGCGGAGCTCGTTGGGGCAGTCGCGCACTGGATGTCCTGGCTCGAGGCAGCGAAAGCGCTGGCCACCTTCCTCCTCGAGTGGCAGGCTGCGGCAACATTGTTGACCATCATTGCCCGCGTTGGCACCGAGAGGGCCGCGACGCTAGTGGTTCCTTGCCTAGGTTGTTGTCATCCTTCTGCGTCGGGCTCGTGAGTCTTGGCGTTGTTGACGCGGTGGACTTCAGAACAAGGGACGAGGAGTGAGGAGGTAGGGGCAAGGCGCGGGCGCTGCCAACATTGGAGTCATGGCTTGGCGCGGCTAGGCCAGGGTGTGGGCTACCTTGCTATATCGAAGATCCGCGGAGAGTCAGCGGTCCTCGCGCCGGTGGTTTTGGTCACCGCAGCCATGGTCGAAAGACATGGCACCAACGGGGTTAGGGAGAGGTTGGGGGTTTGAGAGAGGATTGTTGGCAAGGAGTCGCCGGCTGTGAGGCTATGGGTGGGAGGTAGGGGCTAGGGGAGGACTTCAGTCCGGGCCACCGCCTTGCAATTGGGTGTAGTGTTGTGGACATGGGTCCACTGTATCAAGGCAAGAGTAGTAGCCCAACAAAGAGCCTAGATATTATTGTTTCCCATAAGAAAGCTCAATAAGCTTCTAGTAGTTATAGAGGGATGGTCATTAAATCATATCAAGGGTTCCTTTTGGGGAGTTTTCTTCGCAAGATCAAGCCCGATAAGGTAGGATGGCTTAAATTAGGGGTACGAATGGGTCTGTCCAAAAAATTTACAACAGGTGAGACATAAGTCGGTGACATCTATAAGTCCAAGTTCAGGAACATCCAGAAAAGACACCCTAAAATCCATCTATACATACGCATACTACCTCTCTCTTATTGAGGAAAAAAGATGGCTGACGGCAAACTTTAAACAGCATGTAACTCTGGCTATTAGAAGGGATTACGGTAAACACTAAATAGTAGCTACAAAGTACAGACGGACAATTTCACACATGAATCAGAATCGATATTAAAAGATTTAGCACATTACCCAAGTTGCGAGTATTTTGGAGGAAGCATCAATCCTATTTTAGTCATAAACTGCAAAACAGAATATCATCATGAATAACTAGTAATCACAGTGTGGTAGGAATAGGATCGTAGGAATTAGAATTACAAGAGAAGTATAAGACATGTCACCTCAAAGACAGGACGGTAAACAGATGCAGCTAGAAAGATTCCTTGATCAGGTATGACGCTTGCTGTTCCATACCCTTCTTGTGGTACAGTTGAGCTTCTTCGCCATCCTTGACCTGCGACTTTGATCACAATAGATCAGAACTTGACATATATGGCATATACATATAATAGCCAAGGAGAATGCAAAACCATGTAAACGCACTAAGTAGCTGACTATAGATCGGTATCTATAATTGACAGCAGGGGACAAGTAGTTTGAAGACAAGATTGAGTCAATATGATTATATAGTAATCTGGTTAGATCATACCATCATTTTGCGCAGAGATTGCTGAATCTGTAATACGAAAAGCAAAAGAAAGGCCTTCTGATCCATCCCTGAAATAACAAAGTTTAGTAATTTAGGGATGTATTTTAAAGGAGAAGCGTAACCCAAGAGGATGATATTGCTACTTTCATCCTCTTCAGTAACCTCATTTATGAGAAATCTCAGACCTTTATTTCAAAATTATACAGCGGTCATGGATAATGTGCTATACAAAAGGCATGGTACTTCGAAGATGAAGAATGACCATATCCATTTAAATTTGTGGATGCAGATTTAGTGACAGTTCTCTAAGCGGTTGTTTGAATCATAGTTTTAAATTCAACCAGATTTTGTTAAGGGAAATGATCCAAAGCCCCCCGGAGGATCATGCTCGTTTCATCGTCCGCCTTGTCCCGCGCGACACAGCGCCCCCATGAACCCCACCTTGACGCTCTCCCTTATCCTGTTGTCTGCCCCACCTCCCCCACATGTCTTGCCACCGCCGCACACAGGGACACAGCCGGCATGCATCCCCGTGGCTACCGCTGGTCGGAGTGCCTTCCTCGCTGCTAGCCAGCACGCAACCCCTGTCACGCTGCGCATCCCCGCTGTGGAGTGGCGCCTCCCCCTACCCCGATGTGAGGTCGCCCGTCGCTGGCCTCCACCCTGGAAGCACGCCCGCGCTGGAGTCACCACCCTGTGCCGCCCCACGACCTAATCCCCAGAGCCGCAGCTGCGTCAAGCTCCGCCTCGGACCGCCTTAGGATTTTGCTACAATCGTTCCGTGGTGTTGCTACAATAGTACACAGGTTTTGCTACAAGGTCTCCGGCGAGAGTCTCTGGCAATGTCTCCGACGAAATCAGGTTTGCTACAACCATTCTGTTGTTTTGCTACATTAGTGCAAAGTTTTTGCTACGACGTAAGTTTTTGCTACGACGTCTCCGGCGATGTCTCGGCGAAGTCGGTTTTTGCTAGGCCTCTGGCGAGGTCTGTCTTTTTATTTTTTCCATGGCGAACCCTTTTTTATAGCAAAAGCGGGGCTTTTTTTGCAACATAGTAGCAAAAGCAGGAATTTGGGGGGAAGAGCAGACACGGGTTTTTTTTTTTGCAACATAATAGAAACTCGTTGGAAACACTCAAATATACTCCCTCCGTCCATAAATAACTGACTTGAATTTTCCTAAATTCGGATGTATCTACTAAAACATGTCTAGATACATTCAAATCTAGACAAATGTAAGTCATTTATTTCTGGACGGAGGGAGTAAGACACTATTATCTGGTCTTCACAAAACCCATTGTGTCATAGCCCTAGGATTCATAAAAACAGAATAGATTGCGATAGACTAGTTAAGCTGAACACAGGTTGGACAGTGTGTGGCATGCGTCTGTGTGTGTGTCAGTGTGTGCATGGCCTGGGCATGTCTGCATACATATCAGTGTTTGGCCAACACCAAACTCGATGTTACACATTCATGTGTGTCAGCCTAACCTGACATGCAAGATAGTTGTGTCAGTAGTATATTCCATCCTTGTACATGATGAAAGCTACACACCGCAAGCATAGCTTCAGCAGAGGGATTTGTGCTGTAAACTATAAATGTGTGGGACACCACAAGCACTGCATGATGACGGGATGCCTGGTTGGGTTAAAATGCTGTTTGGGTGAACAGCTATCACATTAATGCTGTCAAGGTCCAGCATATGTCTCCATGGTTTTAAAGGCCCTAAGGCGTCTTAAGGCGATCTGGGGGCGCTCTGACGCCTAGGCGAGCACTTTGGACGCCTAGGCGCCTCAAGCGGGCGATTTTCCAAGCGGAGGAGGGGCGCCTGGACGCCTAGGCGACGCCTTTAAAACCATGCATGTCTCGACTGGTGAAGTTCTTTGAACTTTGGGCTTCAGCTGTTAAGAAAATTATTAAGGAAGAGCTTTGCACAGGCAAGGCCGCAGGCTTTGAATGCGCAGCAAAGGCCATTAATGACCCAACCAGCCGACGTCCCACCTAATCGCTCTGCTCTTGGTACACAGACATACAACACACCCCACCACACATGTAATTTACCAAAGCTGACATAGCATAAGCACATGTTGGTCACATCACGATGTCCAACAGAAGACCGGATAAGGGCCTGCAACTGCCCCTGGGGCACCAAATTCTGACACATATATAATAATTAAAGACCAGCTCTAGCCAAACAACACTTCCACTAAATCCTGTACCAACCGAATAACTTATAACATGCTTAGTAGGAGTACTTGCCTCAAAACAAATTTCCGCAAACATATTGACATATCTCATGATCCCAACAACCGCTAAAAGAGTTTATCAGTTTGTTACAGTTTGTGTTTAAGTTAAAAAAAAATAGAAAATGAGAACCAGGCCTTAATTCTGTAATAACAATTATGAATGTTCATATTTTGTATCAATTTTATTTACACTGTTGTTTCCCTTTCATGTGGCAAGGTAGAACACATCCATTTGTGATCCGTTAACCTAGTTGCAATTTGAAACTGTGCCTACAAATACTGTCAAAACTGAGGCCCTGTTTGTCATCAAAAGTATTTTTGAAGTATTCAGAGAATACTTCGGTTACCGAAGTATTAAATACTTTAATGTGTTTGATTGCAATAAATATTGTGGTTTTAGAACTGAAGCATTATCAAAAACTATGATTTTTTCTGAAGTATTGGAGAAAGAAGTCTGACCCTCTTTTTCCTAAAACTGAGAAAGGAGAAAAACTGAAGTATTAGTTAGCCAGGCACTAAATACTATGGTATTGATATACTTTGGATTGGAAAAATCTGAGGTTCCAAATTGAGCCTGAGGCTTGCTGAGCAAAATAGTGTTTCTCTAAATTAATATGTATATGTGAAAATAGAGAGTAACAAAAGATGCTCCATAACATTATGCTAATATAAGATTGTCGGTCATTGTTCAAGAGATTGTCATATATCATTTGCTCAATAATAATGCTTAACTAAACATGTAATAAACTCATAGAAATCATTATATTATGCCACTGATAGGCGAAGACTTGCCTCTTTTCCTTCACTGGGTCCTTATTTGCAAGCCTAGCTGTCTGAACAGCTGCATCAGCGGTAGCAGCTTCTGGAGTTGCCCGCAAAATTTCACACAGAAGTTGCTGGCACTCGCTCTAACAAAAAAGAGAAGACAGACAGAGAACATTAGAATGTAAGAGAATATTGCAGTAGTGGAACTATCCATTTCGTTGCATAAGTTTCAGTCATGGTGATAGCATCCACTGCTGAATAACAATCTCACATGCTATATTTTCTAAAACCCTTTCAAAGGATAAAGCCTGTTTCTTTTGTGTTCCGCATCAGGAAGAGGATGCATTGTGTTACATTGAATTTGAAAAATAAATAAATGTGGACGATGTATAAGCAAACAAAAGATCATAATTGAAGATAACAGAGAAGTTATGGCTACCTGAACAACTGAAAGAGAGAAAGCAACACTAAAACCACCAGTAGCTTGGGAATATTCAGAATCTGTATTCCAGCTTGCGTCACCATTTGCTACGTGAGGTGTATTCACATTGTCAACTTCAGTTGATGATTTTTGTTCAAGAAGCTCCCCAACGGTAATATGGTTCTCTGGCAAGTGAAGAACTTTTTCACACATGCATAATCACAAGACTTAGCTTAAAGTGAGACCCAGGAAAGGGAGAGCTGAGCACTTACCTAGTATGTCAAGTAGACATTCGAATATTGAGCCAAGAAGTCGGCTAGCTGCCCACTGAGCATCCCCTGTGGGCGCCATCGCTGGAGAGATGGGACTAGAAACAAGTTGTGTTGCCACTGCCAATGCCCCATTTTTCGTCTTATGTTTGGACAACTGGTAAAGGGTGACAGGTCTTGCAATTTTATCTATATTGGAGTTTGAAGCCTCTCCGGTATATGCTTTTATTTTTGAAGTGATAACATCGTGAATCGTCGGGCGAACTCTTTGGCTGTTATGAAAATACAAATAGTTACACCAAAATGTAAACTAATAACTGAAATGGCACTGACGATATTCTCTTGCTCCTGACCAACAACTGAGTTAACAAAGCAATATTTCTAACATCAGCAGATAAGATGTTCTTCAATATCATTTTCCGAAGGATATAAACACTGGACCTCAATTCTTTACCTCTATACCAATATTAAATGTACAAGTTGGGTTGGATACTTTTTATATTTTCCTCTCAATCATTCAAACAAATATATTCTAATTTAATAATTGTCATCCAATAGTTCTGCACATAGTTGAGACTCTCCTAATAACTCTTAGTTATAAAGCTAATCTATTTACTACCAACCCCTCAAGAATTGTCGCTAGGAAATACAGCAGGTCCGCCTTCACAGTTTATGCGACAGTTCATTTTATTTATTTGTGGGTTTCATGGAGAATTTTATATGTCCCTATGCATGTGCTTTAGTCCAAGTTCAATCCTTTCATTACGACGTGTTATGTGTGTATGTGGGGCTTCATTCACGCTTGCCAACAAGTGCATTCCACATGCACAACTGCTAGTTATAATGTTCTTTAGTATTCACTTTCTAATGACTAAAACAGCACCAGCAATATTGTCAAGCTCAGAACCACCAACTGAGTTAACACAGCATTATTTATAACCATAGCAGACAAGATGTCCTTCAACATTATTGTCTGGATTATCTCAGAAGAGGGGGAGGGCACTAGCCTTATTTTTCCAAAGATCACTATTTTGTAAGAATATAAACAATGGATCACATATTTCGGAGTGTTGTATAGTGGTTTTGGTGTGTTGGCCTGTTGGCCCATCTGAAGACAGCTGGCCCATGAGGCCCATAGCCGCCACAACCATACAGGTTAGCTATGTCTCAGTGTCTTCATAGTATCAGAGCCAGTGGCCGCTGCTGAGTGGCTGGCAGCGGAGCTCCGGGTGTGCAGGTGCTCCTCTGGAGGAAGGGGCAATAGGCAGATGCAGTCCTGGGCAGAGGAGCAGTTAAGAAGGTGGGTTGAGTGTGGCATCCCGGGAAATCCCCAAATTAGAAATTGTTTGTTATTTTATTTTTCTGCATCATCATGACATCATAATGCATCATCATGTTCACCATGCCACATTGCATGGAACATAATTTAAATTGTTGCATATAATTATTGCATTGTACTTGGTTCTTGATATTTGTTTTGATCTTGTTATTTCTATCTCTTTATTTTGGCCTCCCTCTATATATCTCTAGTTGGTGCCATTTGATATGGAACCATAGAGTCTTGCTATTTCTATTTGCTTAAATGCCCAAATTGAGTTGGGGGCATTATCTTTTATTTCTTTCTATCTATCTTGTTGGTCATAATGTTGGCCATATGATCATCTTGCAATTCTACCACATGTGACAAATGAGTTCTTTTATTTTTTTGCTATGTGGTTTTTGAATCATGCCCGTTTCAATTACTTGTGGATTATATTCAAACCTTGCCATTCTATCTATCTACCCCATCTTCTAGTGCTTTGGCACTCTGTTTTTTATCAAGTGCATGTGGTCATATGTTTTTATCCACCACATGTGATCGTAGCCATTTTTCTAATCAGATGAAATCATAGCACTAGTGCGTGCCTTCTCTCTTGTTTAAATTCATTTGAGCATCTGTTCTTTGTTTGAATTTTGTTCAAACCATAACACTAACCTTCCCCCTTTCTTCTTTGTCCATGAGCTTACCCATTGGACTAACCAAGACCGTCTCCTACCCGAGAGCATGCATGTGCTCATGTGCCTTGCGTGTGTGCATGTGCACCACCCATCTCCTCTCTCTTTTGGCTAACTTCCAAGATCTAGATCAGCACCACCTTCTCTCTATTTATTTGGGTACAAATCTTTTGTTTTGAAAACCCTGCAAAGTTTCAAAAGGTTCTTGTTCATTCTCTATTCAAATTCAATCCAATGGTTTGGCAAAAGGAAACAAACAAATAAATAAAAAGAAAAATTGCTTTGGAAAGAAAACTAGGAGAGAAGGAACAACACGTGGCCTCTTTTCTTTAACCATCTCCAACCCACCCTTCCACCGAAGCAGCCGAGTCCTCCTCATGTCCTTCTTCCTGTATGGCAGCAATCCCAGCGGTGCCGCGGTGCTCACCTGAGGGATGGGGCGGCTCAAAGCATGTCTCCCGAGCTATAAAACTCTACCAGCGCCTCCTGAACACCTAACCCTAGACCCCTCCCTTTCTTCCGCCGCCAGCACACCACACACCCAGCTCACGTTCCTCACACGTGTGCGATCACGTCCGGATCCACCCAGCTCTATGTGCCTCCCCATCACGCTCCAGCCTCCTGGCTCCCATGGTTGTGCTCCTTCTAATCAAGCAAGCTGTCGGCAAGCTTCCATGTGGTTCCGTCGCACGCCAAACTCGTCTTCCCACACGCGCGCTGTCAAGATCATCTGGGAGTCCATGACCTCCCCGCCACTCGCCTACGTCGCGGATGAGCACGTCCTCGGCCTCCAAGCTCCGGCCTCCTCCGCATGCTGCTCCACAACCCCGCCGCCCTCCGTCTCCAATAGTGCGCGGCGCGCCTCCCTACCTCCGCTTCGTGTCTGGTGAGTGGTGACCGAGACTAGTGGCTCCCGGCATGTTAGTCACATCCACCTCCAACCCGTCACCGAGCTCAACCTCGCACATGGAAGATGCATTCGTTCTCCTCCGCTAGGTCAACGTCCCCGCAGAACCGGGCTCTACAACGACCAACGACTCGTCTCCTAACCGTCTCCACAATCTCCTGGAAGACGCCGACATATGTGTCCTCGTCAACGTCTTCAACTGGCGCCTCCTAGCATGCCAACACCACTATCCCCGATGTCTTTGTCCTCATCAATTCATCCATGCGGCTCTGTCGGTGAGATGAGTCAAAACTTCAAGCGTTCCATACCTATCACCAATCTAATCTGTAGCTGAGTTGGCCTGTCCGTTCGGCTTGCACCTAGAGATCATGTGTTCAAATCCTTCCCGGGCAATTAAGACACCACAGGCTGACAGGTAGGCCCCTGTCTTGTCAATCTGTACCGGCGCCAACACAGCAGGCCATGTCCCAGTCAGCACCCGGACTCCACCGTCAGTGACAGAGGCTAGGTAATGCCTCGGTTCAAATCGTTATGCCTTTTATCTGTTTTCCTAAAAAATGCAGAATATGTTTGTATCTTGGAAAATCCATACCTTTTAAATGGTAAGTCAAAATAAAATATTTTATATATCAAAATGGATCGGCAAAATGTGAGGATTAATAATATGCCCTCTGTAAGTACTTAAACTTGAATAGTTAATATCTTTAAACTACAATTCGAAATAATTAGTATTGTATATGAAACTTTATCAGAAAAATACATAGAACACGAATCTGCTAATCGTACATCTATCTGCATCATTTATCATGTAGATTTGTGATAGTTTTGTATCAACACCTATTAAGTAGCTTATGGAAATATGTGGGGTATATTATAAATGCTAACCCTATTCCATTTAAATTTGAGTAGCTCACATATGCCATGGTTTGACATTCTAATCAACATTTTAATTTGACGACTAGATAAATAACTTGAATCATAACTTAATTGTCGGAACTACGATTCCGCTTAATATTGCTAAGTTGTCCGCTTAATATTGCTAAGTTGCATCGCATCTTGGCATGTCATGCAACATACCATGAACATGTTGGATCTTTCGCATTAGTTGTAATTGTTGCATCGCTTGTTCCTATTAGTGCATTGTTTCTTCCCGGATAGAACGTTGAGTTGATGCGAGCTACGACAAGTTATTTGGATATGTATCTTCGGCAATGTTTCTCACGCAATCATCTTATGCTACCTATTTTACTTTATGGCTTTGCTTCTCTCTATTTCTATCCTTGTTGCGATGCTTTAGTTCTATACCATTATTACTCCTTGCAGCCTATATTGCCTTGGCTACTTCCTATTACCCATTGTTTGGTAGCTAGTTGGCCTTGCGAGTTGTAATTGCTTGCTCAGGTGTTTGTTCGAGTTAACGAGGTCCAAAGTCGTTGGGAAGTTATCACATGCTTTATGTTGGAGTTAATCATGGTTCTACTTACGACTAATTAAAATGTTGTACTATGGGAGTAGATAAACTAAATAAAGAGACATCAATGAGCAATAGTTGAGATTTGGGTTTTATCCTGCTCACTTGTGTCCCGTAGGACCTAAGTACTTGATACTTGTTCCTTGACTATCGCACTAACCACTCGCGGGAGTCTTTTTGGGAATCCCCGGGCTTAAACTTGATTCTGAAGAATGCTTCGGAGCCACAACCTAGTTTGGGATTTATACGTTACCTTTTGTACATATGCCATGTTTACCTTATGTTCCCCCACGGGGTGTTCACTATTATTGTTGCGTAGGTGCGGCACTTTATCACGGGAATATTTTGTATACTTGCTCGTGTGACAAGTCCATACAACCTCTGGGTTCATAAGAGGATTAGCTATAACTCATACGGGTAGATCATTTGGGTGGCCCCCAAAACATTCTATGGTTTTTGGAATGGCTCTATTGTGATACCTCATTGCCTTTGCTTTCATTTGTTTTTCCGAGGTTGAAACGAGCGAGCGTGTATGAGTACATTGGTGCACCCCTGCAGGGTAAATCTTTTCAAAAAGTCGTGTCCACGGTTATGGACTACTTGGAGCACAGTTTCTCGATCATAGACAACTTACACTAAAGTAGTACTATAAAGTTGACTTTGACAAGACTAGTAATTAGTGCAACTACCACAATGAATTAATAAAACTGCCAACTGCGTGAGTGCCTCCAGTATTGCTCCCTAATGGTTATGCGACAGGGGTAATGCTTTGGATGGGTTATGTTTGGTGTTAGTATCAAGTTAGTTCTGAATAGGGCTCTCTTATCCCTCTCTAATAGACGGAAGTTGTATTGGGTCACTGTAGGTTATTTTAGTGCATGCTTTGTTGCCGCTAAGTCTGTTGTAAACTAAGCTACTAGCTCCCACCCAGGAACCTCTCTCTTCTCTAAACAGATATGAGCTTCACACTCACAACTCTCTGCCTTGATGTTTCACACACACGTACACACGCTGGGCTTCTACTAGTAGGAAGTTGTACTGGATATTGTAAGTGATACAAGCTTGGTTACATGGGAGGGGTGGTACCCCTATTTATACTTGTACAAGACCCTTTAGATTGTTGCCATGTGGCACAAACCAAACCCTACACCATAGTTCTAGAATCTCTACAGACACTAGATATACTACTTCTAAATATCTCACTCTAGAAGTTTCTCAAATTCTAGAGTTCTCTCAAAATATCTTCTACCCTAATAATTCTTGGAGCTTCTAGAGCCTTCTCAAATAGCCTCATGTATGATATGACGAGATTACTTCTAACAATCTCCCCCTTAATCTTGTCATATCAACTAGATCCTCTAATCTAGATCACCTAGAGAATGCGGTTCATCTTGTAACAGCCTCACACCGCCTCATGTCTAGCAGCGGCATCACACCGTGCTTGTCAGCCTCACACTGACTCCATATAAGATGGCATCACACCACCGATTCGGTTTCACACCGACCTTCCATGTGCCAGTGGCATCACAGCACTGCCTCGGCCTCACACCGACTTTTTCACTTGACAATGGCATCACACTATCGTAATTGGCTTCACACCAACTCTTCTATGATGATGGTATCACACCAGCGCCTGTGCACACTTTCCAACAGTATCACACCGTTGGGAGTGCACTTTGAACCACCCCTCTCACAGGAGTGTTGGCTCATCGTCGTTACTGAGATCCTTCACAAGGAATGCTTTGTTTTTCTTTTCTGGACATTCATAGGCATAATGTCGTAAATTAGGACAGTTGTAGCACTTCACCTCCGACTTACCACAAGCACGTCCACGACCACCGCCTCGACCTCCACGCCCTCGTCCTCGCGACGAGTTCTCAGCCTCGTGTCTTGCCTTCCACTCTGCACGGGTCAGCAGCAGGTGCTCCTCATCAACATCACCACTTCCGCGTAGGCGCTCCTCGTGTGCTTTCAGTCGCCCGATGACCTCTTCCATCGTCATGGTCTTGAGATCACCAAATTGTTCAATGGACGAAGCAATCTGAAGAAACTTGTTGGGGACAGCGCGGAGGAACTTCTTGACAGCATACATCTCCTCAAAGTCCTCACCAAGTGCTCGGATCTGGTTGACGATGGTTGTCAACCGGGAGGCAAAGCTATCAATCGATTCTGACTCCTTCATGCGCAGCCCCTCGAACTTCGTCTTGAGAGTTTGTACCTTGGCGTCCTTCACACACTCAGCACCCATGTGCATGATCTTCAGGGCCTCCCAAGTCTCCTTGGTTGTTTCCTTTCCGTACACCAAGAATAGCATATCCTCTGGAATAGCTTGGTAATTGGCAGCCAACGCCATTTGATCCTTAGTCTCCTCCGTGGGCACCTTCGGATCTTTGGGCTCGACAGCATCCCAAATTCTTTGGGCACGCATGCACACCTTCATCTTGATGGACCATGCCAAGTAGTTACTCTTTGTGAGCATAGGGTATCGAATGGAAACAATCTCTCCATCCTTCTCCATATCTCACTCTAGCTAACACAACCTTGGCTCTGATACCAATTGTTGTAAACTAAGCTACAGCTCCCACCTAGGAACCTCTCTCTTCTCTAAACAAATATGAGCTTCACACTCACAACTCTCTGCCTTGATGTGTTTCACACACACGTACACACGGTGGGCTTCTACTAGTAGTGATACAAGCTTGGTTACATGGGAAGGGTGGTACCCCTATTTATACTTGTACAAGACCTTTTAGATTGTTGCCATGTGGCACAAACCAAACCCTACACCATAGTTCTAGAATACTCTACAAACACTAGATATACTACTTCTAAATATTTCACTCTAGAAGTTTCTCAAATTCTAGAGTTCTCTCAAAATATCTTCTACCCTGATAATTCTTGGAGCTTCTAGAGCCCTCTCAAATATCATCATGTATGATATGACGAGATTACTTCTAACAAAGTCCACCGTACCCATGTAAGCGAGAGCAGCCGAATTCTAAATCTCGGTAAGTACTTGCTTCAGTACTTACCCTCGTTTGCTTTTCTACCTTTTGTCGGCAACCGTTGGCCCAACTTTGACAGGTATAAGATTAGCGACGTTAGCAAGGTTGCCCCTCCGGCTTGGCCTAGGCAGGGTTATGGACGCCCATTGGTTATTCTTCAAGACTTAGTCCCATTTGTATTCTTATCCATACTCGGATGTTGTATCGCTTTCAATTGATTTGGATCTTTGTAATGTATATCTGTATTCTTATTCTTGACTCGTGGAAGTCATTGTATATATATATATATATATGTTTCTCGTGGGTTCCGTCATGAACTATTTTGGTACTATTTCGTTTTCCAACTGCACGCAAGTGCTTGGTGGGCGTCTTTGAATCGTTTCTATGCGGGTTTGGCGGGAATCGCTTGAATCTGCATAGGTCCGATTCGAGGGCGTTACAGTGAGCTCAGTGGAGAGCAGGGGATCACTGCTAGCTGCTAGATCTGTTGTGCTTGAGCATGTTGTGCTTGAGCAGAGGAGGTATAGCTGAAGAGGAAGGAAAACAATCACGGGGACTGAACTAGTGCAGGCGCTGGAGAAGTTAGCACAACTTCTCGCCGCCAAGAATACAGAAGGTACATCTTCTGCTGGTACTATTGTTCAACCCATTAAGGTGGTTCACAAGCTTGAACTCATACCATGTGATGTCATGCTTAATAGTGTAGGCAATTATCTAAGATGGTCACGGCAAGTGCTGCTCATCTTCAAGACGAAGGATCTGGAGGGATATGTCCTATGAGGCATGGATGAACCAACTGAGAAGACCGACCAGCACTGATTGGAAAATGGAATGTCACCAATTCTCTGATTCTTGCTTGGATGATTAACTCTCTGTCTTCAACCGTAGCAGCTTCAGTTGAGACATTTTCTAGTACTTCGGAGGTATGGAGCTTACTGTCCATAAGATATTCAGGCAAAAGAAATTTGATGTTGATGTCTCAAATCGAGGACAAGGTGCATGATGTGCGTCAAGGTGACAAGAGTGTGACTACATATGTTGTTGAACTACAGCATCTCTGGGCAGACTTGGATCAATGTGATCCTCTTGAACTGCCGCATGCAGAATCAATGAAGATTGCGAGGATGTGGGATATTGATAGAGGGACAACAGAGAGTGCAACTGTGGTCTAACAAGACAGCTTAGCAATTTTTGCACGGCTCCTAAAAGGGGGAGAGGCAGAGGGGCACAGTGGACGTACACCAAGTGAGGGTAATGTTGGCTCGCATGAGAACAAACCAAGTGAGAGTGCACCTGCAAGTATGGCTGGTCAAGAGGCTGCTAGTTTTGGGAATTTTGCTCATTTCGTTTACGACAATGAAGGTAATCTTGCAAATATAGCAGTAACAGAACATAAGGTAAATTCTGAATGGGTTTGAGCATCTCAACATGTCGCTGGGAATTTAAGGGAGTTTATATCCTATCACAAATATTCATCTACACATAAAGAGACAATGTGCACAGTTAATGGGACAGCACAACCTGTTAAAGGGAATGGAAGGGTGAAATGCACTTCTACAGTTGACTTATCATCTGTGTTACATGTTCCTGAATTCAGTCTCTCTAAGTGCTTTGGTGACTGTCATGTGATTCTTGACAGAACCATGTGCTTGATTCAAGACAAACCGACGGGCAGGATGCTTAGGACTGAGATCAGGTGTAGGGGTTGCTTGAACCAGAGGTGCTAGCTGTTTTTGCTAAAGACAAAGTGACCAAGGGAAGACATGTGTCCTTTGATAAAATGTACTTAGCGTTTCCTGGTGTAATGTCTGGTGTACACAGAAGCAAGCTGAAGTGTGATGCTTGTGAGTATGCCAAACACATGAGAACCTCCTATGTGAGTAATGGGCCCATAAGCATATTCCCATTCATGCTAGTACCTTCAGATGTATGGACATGTCCAATAGTGTTGAGTGGCATGAAGTAGATTGTTATTCTCGCATGACTTGGGTTTATCTCATGCGTCATAAGGATGAACTGTTCCAGCTCTTGTAAAGAATCAGTTCAATATGCAAGTTCAAGTCATTTGAGTTGATAATGGCACTGAATATGTTAACAAAGTGTTTGGTGCATTCTTGTCTGAGCAGGGCATTTTGCATAGACTTCATGTCTAGACATGCCCCCCCTGGGAATGGAGTCCCGGAGAGAAAGAATCGGCATAGAAAGAAGCTATGCAGGGGGTGTTACCCTAGCCGCCACAACCATACAAGTTAGCTATGTCTCCATGTCTTCAGGGAGAAATACAGTATGTTAGTGAACTTTCAATCTTCTGATGTTTCCCTGAATTCTAACAAATAAGGATTCCTTCTTAGGAAGACGGATACCTATCCAGTTTACTTGCACGAAAACCAATGTCGAATAAGTGCAAAGCTTACTCGGTGTGAAAAAATATATATAACAAAATAGAACGTGAATACCATATGACAGCTCCAGCAGCTGCAACCTTTCGAAGCATGGATAAGCACTGCACCAATGTTCTCAAGTATTTCACACTAAGAGGGGCATCTGTCTTTATCATTGATTCCTAAAGCAGCATTAAACATAAATAAATAAATAAATAAGTCAAGCAATTCGATCCCAAAATAATGTTAAACCACGATGCATTGAGGATAGAGTAAGCCATACAAGGAACTCATCTGGTGTAGCACAAGAAAGAAAAATAGGGATTTTGCGAGAGATGCTCTTCAAATCCTTACGACTACGCCCGCCATCACTTTCGCGCATGTCTAAGCTATTATCGTCATCTGGGCCATCAAATGAAGAACTGACAATACGAAAACATAATAAGAAATCAAAAAGTGGGTAATACACGGAAATTGTCAATGTATTCCATTCATTTAATAATAGCTTGATCAATTCCGATGCAAACGACAAGAAATGATTATCATAGTAGTAACATATTTCGCTGAAACAACTCAACAAGGATATGGTACATGTTTATATGTGTGCGGCTGTTCTGATAGATTCCCTTAACGTGAATTGAAGTGATTCAAGGTAATAATTCATGAGTTTGACAAAAAAAGCTCAGGCACTTCACTGAGTGAATTGAAGTAATTCGAGGCAATAATTCATGAGTTTGACAAAAACAAATATTCTAAGGCACTTGACTGCGTGAATTGAAGTGATTTGTGGTAATAATTCATGAGTTTGACAAAAAAAATACTCTGAGGCATTTGACTGTTCACAGCATGCAGGTATTCACCAACTTATCATGTGTTAAGCTATATTATGTTGTGGACTTGGATCCACAACGGGATAACTACCGTGCAGAAGATAGCCAGATGGCGTGGCTGCTAGGGTTTGGGTAGACATAGGGTGAGAAGAGGGAATAACAAGGGATAGATTAGATTGATCGTTTATTGCTTGATACAATAACTTACATGATCGATACATATATAATATCTCCTAACTTGACACCCAAGACACTATACTTTCCTAATCCTTATTAACCTTTCCTAATCTTATCTCTAACCGACATCGCGGTCGACGTCCTCGGCAAGTTATTCAAGCGCGCCACTGACCCTGGCATCCTCCAGCAACTACACCCTCGACGCCCGATCCCACCTGTCTCGCTCTACGCGGACGATGTGATCCTGTTCTGCCACCCCACGGAGGGGGACATTACCGCGATGAAGGAAATCTTGCGGATCTTTGGCAACGCTTCAGGCCTCCGGGTGAACTATGCTAAATGCACGGCTACAATGATCAGATGCGCGAACGAGGATGCCATGCCTATGCTACAACCGCTGGGGTGCCCGATCGTGGATTTTCCCCTAACCTACCTGGGCATCCCACTTACCATCCACAGGCCCACCTCTGCCCACATGCAACCCCTTGTCGAGCGGATGGCAAGACAGATGCCCACATGGAAATCACGCCTGATGCAGAAGCCAGGCAGGCTGGCCCTGGTTAAATCGGTCCTTGGCGCCATTCCTTTGCACCAGTTGCTCGTGCTTGACCCCTCGAAGAAGACAATAAAGGCCTTGGAAAAGATACAAAGGGGTTTCCTCTAGGAGGGGAAAGCCGCCGCCAACGGCGGGAGCTACCATGTGAACTGGCTGCTGGTATGTCGCCCCACCGACCTCAGAGGGCTTGGAGTCCAGGACCTGGAGCTCACTGGCCTTGCGCTGCGACTTCGCTGGTTGTGGCTGAACCGAACTGATAACTCTCGCGCCTAGAGTGGCTTGGGCATTCAGTCCTCCTCCATGGAGCACGAGCTATTCTTCGCCTCCACCCACATGTCGCTGGGAAACGGCCAAACTGCCCTGTTATGGGAGGATAGATGGATCGACGGGCATGCTGTCCGCGAGATCGCACCCCTCCTTTACGAGTGCATCCCTAAGGGCCGGCACAAGACACGAACTGTTGTTGAGGGGCTCGCGGCCAACAGCTGGGCACGCGACATCCAGGGGGGTCCTATGCATTCAGGTGGGGCAGTACTTGCTCCTCTGGCTCGCCATCGCACCCACTGTCCTATCGGAGGGCAAGGATAAGTTGATCTGGAAATGGTCCGCTGACTGCATCTACACGGCAAAATCAGCTTACCGAGCGGCATTCCTTGGATCAAAGCGCAGTGCTGCCTGGAAACTCATTTGGAAGAGCTGGGCGCCCAACCACGTCAAATTCTTTCACTGGCTCGCTAACCTTGACCGCTGCTGGACTGCAGAGAGGCTCGCGAGGAGGAATCTTCAGCACCACCCCCGTTGTGTTCTCTGCGACCAGGACATGGAGACCATGCATCACCTGATGATCACCTGCACTTTCTCTAGACAGGTTAGGCACGAGGTCCTAGCTTGGCTGCGCCTGTCCTGCTCTCCACCCTCAGACGAAGCTACCCTCTTCGACTGGTGGACAAATGCCCAGCACTGCACACCCAGGCCAATGCACAAGGGGCTGGCCTCCGCGACACTGTTGATCCCCTGGATGATATGGAAGGCGCGTAATGACTGCGTGTTCGAGCATGCGCTTCCATCGGTCCAAGCCCTGGTCATCAAAATCAAAGAAGAGGCCTCGGCATGGATTCTTGCAGGAGCAAAAGGATTGCGAGACATTGCCCCAACATCTTGGGATGTACACTAGTAGCGGCTTTTGTAATCCTAGGTGTTTGCCTCTTTGGAGGCGTGTAACAACTCTATCTTCTCAATATAATGAAACGCAAAGCTTTTGCGTTTTCTCAAAAAATTATTATCTCTAACTCTTCTTTCCTAATTAAGTCTTCCCCTTTATGAACTCTTCCCCAGCCAACTCCTTCCCTGAATCTCATTGGGAGGCAACATGCTAATGGCCACAACACTACACCCCTCCCGGAGAAGCAGCTTATCCTCAAGCTGCAGGCTAGCCACCATGATCTTGTTGCCTCCAAGCTGCGGTCTAGAAACCATGGTCTTGTTGCCTCCACGGCTCCATATCTTGGCACATCAAGCGTCACCTCCACTATACCCAATGCCACCACAGGTGCTGCTTCAGGTTGTGTTGCTGCTGATGGATCTGACGTTGTAGGCAGTTCTTCTATTTGCGCCTTTGTTATTGTTGTGCCTGGTTGCAGTACTGCCGCCACTAGTTGCGCTGCTGCGCCTGGTTGCTCAGCCATGATTCCCTTGGTTGCTCCCACTGTCACCGCAGCGTTGATCTGCATCTGTGTTGCCGATGCTTCTTCCTCTAGAGCTTCTTCTTCAAGCGCCTTTGTCGCTGCTTGTGCTACAGAATATTCTGCCATCCTACTTTCTTTCTCCATGACAATCTCCAGTATACGCGTCTTGAATTCATCAAAGATGGTTTGAAGGGAGGCCTTGAATTCTTTCATGAAAGAGTCGGAATCGAAAGCCATGGTGGTTGGCTCTGATACCAAATGTTGTGGACTTGGATCCACAACGGGATAACTACCGTGCAGAAGATAGCTAGACGGCATGGCTGCTAGGGTTTGGGTAGACATAGATTGAGAAGAGAGAATAACAAGGGATAGATTAGATTGGTCGTTTATTGCTTGATACAATAACTTACATGACCGATACAAATATAATATCTCCTAACTTGACACCCAAGACATTATACTTTCCTAATCCTTACTGTTCTGAATTAACCTTTCCTAATCTTATCTCTAACTCTTCTTTCCTAATTAAGTCTTCCCCTTTATGAACTCTTCCCTAGCCAACTCCTTCCCTGAATCTCATTGGGAGGCAACATGCTAATGGCCACAACATATTATGACATAATGCATCAAAACTTTTGAGCACAGGATGAACACCAAAATCTGATTTATTTATTTCATTATGAGATGGAAGGGTATCATTAGCCCAATTACAACCTGGAAGTGATAGGGAGTTGAACATACCCGACACCAACAGAACTCATTTTAGTAATCCCATCTGCAGCGGCCGGTCTGCCAAAGTGGTTTTCACCTTTAATTGACCTAGATCTCCTAGACAGAGGCTGCATGCTGTTTACTAAGCGGCCAGTGGCTGTAGAAGTTGGTACTTCCTCAATATCAACCATCCTTAAAGTCGCCAAGCTGCAACATATACTTAGAAATGAAGAGGTGTTTACCTATAACAGACTTTAAAGGTAAATTGTTGACACATAAGGTGAACGTTACCAACAGAAGTCAAAATCAAAATAAGATTCTAGAGCACAACATAGTGTAGTCACTGGTGTTCATATCAAACCATTATAATCAAGTGTGAATGTAACAAAATGTGTGGAATTGTAAATATATTACAATAAATATGATGCCTACAGAAAAAATAAACATGCCAAACAAAAAGGATTCCAGGATATGGGATTTACCTATATTCTCCATTGTTGTATAGGTGGCAATGCAGATCTTCCAAAATCTTGTAAAACAGTGCACCTCGCAGCTTCGTCAGATCAGACCGAACTTCTTGGAGAGCACCTACCTTTAAAACTTTGTTAATTAATGTATGAAAATACTACAATGAAAGAAAGAATGTCTGCACAATAGGAGAAAGAGCTGTTTTGAGGTACAGAATGTAACTCGGAGGGTGACTTGTACGTCACGACATCAGTTCAAAAGGAAAAAACAAAAGGTAGCTCCCACTATGACTAAACATATTTATCTCTTCTGACAAACCTAGCACATGGTGTACACATTGTACAGCGGGCATATTACAAGTAATAATAGTGGCTCATTTCCAAAATAGTTGTATGTTAAGACTAACCGCTTGAAGGCCTTCCCGCTCTAGCATCAGCATTGATTGGACATGCAACTGCACTGCAGCGTATAGCTGCTTCTTTGCCATCAAGTTTTCAATCCGATCAGGAACCTGCCAGGTTCAGTAAGTTAACAGGAAAATTAACTTATTGGTATTTGGGACAAAGAAATCTAAGGTTGAAATATACAGCATGCCAAAAAAATTCAAAACTAAAACCATTAAAGCTGCAAGAATTGCAATGTTGGGACATAAAACGAGCTAAGGTTTCTTGGGATGCCTTAGGATAATGGTAGCCAAAACGAGTTTACACAATTTCAAACAAACTAGCTACCATGCACGTGCAATGCAGCTTTTTCGCAGCATCTAATACGACAGCTGAATTAGCCACCGACAGATCATATACAGAATGATACAGGTTAATGGCTCCTCCAAAATTATCCTCGCTGATGATTATTAATTTTATCAAATTATCTTCATTGTATTCATTTATTATATATGACAATTGTAGTTTTCCGTGCTCAAAGATATTTGTGCTATTTTCTGCTATCAGGGTGTGCATGTCCTCGCTATCGAGATGTGAATTAACTTAGGTTTTCTTAACAATGATTTAAAATTAACATGAAATTCTACGATGATTGACATATCCAGGATTAAAGTTCTCCTGTGCTTGGTAGCATGATCGATTTAATATATACTAGCCTTTCTTTATAAAAATCATGTATACATATTTTATAGTTTTTTATTTCAATCAAAAATATTCAAGACATGAAAGCATGTAAAAAATAGTAAGACAATCTCTACTACTTATAAAAAAGCAAACATGAACTTTTTTACGTCCACCAAACTTTACGTACACAGCTTAACCAGGACCGCACAATCTTTCCTTTTAATAATATCCAACAGTCCAAATCACTACAATCGTCCGCAATCTAATCAAACGGTTCAGATGCAATGTTCTGCCAACGGACGTCTGCCGAACCTTGCCCGGCGTCCCCACTCCCCCTCGGCAAGCCTTGATTATAGATGCAGCGGATCAATTCCCAACGAATTCTGTTGACTAGCTGTTTAATGCCACAATCCCTTCCTCTCCTCCATCGTCCGGCCGTCCCCATCCCTTCCAATCATCCCTCACGCTGTACGGTTTCCCGCCTCTCTGCCGCCGCTGGGTGGTCCGTGGCTTCCACACGCGAAGAACCTAGAGGCCACCGCCCCTGCGACTCCGCCGCACCTTCTTCACGTGAACCCCCACGGGATGCCAACGTCGTCCATCCATCCTGCCCTGACGCTTACGATGCTGACATGTTGGAGCTTGCACGTCGCTGCTTCAAGAAGGCCGGTCGGTCGCTTTTGACTCCAGGCTAGTGCTCGAGGGGGCACACGTCTTCATGGCCTTTCTCCAAACGCTCAAGGAGCTGTTATATGATGGAGTTCAAACCCACGGTATTGTTCAATGACTTGATCATGGTTATTTTATTGAATTAGATCAAGCTTATTTTCCATGGTTCTTTTTTCGCTCCTCCAGTCTTGTAGTGCTTCATGTAGAAAATTGATCCGTCCATAGCTTCACACAATTTTCAAAGGTAGCGTACTTCATACATTTATAGGTCTTAATGTTGCTACTTCTATACAAGCTTTCTGGATTTTCTTATGGGACAGGATACATTACTCCATTTACATACCATTTTTTAATAAATCTTAATGTTACCACCTCCTTCATTTGCACTCATTTCTGATATTTGTGCCCTCAATTCTTGTACAGGGTATTGAGTTGGTGCACACTGATGATGCACTAGAAGGTTCCATACTGTTAGTCAAGTACGCAGTCTTTTTTATAAAGTGAGCTTGGCAGTTATCACTCATATCTTTTGTGGGTTTGGTCACTGATTTGACCGAGACCAATTTTGATTCTTATTTTTTCTTCCAGGTTGGTGGAGTGAGTGAAGCAACAGATGGCCAAAAGAGATGCAGTACAGGTAGTACTGGACCAAGGTTAATATTGCAATTCCATTGTTAATAGATACTCTGCATATCAACATCGCAAAAAAGCTGATCTAATGGTTTGGTATGGTCAATCCAGAGTTCAGTTGACACCTGATTATGATTTGGTGGGTCAACTATCAAATTCTAAATTTTAGTTCTGTTATTCATGAGATTTTGTTCCTGAAAGTTAGCTTACTGGCTATTCACTGCAGCAAAAATCAAATATATTGGTGACCCTCTTTTTAAGGTACAGGAGGATCCATTCTCATCGAATTAAATTCTAAATGGGAAATTCTAGCTTTACTGCATGCTACTAAATACTGCAATATGGTGCTCTTCTACTATTGCAGTGTTCATGGAGGTTCGTCTGTGGCAGCATCTATGAGATTTTCTTTGTTAAGTTGATTCTTTCGGCATTGTGGATCTGATGGTGACCCAGCACACCTCTATGTTGCCGATACTTCTTAATTTCGTCCTCACCAGAAAATCAAATATTGTACTCCCTCCGATCCATATTAATGTTCTTAGATTTGTCTAGATTCGAATGTATCAAGTCATGTTTTAGTGCTAGATACATCCGAATCTAAACAAATCTGAGAACATTAATTTGGATCGGAGGGAGTACTACACTTGTAGTGGTTATTAACTTCATCGAACACCTCGATGTGGTGGAGGTTGTAATCTGCTTACTGCAGCTTTGATGGGCACACCAAATGTTCTAAAGGCATGCTAGGAAGCCAAGATTAAGAGGGTTGTCCTGAGGTCATGTTCATGGAGTAAGATTGATGTCTGGTGTCAATGACTGCATAACTACTAAGGTGAAGTCACCAAATCATGAGGTGATGTGTTTGTTTCTTGAAGTGCACAATAGTACATTTCACATGTCACACTTACGACTTTGAAGTATGGAACTTTTAAGGCGCAGTGCCCTATGATACTTGCCCCTATATAATAATAATTGGCCGTTGCATAAAACAAACGTCTTGTGTCCATTATGTTATTTTTCCCTGGTAATTGCCTATTCTCTTGTATCCAGCTTTTAAGTTTACTTGTTGGATTCCTGCTGACATAAACCTGCAAATATGTGATGACAGACAATATATAGTTATAGCATTGGGTTCATTTCACATGTTGCCACAAGAATGCTGCTCCTAGCTACATGTTTGCCATGGGTGGACTTCAAAGAAATTGAGACCAAAGCAGATGCACTCTTGATGAAGCTAATATTCTTCAGGCATTGCAATGGTTTTATATCTGCCTTCTCAGATGTAAGCTAGGCAAGCCATAGTTTTAGGTATAGTTAGGGATTTAAACTTCTTTGCGGTTTAGGATGCTTCAAGTAAATGTTTCAAACTTATCAAAGGAGCTCAAGTAAGATGAGCATATTGTGCTTGCACAGTTATTGCTCTAGTTGCAAGAAATTAATTTAATGCAAACTTTAACCAATAGCTCATATAAAATTCTATGACTGCATTTGTTTTAGTCAAGCATTGCACGTGCACACTTACTAGTATACTTGTAACTAGTAACCCAGAAATTTAGCAGTTTATAAAAAAAATCCTTCTAAGAAAGACAAATGGTAACACCCTGGTTACAATTATTACCAAAAGAAAATATGCCGCGAACTAGGGCTCATCAATTTGGTGCATATTGATTTTTCTTAAAAATGGCATGAAATATTGAAAATGGTATTTTTATTCCACCCCATAGTTTTGAACATCGACATCTGAGTACAACACAGGATCTACTTGTAGCCCATACACTATATACATACTGGATAAACTGCACATTCAAGACGATCTTTTATATAGAACAATGCCACTCTCATGTGAATATTGGTATTCTGCTCCACCCAACTAAAGCATGCAAACATACAACATCTTATCTCGAATGGTAGATACATTAAGTTGTTTCACAAAAAAATATTATATTGTTAGTGTTCTCAGATAAAGAAGAAACTTATTTTATTCTTGTTAGTCAACTCCAGTATCATCAGGGTGTACATTTGGATAGTTGAACAAGCTTCGAGGTGAAATTGAAGCAGCACGAGGTTGTGGAGGAACAACTCCACCTTGCTGCTACAATGTGGACAGCACAAATGTTGAAGGAACCACTCCAACATGCTGCGCTAGATATCGCTCTAGGGGCAAGGGCTGTCAAGAGTTCAGTCCAAAACTCTTACCATACTAGATCTAATCCAAGATCTAAAACAAGAACACAAAGTTCTCTTTATTGATAGGTAGAGGGTACATAGTCTGGTTACATAGATAGAGGTGAGGACCTCTATTTATAGGCCTCATGAGCCTTCGCTACTTAGTTCTACTTAATTACTTATAGCAAGAAGGTTCTACAGAACACTAATTAAAGCTAGTAAACAAATACAAGCAACATAACTACAACACATAGCTAGACACTCTAGAAACTGCTAGAACATATTACTGAAGTGCCAAATTATTTAGAATATAGTAGAACTGCGTAGAAGTCAGTATTGCATTTGACTTCTGCTTTATTTTATTTTATTTTCCCTACTGTTCTCCATCAGAAATACTTGTAAAAAGTGGTTTTTGGTAAAATTCACTTTCAGTTTAACGCTAGGCAGTTTGTCATAATTTTTCGTATGGTTCTATTATCTGTAGCAACCAAAGAATATATTTTATACTGTTAGTCCCGTGTAACAGTAACAGATAAATTGTGTGCCCTGACCTTGGCAACATCCTCAACCTGATCCAGCAGGGAGATCACGTGGCGCAGCGTGAGGGACCGGTACCACAGCTGCCCCAGGTGCTGATTCTTCCTCCCAAGGAGCACTTTGGCCTCTGCCATCTCTCCCTTGAGCCCAGTGATGCTCTCCGCTGATTCACTGAACAGCCGCAGGATCTGGGACCACACAACACAATGATGAACATAAAATGCAACAGCAACTACGCTCCACAAATGGCCAAGATGAATAATCCGGCAGGAAGAAGAAATGTGCAGGTGGCACAATGGCGGGACGGACGGACCTGGGAGTAGTTCTGTATGGCCTTGTTGAAACCGTGGTGGTATGCGTGGACGACCTCGTCGACGACGTCCTCGATAAGGTCGCTCTGCTCCTTGAGGAACTGGATCTCGCCGTCGCGGTCCTTGGAGGTGAGGATGTGTACGACGTGCGGCAGCGAGTCGAAACGCGCCGCCGCCCATCCCTCGTCGATCCGCGACAGCCCTTCCTTCAGGTACTGCACGCACGTCCAGCCAGACCCCAAATTCACATACTCATATCATAGTTCCAGCCTAGGGATCGAGGGAAGGCAATATGAAAGGAAACGGGGCTTACGGATTTGTCGGCCGGAATTGGGAGGCCGTCGAAGATGCCGCGGCGGTGGCGGTTCATCGTGCCAAGGGCGAGGCGCGACCCTGCTGCCGGAGAGGGGCGAGATCTGGAGAGGTTGGGCCGCGGGAGGACGGGATATACTAGGATGTGGGAACCGGTGAGACGGTCAGCTCACGCATGAAGATGACTTCGGCCCATTTCTTCTCGCGCTGCCCCACCTAAGGCTAAACTAATTTGGAAGTCTCGTGCTTATAATAGACGCATCTCCACTCGTTGGCCGTTATCCGGGCGAAATTCGGACCTAATTTGCGTCGGCCGGATATAAGTTTCGGTTGGAAAACGGGCTCTTTCCCACTCGCGTTCTCAGGGTCGAGTGTCCACGTTTGGCCAAAATTTGATCAAATACGGCGAATTTTGGATGAATCTAGCGATTTTAACGAAGCAACGGCAAGTTCGTACAATAGTTGGCCAAATTCGGACATATACCCGAATTTTGGCCAAATTAGGATAAACAATAACTAAAACAGAAAAAACAGGGCCGCCGATGCCGATGATGCCGCCTCACATGCCGAAGTGGCGGTAGAAGTCGGTGTAGTCGGGATCCGCCGTGCCGTCGTCGTCGCCATCGTCGTCCGGCGTCTGCGGGGGCCGCGAGTTGCCCTGGCCTGGATCGTCGTACCTCCACGGCTGAGAAGGGCCAGCGTCATCGTCGTCGTCGAGGACGACGAGGGGCGCGCTGAGGTAGGCGGGAGCGGGAGGCGCTCTGGGCGTGGCGGAAGAACGACGCTCTAGGGTGTAGCGGCGAGGGCGGAAAAAGGGGAAGCGGCGGGAAGTTAATGTCCGCCGGTCCGTCGCGGGAGCCGAGGCGACGGTGGCGCGCCATTACGGCGACGTGTTGCCAACGAGACCGGTGATTAATGTCCGACAGTCCTTCGCGGCGTCCCGATGCAGGAGGATGAGGACGACTCGGCTTCTGCCGCTGACTGAGCAGGCCCACTTGGCGAACGGCTTTTTTCCCGCCGAATTCGCTTCGTCCGGCGCTCCCAGCACGTTCCCGTCGCCCCGGAAACGGCCTGGGAAGCCCGGACGTATTTTGGGCCAAATCCGGACGAAATCGGGGTCCTGGGAACGCGACTGGGCCAAATTTCGGCGTCTGGACCAAAAATATGCCCTAGGAACGGCGTATTGGGAAGCCGAGTGGAGATGCTCTTCGAGCAAATCTAACAGCACCCTTAAAACGCCGACGTCCTTAAAATTCCGGCGGTTAACGGACTTGTGGTCGGGGCGTCGAGCTAACAGCGCCTGTAAACGGCTCGGCCCGTAAACGGAATCCACAGGGGCCTGTGAAAGGCCCGTTGCAGCCCCTATTTCTACCGGCCGGACGGGCGGAGACGGGTCAGAACCTGTGTCCCTCTGCCGCAAACCCTAGCCGTCGCCGCATTTCCGCGCGTACTCCAGCGAGCAATTACTCCCATTTCCGCGCGAGAGAGAGATGACGAGTAGGAGCGGGAGTTGCGGACTCAGCGGCGGCCATGCTAGGGGAAGGATGAGGGAGTGGTCGTCGCGCACCCGGCGGCGGCGACGAGGAGCGGCGCCGCATCTGCTCCGTCGGGGCCAAGAAGCGCGCCTGCAGGCGCTGGACGAACTTGGGGCTGACCCCCCCCCCTAGCTTCTCTGGCCCCCTACTCCGCCAGCGTGTGCACCGTGCCGGCTCCACGGTTCGAGCTCGTGGAGGCATCTTCCTTCACGAGCTCGTTCGTCGCGTCTTCCCACCCGCGCCCGCTCCGCAGCGGCGAGGAGGAGGCGGCGGTTGTCCGTGTAGCACTGGTGCGTCCCTCACCGACCTTGAGGCCAAGAAGTGGCGCGAGGAGGAGGAGCTCGCCGTCGCCATCACCGCCATTGAGCTCTCCAAGAAGCAGGAGGAGATCGAGGAGGCGGTCTCCGCCATCCGCGGCGAGGAGGAAGAGGCCGGACTGGCATCTGTCGACGACATGGATGTCGACGTGATCGTCCTCGACGACTAGGAGCTCATCGACGATGGCAGGCGACGACTTAGACCTCGCCGACGATGGCAGGCGGCGATTTAGAGCTCGCCGACGACTAGGAGCTCGCATTTTGGACATATCAGGACGCGGCGGCGTCCTCCGCGAGCTCTCCCAACACTATATTTTTAGATATAATTTTGCAATATGTATATACTGGATGATGAACGCGCGCACGATCTTCCCTCGTTAATTTAAATTTCAGTTCAAAACGCAATTTAAGGGTTGGATTTACAAACACTGTTCTCCGCGGACGAGTTTGAAACCCTAAATCGCGAGTACATGCACATGTACTTGCGATTTAAAGGTTGCCGATTTGAGGATGCTGTTAGTCATGCTCTTAGCACAGTATTATAGACACAAAGTTTATGTAGCACTATAGTTAACAAGGAGAGAGTGTGGTTTAGCTAAGATACAACTCTTTCACAGAATCATAGGAAATACATGGCTAGACCAATCCAATGTATGCATTGCTCCAAAATCATTAAAAGTAGATACAACCTTAAGGCTGAGCATGGTGAGAGTATTGTAACTAGTAACATGCATGATATGTTAGCAAAAATATGATGTAGCACAATAATTAATGAAGAAATAGATGGTTGGAGTATCATAGATAGATATTATATCATAACACGTTAAACTAGAAATCCTAATGCTAATAAATCTTATACACAATTTATATTAAGATACTATAAATTATTAAATATAGTACTACTATGATACAACCATATGATATCATGCACTATAGAGATAGGATATACATTAGTATCATATAGGGTTAAAAATGGTAAGAAAAATATTCGTCCATTTCTGAAGAAAATGAAAATGGATAGCTAAAAAGGAAACGGAAACATCATTTTGTGGAAATGGAATATTCTAAACGGAAAAGGAAATGGGGAAGCTATTTTCGACAGAAACGTAAACGGTAAGAAAATTTCGGATAAACAAATACGGAAACTTTCCAGAAATATAACAAGTTAGGCACATGTACAAAATAATACTTTGTATCAGTGATTTGTCTTGCTCTTGTTGAGCCATATAATACATGCAACTGGCCCAGACGACATACTAATCAAGCGATTATCTTGGTGTTTATGTGAAACTATTTAAGTAAACTTATGTGCTTATAGAAGTGTTGAATTATGTAAGCTACTTTATGTTTAATTATCACTTTTCGAAGTTGTGAGATATTTCTTGTCTGTTATATGTTACTTTTAGTGTACACACAATTATATTACACCAATATTATATCTGACAAATGTCCATTTTTGTATCATATTCGTTCTATATTCGTTTTCGATGATTTCTGATTCTGTATTCGTTTTCAAAATTTTCATTTCATTTCTGATTCTGGCGACATAAGAGGAAACGAAAACGATGACTTGTGTTTTCGTCCGTTTCTATTACGTTTTCATCCCTATACTAGCAGTATGATACTACCACTATGACCAGCCTAAGAGACAATTCATTGTGAATGTTGTCTGTTAACATGCTCTACTATCTATGATAACGTGCTAAGAACCGGTGAAAGGATCGTATGGGCACCTAGAGGGGGTGAATAGGTGCAACTTCAAATTTTACTCTTTTTCAAGTTAGTGTTTGACACAAAAGGTAAATTCTCTAGGTCATGCAACTATGGTAAATTTACCTATATGTCAATCTAGTACAAACACTAAGCAAGAACAAGATAAGTAAAGTACGGTACAGGATAGAAGTAACCAAAGTGGAGCACGCGGAGACATAAGGATTTGTTTCCCGTAGTTCCTTCCTTTTAAGGGGAAGTACGTCTACGTTTGGAGATGGGGTGGTTTCAAACCACCAACGCGTGACGACCCACAAGTATAGGGGTGTATCGCAGTATTTTCGAGTGAAGTGAAACCCAATTTATTGATTCGATACAAGGGGATCCAAAGAATATTTATAAGCCTTAACAACAGAATTATCAATTCAGCTGCACCTGGAAAAATCTTGCTCATAACAGTTTATCAGTAGCAACAGATTTGTAGTAGCAATAGCAAAGTAACAGAAGTAGTAAAAGTAAAGACAGTAGTAACAATAGTAGTAAATAGTAGGATTAAAGCGCGGTAGGCATAGGGATGGATGGACGGGCATTGCATGGACAATACAATTCATATAGCAATCAAGACATAGGGAAATTGCAGATAAATAAGATAAAGAATCCAAGTACTAAATAATCATTGGCATGTGTTCCATATATAGTCATACGTGCTCGCAATGAGAACTTGCACAACATATTTTGTCATACCAGCCCGTTTGTAGTGGGGCCTCAAGGGAACTACTGGCAATTAAGGTGCTCCTTTTAATAGAGCACCAGAGCAAAGCATTAACACTCCGTGAACACATGTGATCCTCAAATAAAAGTCATTCCCTCCGGTTATCCCGATTGATATCACTTCGGGGCTTTTGGTTCCAGACAATAACGTGTGTATACAACTTGCAGGTAAGACCATAAATAATACTATCATAATGAATCAATAACATGTTCAGATCTAAAATCATGGCACTCGGGCCCTAGTGATAAACATTAAGCATAACAAGTCGCAACAAAGTCAAAAAGCACTAATAATATATACTAGGCACCATGGCCTAACAATCTAATGCCATTACATGAAGGATCTCATCCAATCCCTACCATCCCCATAGCCTACAGCGGGAGATTACTCACTCATAGATAGGGGAAACATGGATGGTCGATGGAGAAGCGATGGTGGCGATGATGGCGATGATCTCCTCCAATTCCCCGTCCCAAGCAAGGTGCCAAAACGGAGTTTCTGGTGCTGATTTGCGGAATCTGGTGGTGGCGGCGAAGCGGAACTCTTTCTGGAAAAACGTCAAACCCCCCTCAGTTTTTAGGTCAAGGGGCATCTTATAGGCAAAGAGGGAGGCCGAGGGGGTGACCGAGGCAACCACACCACCCCCAGGCGCGGCCAGGTGGTATGGGCCCCTCGTGGCCCTCCTCCGTCTCGTCTTCTGGCTCCGTGAGTCTTCTGGTGAAATAGGATTTTGGCATATTTTCCAGGATTTTTCCTGATAGTTGATTTTCTGCACAAAAACTAGACACCAAGGTAATTCTGCTGAAAACAACGTTAGTCCGTGTTAGTTGTATCCAAATCACACAAGTTTAGAGGAGAAACAATAGCAAAAGTGTTCGGGAAAGTAGATACGTTTTGGACGTATTAACTCCCCCCAAGCTTAGCTTACTGCTTGTCCTCAAGCAATTCAGTTGAAAACTCAGTGCGATAAAAGAAACTTTCACGAACACATTTCCTTCATATGATGTATATATTCTCAATATATGATCAAGTACTTAGACAACCCATAATAAGGAGTATGCAAATAAGGCTACTCAATAGTCATTGCAAGCTATGAAGAGATTCCAACTCAAAAATAATAAGTAACATGAAACATAAACATAAGCAACATTGCAATGCTAATAAAAAGGTATAATAGAGTGGTATCTCGCTTGCCTTTGATTGTAAATGCCAAGGCACCTCTAAAGTTTAAGTGAAGACTAGAATTAAAGATATATCAGAGATACAAGCATCAAAGTTATGACACAATTAATAAAGTTTTGAAACAAGCACATTACACTAAGAATGACAACTATGCTCTCAAGAAAGTGCTCATAGAATAAGTGGTGACTCGGCAAGGAAGTGAAAAGGTTTTGCAAAGTTTGAAAGGCTTCCAAATGCTGAAAGTATGGTACTCATTAGCTTTGAGCTCTCATTACCCCTATCATAAGCATATTTAAATGGGTAAGGTGAAAGTGAGGTCTAATACGAGTTATATGCTTGACAGATCATAAACTGGAAATCTCATGTCCCTTGAGTATGAGGGCCGCTCCTCATGCTACTCAACTTTAGTTACGGGTAAGTTCTTGTCATAGTAAATACATGTGTATCATAGAGAACCGCCAACGGGGTACCCCTTGCCCGATGATACGGAAGAATCCCCATATCAAAATGACAAGGCAAGCAGACAGCGAGCATCTCAGCAATCTTCTTATTTACCATGGGAAAATGGTGCTTTTTTCTCTCTTTCGTCTTTTCTCATATCTCCCTTTTTTTCTTTTCTCTTTTTCTAAATCTCTATCTCTTTTTTATAAGAAGAATGCTTCATAGACAGCTCATTATGGTTACGTTGCAGGTTTCCACCATGATTAGGCATGGATTAGACCAGTGGCCCAGGCGTTTCTCTAACACATATACATAACTCCATGGACTTACAAGCTCCCCTTTTATTTCACACCGATGACATCCGTAAACAAAAGAGCATGATATCAACTGGGTATATATTTACAGGTGTTGAAAGCGTTTCCCGTGACAGCACGGTTCTGCTAATCCCCAGCCTATATTTTGTAAGCATATAACTTCCATGGACAGTCACAATAGTTCAGGTTTATTAGGTACAAGAAATAAAGTATGCCATCAAGTTCGTGAGAGCTTTACTAACTAACTTTCTCATAACAAGCAAACATTTTATTAGGAAGAAAACAAAGCATAATAAATATGCAAGGTGTAGCAATGATGCTAATAGGTAGATATGGTGGACTCTTTTAGCATATTGGTTTTGGGGAGTTGGATGCACGAGTAAAGCTTATACTCAGCACAAGTGAAGGCTAGCAATAGAGAGGGATCGACAAACGAGAGAGCAACAACTATCATAATCATGCTTGCAACAAAACAGGACTAATTATGGCATGAAAGTGATTCAAGAACCCTGAGGCAAAATAATTCATTGAGTCCTAACTGATTGTTTCAGTCATATGCATGCGTGAGCATGTGCCAAGTCAATTCAAGTGAGACATTCAGAGGAGGATACCATAGTGTCATACCAAGTTATGAATAGAATAATGCAAGCAAACATTCATATGACATGCTACAAACTATTAGCAAGCTGGAGCTAATCATAAGAAAGCAAGAACTACTAAGCATCCATAAATAACATACACCTTGCATGAACGGACTAAGCATGCTTACAATGATGAGTATATGTACAAAAATGAAAACAAATAGAGTTCGTTACCAGCCTCTTACCACACCTCAAGTTGTCATTAATCTTCATTATTGTCCTTCACTTGTGTGGCTTGAATAATAACATGAAACCAAACTCCACTGAGGACTGCTGAACCCTACAACAAACTTCACAAAACCAAAGAAAAAGAACAAATATTTTTGGGTTTTTGATTTTTAAAGGCAAGAACCAAAAGAGAGAACAAGCAAAGCGAAATCTTTTTGGGTTTTTCGAATAATCAAAATAAAACTAAAAGGAAAAAGCCAAACCAAGGCAAAAAGAAAAAGAAGCAAACAAAGAGAAACAACGAAAATACTTTTGGTCTTTTTGTGTTTTGGAAAGCAGAAACAAAGCAAGAACAAAAAGTAAAAAAGAAAGCGAAACATGGATATACAAAGTACCGATTGAACATGATAAGTAGATGAGCGTTATGTCGGTATACCTCCCCCCAAGCTTAGGCTTTTGGCCTAGGTGGGTATGAACCCCAATGCAGGTAAGGATTCCACACCGGTGGGTCATCATAAGAATGATCGTAGTTACACCCTTGGGAGGAAGAAGATGGAATTAAGGTCAAGAGGAAACAAAGCAAGAACAAATCACTCAAATTAGACCAAGAGGAAACAAACTTATGTTGTATCATGGAATTAAGGTCAAGTCTCTCTATGGGAAACTATAGGTCTAAATGATGAGGCACTAAACCATGTAGAGCTAATAAACGAGAGGCGGCGATGCCTCCACAAATTCCACCTTTTCTCACGGTTTGCAGCAAGACGGAAAGCTAAATGATAATTAGAAATGTTACTAGTGTTCTCCCTACCAAGAATACTAGTGGCAAGATAATATGCAAAATATCTAAGAGCTGGGAGTTGAATGTTCCTTATGTTCCCGTGCTGAGCTGCGTGGTCATCGTCGTTTGTCACACTTCGGTAGAGCTCTAGCAAATCAGCGGGTCGATCTTGGATCTTCTTCACCGTCCCGGTCATGCCTATGTCTATAATGCTGCAAAATCTTTCCAATGACATGGTAATAGGCTGATTATAAATTCTGAATGAAACAGTTGACTGATAAGGGGTGTTAGTGAAAACAAAACTCTCAACGAAAGTTTTGATGAGCACGGCATATTGCTCACTCTCATCTTTCATGTACGTGGTCAGACCAACCCTCTGAACCAGTAGTAAGAAATCGTCGAGGATCCCTGCAGCTTGCAAAAAGGTAAAACAAGGGAAAGTAGATGGGTGAGCACCTCCCTCATATCCTTCATTGCCAAAGCGTGGTGCAATAAGATCTTCATTATACGATGGCCTAAATTGAGAGGCCGGTCTTGAAGGCCTTGCCCTCCTGGGTGTGTCTCTCCCAAATATCTCTCCAAAAGTGTGGTTGTTCATCTTCCTCTATTCTGAAATTTCAGACAACCATCATACAAGTGATTGCAAAGTGATTACATAATGAAAGGAACTACTAATAGAGACTTGTAAGAGGCCTAAACATGCATCAAAATAATTTCTCTAAGGATTGAACAAGCTTACAAGCTCACATAACCTGTCACCTACAGCACCAAAATACTCAAGATATATACCACTAAACACAAATCTACTTGGACAAGCGGAGGAGTCACATACCGGAGAACAAATGCTCCAAATTTCAGCAGCAAAGATGGGCTGAGCAAGGAGATCGAAAATCGCGAGCAAGAACAGCAAGAACGCAAGTTTGAGCAATGAACTGATGTTTTCTCGGGAGAGAGAAAGAAGTGGCAAGTGAGAGACTGAGTGGAGGGCCAGGGTGGCCCACACCATGGCTAGGCGTGCCCCTAGTGTGGCCGCGCCACCAGGTGGTGTGCCTGCCTGGTGGGCCCCCCTGGTACTCCCTAGGCACTTCTTTGCCCCTTTTTTCACGTAAAAATTTAATATGAATTTTCTGGAATTTTTCGAGACACTTTATTTTTGAGCAATTTTCAGGTATTTATGAATGTATTTTCTGCAGAAAGATGATTTTGAAATGATACAATAACAAAACGAAACCTAAACTTCAGAAGTTCGAAGACACTCTAATATGCAAGCAACTAGCAACAGAAAAGTAAACTAAGCGAAAGCAAAACTAAAATGGATAAAATAAAAGTAAGCGAAGATAATCATGGTGAAAACATTGTTTTGTTCACTAAAATCCTTTTGTTAACAAGGTTGATCAGGTCTTGTTACCAAAACAATTTTATATGAAACAAAACTTTGTATTCCACTAAATGATTGTGTTACCTCAACCTTGATAGCAATGGTCCCAATCATAATAATTTCATATTTTTCTCGTGGTATGGGATCATATATCTCTCCAACTTGGATGCCCTCAACATGTTCAATTGAATTTAAACCATAAGTCTTATCAATCTTCTTGGGGAAATAGACAGTATGCTCCTTGTCATTAACATTGAAAGTCACATTTTCTTGATTACAATTAATAACAGCTCCTGCAGTATTAAGAAAAGGTCTCCCAAGAATAATAGACATATTGTCATCTTCAGGCATCTCAAGCACAACAAAGTCAGTTAATATCAAGCAATTATGAGCAACTTGAACAGAAACATCCTCACATATACCAATAGGAATAGTAGTAGATTTATCAGCCATTTGCAAAGATATATCAATTGGTATTAATTTTTCCAATTGAAGTCTCTTGTAGAGAGAAAAAGGCATAACACTAACTCTTGCTCCCAAATGACACAAAGCAGTTCTAACATAATTGTTTTTATTAGAGCATGGAATAGTTGGGATCCCTAGGTCTCCAAGTTTCTTTGGAACCTTACCATTGAAGGAATAATTAGCAAGCAAAGTAGAAATTTCTTCATTAGGGATCTTCCTTTTATTAGAGACAATATCCTTCATATACTTTGAATAAGGGGGCAATTTAATAACATCAGTCAAAGGAATTTGCAAGAATAAAGGTTTCATCCACTCACAAAACTTATTATAGTGTTCATCTTCCTTTGACTTGTGTTTCTTATAAGGGAAATGCATAGGTTTTTGGACCCAAGGCTCTCTTTCACTACCATGTTTCTTAGCAAAAAAATCTTCTTTAGTGTATTTAGTATTCTTAGTGTGCCTTTCAGGTTCTTCTTCAACTTTTTCTTTATCAGAAGCATCATTTTCCTTATTACCACTTCAGTTTCAGCATTAGAGACAGATATACTATTTGGATCTACAGCAGGTTCAGGAGATTCTACTATAGTTTTACGTTTCTTTTTTCCTTTTCTTAGGAGAAGTACCACTATTTTCAATTTGCTGGGAATCTTGTTCAATTCTTTTAGGATGCCCCTCAGGATATAGAGGATCCTGGGTAGCAGCACCACTTCTAGTTCTAATTTCATAAACATGTTTTTCTTTAGTATCATTAACTAGCAAGTCTTTTTGTACTTTAATAAGCTGATCAATTTGAGTTTGAACCATTTGGAAATGTTTAACAAGCATTTTAACATCATTAGAGGTTCTTTCCACAATATCTTTTAACTCAATAATAGCTCTAGAGTTTTCCATTAAATGATTTTGCACCCTTTTATTGAAATTATCTTGCTTAACAATAAAAAATATCAAATTCTTCTAAGCATTGATCAAGAGGTTTATAGTAAGGAATATCACCTTCATCAAAATGTTGGAGAGAGTGTACCTCAATAGTGGATGAGTGGGAGATTGGCTTACATAATTTTTCTATAGGAAGCAAATTCTTCACATGTTCAGCTTTAATACCCTTCTCCTTAAGACATTTCTTAGCTTCCTTCATCACTTCATCATTTAGTTCAATAACTCCCCTCTTCTCTGATGTTGGTGTTGGCGTAGGAACAGTTAACTCAGGTGTAGTTGACTCTGGTGAAGTCCAGTCATCATAATTCTTACTTATTTTAGCCATTAATTCCTCAGCTTCTTCGGGAGTTCTCTTCCTGAAAACACAATCAGCACAATGATACGTTGCTAACGTATCCATAATTTTTGATGTTCCATGCTTGGTTTTTATCTACTTTCTTATGTTTTATTCCAACTTTGGAGTACTTTTTATACACTTTCTTGGACTAACCTATTAACAAGATGCCATAGTGCTAGCTGCCTGTTTTCTACTGTTTTTGGTTCCAGGAAAGTCAGAAAATGAATATTCTCGGAATTGGACGGGACAAAAGCCAAAGTCAGTTTTTCACCGAGGGGGACACGGAGCTAGAATACGAGACAGAGAGGGGCCAGAGGGCCGCCACACCACCTGGCCGCGCGGGCCAGGCCTGGCCGTGCCAGGGAGTGGTGTGGCTGCTTAGGGCACCCCCTCGGCCTCCCCTTCCGACTATAAGATGCCTCCGATACATAAACCCTAAGGACCCGATCAAAATTCCACGAAAGAGTCTGTAGCCGTCGTCATCTCCATCCCTAGATCAGGAGGGATCTGAAGCTCTTCCCAGCACCCTGCCGGAGGGGAGAATTCACCCTGGAGGCCTTCTTCATCACCATGCAAGCCTCTGGTGTGATGCGTGAGTAGTTCATCCTTGGACTACGGGTCCATGTAGTAGCTAGATGGTTGGTTCTTCTCCTTTGTGTTATCATGTTTAGATCTTGTGATCTCCCTTATGATCAAGATCATTTATTTGTAATCCTACATGTTGTGTTTGCGGGGATCCGATGGATATTGAGATACTATTTCAGATTGAGTATTGATTCTATCATGTCTTTGTTATTTGTGATCTTGCATTCTTTCCGTTGTTATTAGCTATCTTGGCCAAGTAGATGCTAGCAACTCCAAGAGTTAGAATTTATGCTCGAAAGTGGGTTCATGCCTCTAGTAATCTGGGGAAGTGACAGAAATCTCTAAGGTACTAGATGTGATGTTGCTACTAGGGAGAAAACGGCAATACTTTGTTCATAGAACAATCGTATTGTTCACTTTACACGCTTAGACTTTTCATAGAACAATCGTGTTGTTCATAAAAATATCATGCTCATCAAAACTAGATTCCCCAAGCTTAGACTTTTCCATAGCATTAGCAATAATGGTGTTCAAAGAATTCATACTAATAACATTGCTATTACCATGCAAATAAAGTTCCATAGGTTTTTTAATTTTCTCTTCAAACACTTCATGTCCTAACTCAAGATAAATACTATAAAGCTCTCTAATTTTGTTGTTGTTTTCCATTAAGCCTAACTAGTGAAAACAAGAAACAAAATACAAAATTGCAGAATCTAAAGGAAATAACTTCGAGTACTCACACCAGAAAATAGGCGTTTGCCATGGGAGGTTCTTCTTCTTTAATCCTCCGGTGTGAATACCTTTTACCTTACCTCCCCGGCAACGGCGCCAGAAAATAGCTTGATGTCTACGCACTTCTATTCTTGTAGACAGTTGTTGGGCCTCCAAGTGCAGAGGTTTGTAGAACAACAGCAAGTTTTCCCTTAAGTGGATCACCCAAGGTTTATCGAACTCAGGGAGGAAGTGGTCAAAGGTATTCCCTCTCAAGCAACGCTACAATCAAGATACAAGAAGTCTCGTGTGTCCCCAACACACCCAATACACTTGTCAGGTGTATAGGTGCACTAGTTCAGCGAAGAGATAGTGAAATACAAGTGTTATAGATAATTATAAGTGGTAACGGTGATAGAAAATAACTTGATGGCGTGGAAGAGACTAAAGGCAAACTGAAATAAGGATGGAAGCAAGTAAACATGTAACAGATCTAATAGCAAACGGTGTTTCAGTGCTAAGAAACAAGGCCTAGGGATCATACTTTCACTAGTGAACACTCTCATATAAATATCTTCTCTTTATGATACTACTCTTAACTACTCTCTGGTTAGACACTCTAATCGATGGTAGGGTTATAACAGCACACCTCAAAGTAAGCCTTTCCCATCTAGAAAACCCCACATTGTCACCTTGAGTACTAGATGAGTCCAACAAACACCACAATTTCATAAAGACACCCAAATCCAAATATAACTCATAACAAGTATTTGTAATCTCTAGCCTAAGTGCCACCATGGTGAGCACGCTATCACTTTCACACACATGGGGAGAGCAGAGATCTATTAAAGCACTTGACTAGCAAGGTAGATCTACTTGATTACAAAACTCATGATCACAATATGATCATGCATAGAGAGAGAGATGAACACATAGCTACCGGTAGAACCCTTAGCCTCGAGGAAGAACTACTCCCTCCTCATCATGGGAATCAGCAATGGCGATGGAGATGGTGGTGGAGATCGATGGAGATGGCTCCGGGGGCACTTCCCCGTCCCGACAGGGTGCCGGAACAGAGACTTTCTGTCCCCCGAATCTCCCCTTTGGTGGCGGCGGCGCTGCGGAACTTTTCGTGAATGGAGGCTTGATGATTTAGGGTTTTTGCATCGGGGGAGATTTATAGGCGAAAGAGGCAAGGTCGGTGGCCGGCCAGGGGTCCCACACCATGCCCTGGCACGACCTGTGCTGGCCCGCGCCAAGGGGTGGTGTGGCCACCCTGTGGCCACCCTGTGACCCCCCTTCGTCTCGTCTTCTGACTCCGTGAGTCTTCCGAAAAAATATGAACTTTGGCTTTTGTCTCGTCCAATTTCGAGAATATTCATTTTCTGACTTTCTGGAACCAAAAACAACAGAAAACATGCAACTGACACTGTGGCATCTTGTTAATAGGTTAGTCCTAGAAATCATATGAAAAGTACTCCAAAGTTGGAACAAAACACAAGAAAGTGGATAAAACCAAGCATGGAATATAAAAAATTATAGATACATTTGCAATGTATCAACATCCCCAAGCTTAACTCCTCCTCGTCCTCGAGTAGGTAAGTGATAAAAAGAAAGAATAATTTTTGAGGTGACATGCACCATCATAAACTTGATCAAAGTATTTGTAAAACATTCAAGGCTGGGATCATAGTACTTCAATCATAACATGAAAGATAAAGTCTGGCAATAAAACATAGCAACTATGTTGCAACATGAAAAGGTACAAACAAAAGATTCATGAATAACAATGCTTTGCAAGACGTTTGTTTGTTTTACATAAAGAAAACATAGCATAGTAGAATTCAGCTTGTCCCTCAATAGAGTAGCAAATATAAATGCATAGGACACCTTCAAAGTTCATAAGAGTGACTAGATACAAATAGTTTAAAACAAGCAATATCAAGGTATGCATCAATCAACAAGTCTTGGGACAATGCACATAGAACTAAGAATGGCCACTATGCTCTCAAAGTAGGTGCATAAAGGTAGAAGGTGGAGACTCAATATATAAGTGGAAGAAGGGCCTTCATAGAAGGAAGTAGGCATTCAAGTCTCATAAAGAGCTTCCAAACATTATGGTACTTATAGCTTTCAGCTCGCATTGCCCCTATCATAAGCATCTTGAAGTGATTAAGGTTAAAGTGAACAAACTATGGTGTACATGCTTGAAGAAGTATAAGTTAGAAATCTCACGTCCCTTGTATACGAGGGCCGCTCCTCATGCTACTCAATTTTAGTCACCGGTAAGTTCTTGTCATCGTAAGTACATGTGTATCATAGAGAACCGCCAACGGGGTACCCCTTGCCCGATGATACGGAAGAATCCCCATATCAAAATGACAAGGCAAGCAGACAACGAGCATCTCAACAATCTTCTTATTTACCATGGGAATATGGTGCTTTTTTCTCTCTTTCCTCTTTTCATAATCTCTTTTTTTCTCTTTTTTTCTCAATATAGGACTCTTTTTTTATAAGAAGAATGCTTCATAGACAACTCATTATGGTTACGCTGCAGGTTTCCACCATGTCAGCATGGATTAGACCAGCAGCCCAGGCGTTTCTCTAACACATATACATAACTCCATGGACTTATAAGGTCCCTTTTCATTTCACACCGACGACATCCATATACAAAAGAGCATGATATCAACTAGGTACAAGTACCAAGTGCAATGTTGAAAGCGTTCCCCATGAAAGCATGGTTCTACTAATTCCCAACAAATAAGTGCAAGCATATACAACATAGAAGACACAATGGTTCAAGTTTATTAAGGGCAAGAAAAGTAAAGTGTGCCATCAAGTTCGTGAGAGCTTTAATCACTAGTTTTCTCATAACAAGTTTAATTTGGAAGGTAAACAAAAGCATGAATATACTTGGAATAGCATAAGCTAGTAGGTAGGTATGGTGGTTTCTTTGGAATAACTTGGTTTAGGGAGTTGGATGCATGAGTGGAACTCATACTTGGTTATGGAGGCTATTAAAAGACTGAGAGCAACCAACTAAGAGAGCAATAATGGCCATAATCATGCAGAGCGACAAAACATCATTGATAAAAGCATAAAGTGATAGTACAAGTTGAAAACTAAAGGATCATCAAGGCTATGGTGACTTGGGATAGTCATAACATGGTGTGAGCATGCGCCAAGTCAACCCAAATAAAGCATCAAAGGAGAATACCACTATACTATGCTAAAACAACGCATGATTCATCCAAGGCACATTAAGCAATCTCAATTGTTTATAAAAAGTCATGCTACAACAAAGAATACTAAGCATAAAGCCAAAACAATATCAAGCATGGCATGAAAAAGCATAGGACACAGTCAAAAACAAGCTCTTTTTACCGCTTAAGCAAGAACTTTCCTACTCTTTTCCAATCCAAACCAAACTATTTGAAAACCAATGTATGAAAGAGGGGGTCCAACCAATTTATTCAGCAAACTAAGCAAACAAAGAAAATGAAAAACCAAAACGAAAACGAAAAAGAAGATGCTCCAAGAACAACACAACTGTGTATGAAACAGTAAAAATGAAGTGTTTGGAAGAAACGTGGGATTTTTATTGATGAAGAAGGGGATGCCTTGGGCATCCCCAAGCTTTGACGCTTGTACTTCTTGGATATTTCTTAGGGTGATACGCGTGGCATCCCCAAGCTTGAGATTTAGTCCATCCTTCATCTCATTACTCGCTCCTTCCATACACCTGGAATTTTTCCTTCATACAAAACTTCACACAATCTTTATTAGCAGCATTAGTGCACTCAAGATAATAAATCTTTGGGTTCAGTTTCAACACCAATAAAACTTCCATTAAAACAAAAGCTACTGTAGCACTTCCCTCAAAAAGCTCAATTCCCCAAAAGAACTCAAAAAGGAACCAACAAGAAGCAAATGCAGAAAATGGCAGAAATCTGTCAAAACATACCAGCAGGTAAAGACGATTTTTTTCGAAGATCTTCTGTTGCTCAAATCGAAAAGTGTTGAACTAACGAAAGTTAGATAACAACCTGGGGCAGAATCATAAAAATTCACGCCTCAAAAGGACATACAGATATTTTACACGAATTTTTATGATGAAGCACAAAAATCTGTTTCGGGACAGCAACTTTCCCAATCATTACTTCTCTCTCATTAGAGGTTACTGTTGGCACAAAAAGCAAATAAAAAGGATAAGGAGAGGTTATTACAGAGGTAATAACTTCCAAGACTCATCTAAAACTTTTGGGTTATCTCCCAATAAGTACTTTTCTTTAACGCCTTTAAGTTAGGCATGATAGTTTGAGAAGATGCTCACATAGGAAATATAAATTGAAGTAAAAGAGAGCATCAAGAAGCAAATTCAAAACACATTTAAGTCTAACCCACTTCCTATGCATAGGAATCTTGTAAAGAAACAAGGCATGAAAGCACAAAGCAACAAGCATAGGAAAGTAAAATAAGTACAACTTCAAATTTTTCAACATAATGAGGGGAAACTTAATATTGTTGAGATACATAAAACCATGTTTCCCTCTCTCATAATAACTTTCAGTAGCATCATGAATAAAATTAACGATATAACTATCACAAGAAACATTCTTATCATGAGCCACATGCATATAATCATTATTACTCTCCACATAAGCATAGTTATTCTTATTAATTGTAGTGGGAGTAAATTCAACAAAATAGCTATCATTATTATTCTCATCACCATAATCATCAAATATAGGAGGCATATTGTAATCATAATTAACTTTCTCCTCAATAGTAGGTGGACTGAAAATATCATACTCATCATTGTAATCATCATATATTGGAGGCATAGTATCATCAAAGTAAATTTTCTCCTCCATGCTTGGGGGACTAAAAATATCATGCTCATCAAAACTAGCTTCCCCAAGCTTAGACTTTTCCATAGCATTAGCAATAATGGTGTTCAAAGAATTCATACTAATAACATTGCTATTAGCATGCAAATAAAGTTCCATATGTTTTTTAATTTTCTCTTCAAACACTTCATGTCCTAACTCAAGATAAATACTATAAAGCTCTCTAATTGTTTTGTAGTTTTCCATTAAGCCTAACTAGTGAAAACAAGAAACAAAATACAAAATTGCAGAATCTAAAGGAAATAACTTCGAGTACTCACACCAGAAAATAGGCGTTTGCCATGGGAGGTTCTTTTTCTTTAATCCTCTGGTGTGAATACCTTTTACCTTACCTCCCCGGCAACGGCGCTGGAAAATAGCTTGATGTCTACGCACTTCTATTCTTGTAGACAGTTGTTGGGCCTCCAAGTGCAGAGGTTTGTAGAACAGCAGCAAGTTTTCCCTTAAGTGGATCACCCAAGGTTTATCGAACTCAGGGAGGAAGTGGTCAAAGGTATTCCCTCTCAAGCAACCCTGCAATCAAGATACAAGAAGTCTCTTGTGTCCCCAATACACCCAATACACTTGTCAGGTGTATAGGTGCACTAGTTCAGCGAAGAGATAGTGAAATACAAGTGGTATAGATAATTATAAGTGGTAACGGTGATACAAAAATAACTTGATGGCATGGAAGAGACTAAAGGCAAACTGAAATAAGGATGGAAGCAAGCAAACATGTAACAGATCTAATAGCAAACGGTGTTTCAGTGCTAAGAAACAAGGCCTAGGGATCATACTTTCACTAGTGAACACTCTCATATAAATATCTTCTCTTTATGATACTACTCTTAACTACTCTCCGGTTGGACACTCTAATCGATGGTAGGGCTATAACAACACACCTCAAAGTAAGCCTTTCCCATCTAGAAAACCCCACATTGTCACCTTGAGTACTAGATGAGTCCAACAAACACCACAATTTCATAAAGACACCCAACTCCAAATATAACTCATAACAAGTATTTGTAATCTCTAGCCTAAGTGCCACCATGGTGAGCACGCTGTCACTTTCAGACACATGGGGAGAGCAGAGATCTATTAAAGCACTTGACTAGCAAGGTAGATCTACTTGATTACAAAGCTCATGATCACAATATGATCATGTATAGAGAGAGATGAACACATAGCTACCGGTAGAACCCTTAGCCTCGAGGAAGAACTACTCCCTCCTCATCATGGGAATCAGCAATGGCGATGGAGATGGTGGTGGAGATCGATGGAGATGGCTCTAGGGGCACTTCCCCGTCCCGGCAGGGAGCCGGAACAGAGACTTTCTGTCCCCCAAATCTCCCCTTTGGTGGCGGCGACGCTGCGGAACTTTTCGTGGCTGGAGGCTTAATGATTTAAGGTTTTTGCATCGGGGGAGATTTATAGGCGAAAGAGGCAAGGTCAGTGGCCGGCCAGGGGGGCCACACCATGCCCTGGCGCGGCCTTGGCAGGCTCGCACCAAGGGGTGGTGTGGCCACCCTGTGGCCCCCCCTGTCTCGTCTTCTGGCTCCGTGAGTCTTCTAGAAAAATATGACTTTGGCTTTTGTCCCGTCCAATTCCGAGAATATTCATTTTTTGACTTTCTGGAACCAAAAACAGCAGAAAACAGGCAACTGGCACTGTGGCACCTTGTTAATAGGTTAGTCCCAAAAATCATATGAAAAGTACTCCAAAGTTGGAACAAAACACAAGAAAGTGGATAAAACCAAGCACGGAACGTAAAAAATTATAGATACATTTGCAATGTATCAATGTGCTGTTGCTGCTAGGGAGAAAACAACAATCCTTTGTTCATAGAACAACCGTATTGTTTACTTTACACGTAATGCGTAATGCAATTATCTGTTGCTTGCAACTTAATACTGGAGGGGGTTCGGATGATAACCTGAAGGTGGACTATTAGTCATAGATGCAGTTGGATTACGGTCTATGTATAATGTTGTAATGCCCAATCAAATCTCAAAGGAGGCAAGATGATTAGTATATGCATGTATGCTTTCTCGATGTTTGTCAATTGCCCCACTGTAATTCGTTCACCCAACATGTCATCTATCTTAAGGAGAGCCACCACTAGTGAACTATGGACCCCGGTCCTCTGTTTTATCATCAATCTACAACTGTTTATTGTTTTCTATTTACTTTCTGCAAGCTTTTACTTTCTTCCACACAATACGTTTAATCCTTTGTTTTCAGCAAAACCGGTGAGATTGACAACCTCACTGTAAGTTGGGGGCAAAGTTCTGTGGTTGTGTTGTGTAGGATTCCAAGTTGGCAGCAACACCTTGGAGGTGTTTCCTTGCTCCTACTGGTTCGATAACCTTGGTTTCATAACTGAGGGAAAACGTGTTGATGTGCTCATCATACCTTCCTCTTGGGGTTCCCCAACGAGCTCGATATATTTTTGGCCATCACACAACTATCCAGGTAGGTCCTAGATTCTTCAGTTAGCCCATTATAATATATATCAAGAATCTCATTCTTAGGTAATGGACATCTAGCTTGTGCATGAATCAAAGCACAAAACCTTGCCCATGATTCAGGCAATATCTCCTTTTCTCCCTGTTTAAAATCAAAAAGTTCCTGCAAAATGGCATGTCTATCACTAGGAGGGAAATATTTTTGAAGGAAGTACTAATCAAGCAATCAGGGCTATCAATAGATCCAAGAGGTACATTTGTTAAACCAAGTTTTAGCTTCTCCTTTCAGTGAAAAAGGGAAAAATTTTGCAACAAAGTAGGTGCGCATCTTAATATCATCAGAAAATAAACCAATCATGGTATAAAGCTCAGTCATATGTGCTACAACACTTTCATTCTTAGTCCCAGAAAAGGTTCTTTCTCAACAATAGATATGTAAGATAAATCAAGAGAGAAATCATAATCCTTATCTTTAATATTTATGGGAGATGTAGCAAACTTAGCATCAGGAGACAATTTAGGTTTTATAGTATGCCTCTCAAGGAGACTCTTAATAGCACTTTTACCATGAGTATTTTGACATTTTTTAATAAATTCATTATTCATTTCTATATATCTGTCTTCAATATCATAGCTCTCTCTAGACTCAGGTGAACTAACAGGTGTAGTAGTGTCTTCATTAGGAGTTTCAGTATTTCCAGCTATAGTTCTAGCAATCGTAGCATCTAGGAAAGGACCTAATGAACCACTCTTATCAAGCACAGTAGAAGCAGCATCATAAGTATCAGAAGTTTCAGATTCAACAGTAGTAGCAGTATGTGTAGCATGTGTATGGGGTGGTGTAAGGAGCTTACTCATTACAAATGGTGAATCAAGAGCAACAGAGGTGTTCAGTACCGTACCTCTCCTTGTAGTGGATGGTAAAATAGGAACCTTTCCATCACGAGACTTACCCATGATGGGTGGATAACAGTGAACAATAGTGATTCCAATTGAACTTGATAAATAGAGCTATGCTCCCCGGCAACGGCGCCAGAAAATAGTCTTGATGACCCACAAGTATAGGGGGTGTATCGCAGTATTTTCGAGGGAAGTGAAACCCAATTTATTGATTCGACACAAGGGAGTCGAAGAATATTTATAAGCCTTAACAACTGAGTTATCAATTCAGCTGCACCTGGAAACAATCTTGCTCATAGCAGTTTATCAGTAGCAACAGTTTTGTAGTAGAAATAGCAAAGTAACAGCAGTAGTAAAAGTAAAGATAGTAGTAACAATAGCAGTAAACAGTAGGATTAAAGCGCGGTAGGCATAGGGATGGATGGACGAGCGTTGCATGGACAAGATAATTCATATAGCAATCAAGAGATAGGGCAATTGCAGATAAATAAGATAATGCATCCAAGTACTAAATAATCATAGGCATGTGTTCCATATATAGTCATACATGCTCGCAATGAGAACTTGCACAACATCTTTTGTCCTGCCAGCTTGGTTGTAGCGGGGCCTCAAGGGAACTACTGGAAATTAAGGTGCTCCTTTTAATAGAGCACCGGAGCAAAGCATTAACACTCTGTGAATACATGTGATCCTCACATCAAAGCCATTCCCTCCGGTTACCCCAATTGCTATCACTTCGGGGCCTTTGGTTCCGGACAATAACATGTGTATACGACTTGCAGGTAAGACCATAAACAATACTATCATAATGAATCCATAACATGTTCAGATCTGAAATCATGGCACTCGGGCCCTAGTGACAAGCATTAAGCATAACAAGTCGCAACAAAGTCAAAAAGCACTAATAATAGATACTAGGAACCATGCCCTAACAATCTGATGCCATTACATGAAGGATCTCATCCAATCCCTACCATCCCCATAGCCTATAACAGGGGATTACTCACTGATAGATGGGGGAAACATGGATGGTCGATGGAGAAGCGATGGTGGCAATGATGGCGATGATCTCCTCCAATTCCCCGTCCCGACAGGGTGCCAGAACGGAGTTTTTGGTGCTGATTTGCAGATTCTGGTGGTGGTGGCGAAGCGGAACTCTTTCTGGAAAAACGTCGAACCCCCCTCAATTTTTAGGTCAAGGGGCATCTTATAGGCGAAGAGGGAGGCCGAGGGGGTGACCGAGGTGGCCACACCACCCCTAGGCGCGGCCAGGCCTGGCCCGCGCGACCAAGTGGTGTGGGCCCCTCGTGGCCCTCCTCCGTCTCGTCTTCTGGCTTCATGAGTCTTCTGGTGAAATAGGATTTTTGGCATATTTTCCAGGATTTTTCCTGATAGTTGATTTTCTGCACAAAAACTAGACACCAAGGTAATTCTGCTGAAAACAACGTCAGTCCATGTTAGTTGTATCCAAAACACACAAGTTTAGAGGAGAAACAATAGCAAAAGTGTTCAGGAAAGTAGATACGTTTTGGACGTATCAAGAGGACTCCCTTGTTCTCCGAGGAACCTCACCCCAGCGGGTTCGATTCGCCTCTTCCACTATACGACGACCTTCGAGGTGGAAGCCATCACCTTTACAACAAGTTCAAGGCACACATCCACAACCTAATTGGAGGCTCCTGAATACAAGCTAGCTGTCAAGCAATCAAAGACAAGCTAGTAAGAATCAAATCAACCAAAAGTAGGCTTAGGGTTTCCAAAGAAACCCTAGAGCAAGGGGCCCTCAAGTGAATGAGGGGGAAATGAAAATCTCTCTTGGTGAAGCTGTAGATCGATGCCTCCTCCTCCGATTCCCCAAAGATCAACGACTTTGAGTGGTTGGATGAAGAGATCTTAGAGTTTTGGTGGCTCTAATGATGTGGTCTTGCTTTTCTGGAACGAGCAGCTGGAGGAAGGGGATGAGGTCCCCTATTTATAGGCCACACACTTGTGAACCGTTTTCTGACCGTTGGGGACCAACCACACCGGAGACTCTGGTCTGGCAGACCATAGACTCTAGTCCGGACCGGAAACTCCGCCCCACCTACGGTCCACCTCCGAACTGCATCTCTGGCTGGCTTGGGCAGGTGCATGGCGTCCACTCTAGAGACTCTGGCCGTAACTCCGGACCAGGGACATTGCAGACTTTGGTGTGTCCACACCGGAAACTCCGGCCTGAGGAGACACACCGAAGATTTCGGCTGATATCTGGCCAATCTCTGGACCAGAGACAGAGAGACCCTAGGCCAAGTCCAGACCACACACCGGGAACTCCTGGGGAAACTCTGGACCACACCGGAGACTCCAGTGTATGCACACCGGAGACTCTAGTCTGAAATCTTCAGGTGATCATGAATTTGGCCATGAGATTCAGACTTTTTCCCTTTTCAATGGATTGACCTGTAGACATTAACACACAATAAAATGTACCTTGTATTGTCAACGAACACCAAAACGGATTAGGACAATAAATGTCCTTTCAATCTCCCCCTTTTTGGTGTTCGATGACAACACGAGGTTTTGCATGGAATTTGAGATAAACATAGTTATGCTCCCCCTGACATTGTGCAACAAGATAAACAAATGATACAAGCATAGATATGTCAGGTAATGGATAGATATTACAATAAGGAATGGGCAAGATATGTCCACACACAACAATAGTTCATACGCCAAATAAGTCTCACAAGAACCAAATGAAAGCAAATGTTCGAAAATAAATATATAAAGATGACAGCCCAACCCATGCAAATCCCGATGCTCCTAGTGGACAACTTCTCCCCCTTTGGCATCGAAGCGCTGAAAAGGGAAAAGGAATGTCGCAGCTATCGTCCCAAAAGAGATCACTCGAAGTATCGTTGTCATCATTATCCTCATCCTCATCCTCATCAACATCATAATCATCATCCGCGGTAGAAGTCTAAGGCCATTTGCTGTGAGGGCGAGAAGTGGAGGTAGCCTGAGGAGCAAAGCCGTACGTAACCTTAGAGAAAGTCTGCCAGTCCACTAAGCTTGCATTCATGGCATTCCAGGCCCCAAAAAAGAGTGTGTGATCAGATTCAGCAGATGGTTCAGCTCCATGTTCATCATTGTACTCTGACTCACCTTCCTCTTCTTCCTCACCTTGAGCCTTGATTTCTTTGAGAAGTTTCTCAATCCCGCGGTTGCTCTTGTAAGCATCATGATGTCCCTTACGAATGTTAACATTCATGCACCAAAGGGTCTTCTCCCAAAAGGATGCCTTCTTGATTTTCTCCTTGAGAACCTCACTTGTGACTAGAGGCATGGGGACATTGGAGGCATTCTTCCTTATGGAGCCCCTAGGAGGGGTAGGAGCATGCTCAGCCTCACAGATCTCCTCATACTCACTCTCAAACGGTTGTCTAGTCACCATATTCCCTTTCTTCTGAAGAGAGACCAAGGCATGCTCTATAAGGTTGGGAGGTAGAGTAAGTGGTGAACCATGAGCCTGAGTGTTGATAAGCCTCATCACAAGAGGATCATATGGAGGAGGTTTCCTGTATAGAATAGCATGGTGCATCTCCTAAAAAATGTAATCCATCACATCAATAGCAAACCCATTAGAATTAGGACCGACAAGATATATCTTGTGAGCATGGTGAAGTAGGTTGGCAAGCCCACATCTAATGGCATCATCATTGCCAGCACTAGGAGAGATATTGTGACGGAATATTCTAAGCAGCAGGTTGTATAGAGGTTTGGGCCCTTAGCCTCATCGACAACAACATCCCTATCATAGAGAGGAGCCAACTTGGTCTTTCTCTCTCCAAGAGCAGCATCATGCATACGATGTCCCATACGAATAGCCACACCCTGAAAGGTCTCATTGATGACCCCGGCAAAGTCAAAAAAAGTAGATGTGCAGCGAACATCGCCATGCAAGTCATGGTCCTTGCTTGATCAGTCCCAAACACCAAAGTGGCATAGAATTGTTGGACAAGGGGAATGTTGTAATCTTCTTGGAGCTCCATGAGCTTATGTAACCCAAGCTTTTCTATGATCCACACAACATCTGCAAAGTAATTGTTGGCACGCATGTACTCAAGCTCCATGTACCTCTAAGGACAAACTAGGGACTTGGTGAGCTTGCGGTAGACATCATTCATAAAAACCTTCTATTCCCTCCTCCAATAACAAGGATCCTCACTAGTTCTTGGCAGCTCATAGAAATTGGTCTTCCGAAGCTCTCGAAACTCCTTCTTGGACATGTGAGCAAGAGACTACAAACTGTCATACTTGGCCCTCTTGGCCCGGTTCTCCTCCTCAATACATTCTCGGTTCTTTCTCATATACTCAGCATCTCTGATCTGCTACCTATAGTTGGATGGTGGAATAATATACTGCCCAACTTCTTCATCAAATTGAGGATCCACTCTTTTGGAATTGGCCTTGGTGCGACCACAACGAGAACCAGAGCCACCTGGGAACAGAGAGAGAGGGGGTAGCATGGGGGTAAGCATATATGTCCAGGAGATAGGCACAATACCCTCATAGCTATGCTGGATGTGCTAGAGGCAATCTACACCGGAGTCTCCGGAGTGCAACACCGGAATCTCCGGTCTAGACCGGAGTTTCTGGTCAGACAGACCGGAGTCTCCGGCCTGGACCGGAGTCTCCAGACTAACCAACCGGATTCTCCGGTCTGGAGATTCAATTTGCACAGCAGACTATAGATGAGAGTGATTCCAGCAGATCGGGTAGAGGTACGAGACTTGTGTGATGAAGTGCATGAGGCATGTTGTTCCAAGGGACAAACTAGTACAAAACTCAAAACAAACAAAGGGGATGAACCCTAGGTTCATGGTGAGAGGAAACTATACCAGATTTGTCCATTGGGACGATTCCACCGGAGGGGAAGGTCCCAAGGCTAGAGAGGGTGGAGTTGGCCGGTGGCACGGTGGATCCCAATGGCAAATCGGCCTCCGGGCAATAGTTTTGGAGGAGGAGGAGGAGGTTTGTGAGGGTGGGGGTCGGAGGTGGAAGAAAGAGTATGAGTGACTCTCTCACCCCGGCCCCCTTAAGTCACAACCCGAATACCCCCCAGACCGGAGACTCCGGTCTGAACCGGAGACTCTGGCCTACATCGGAGACTCCGGTGTATGCACACCGGAGACTCCAGTCCTCTTCAACCAAAAGTAGCTAGGTATAATAATTGGGGACATATATGTTGGAAGGAATGTGTTCAGGGAATGGAGACAGGCTTAGGTTAAGATTTCAAACTATGAAGAACAAAAAGGCAATGAACATCCATACAAATGGCAAAGTGAAACTTAGATTAAACAACAACCCAACACAAGAACTAATCCTTCGTATAGAAGGGGTGGTGGCCAAGGCCACCATGTAAGAGTTTGTGGCATGACACCACGAAGAGTTATCCTTGGATTCATAGCCACTACTCATCAATGAAGCTCATATATCACAAAATGATATTAAGAGAATTGAATTTCTTAATGTTGGCATTATGGGGGGAGGTATAGTCCAATGTATTAGGACCGCACTCCCCCTATATTCATGCCCGCACCTAAACCAAATAAGAGTCAAGACATAGGTGAGTATGCAAGGTGATCAAGTCAAGCTCCTAGAATCTACGATATTTAGTTCATTCCTCAAATAACAAAACCTTGCTTCATCAAGTGTCTTCGTGAAAATGTAGGCAAGTTGGTCTTTGGTTGACACATAGGATAGCTCAATATCACCTCGAGCAACATGATCTCTAATGAAGTGATGACGAATCTCAATATGCTTTGTCCTTGCATGATCCACTGGGTTATAGGCAATCTTGATAACACTTTCATTGTCACATAGAAGAGGCACTTTGTCACAATGGACACCGTATTCCTTTAAAGTTTGCCTCATCCATAGCAATTGAGTACAAGCACTAGCAACTGCCACATACTCGGCTTCGGCGGTGGAGAGAGATATACAATTTTGCTTCTTAGAAGACCAATACACCAAAGGCCTCCCAAGGAATTGGCAAGCCCCGGAGGTTGATTTTCTATCATCCTTGTCACCAGCCCAATCCGAGTCAGTGTATCCACAAAGAGAGAAAGTTGAGCCCCTAGGATACCAAATACCATAGTTTGGGGGTATGAACCAAATATCGAAAGATTCTCTTGACCGCCATCAAATGGCATAGGAGACGCTTGATATCTTGCACACACTCCTACACTCAACACAATATCAGATCTAGATGCACAAAGGTAAAGCAAATAACCGATCATGGACCGGTATACCTTTTGATCCACATCTTTACCATTTGGGTTTAGTTCATGATGGGTCTTACTTGCCATGGGAGTGGGGGCTCCATTTAGATCTTTCATGTTGAATCTCTTGAGCATATCTTGAGTATACTTGGCTTGGTTGAAGAATGTCCCTCCTCTTACTTGCTTGATCTCAAAGCCAAGAAATACCCTTAATTCTCCCATCATAGACATCCGGAACCTATTAGTCATAAGCTTTGAGAATTCATCATTAAAAGCTTTATTAGATGAGCCAAAGATAATATCATCAACATATATTTGGCATACGAAAAGCTCCCCATTGACCTTCTTAGTAAATAGAGTGGGATCGATATTCCCAACCTCAAACCCACGGTCTAACAACAACTCTCTAAGGTGCTCATACCACGTGCCTGGGGCTTGTTTGAGACCATAGAGCGCCTTATCAAGTTTATAGACGTGGTTTGGGAACTTGGGATCATCAAACCCTGGGGGTTGCTTTACATATACCAACTCATGTAATGACCATTAAGAAATACACTTTCTACATCCATTTGTTGTAATTTAAAGTTATGATGTGCCGCATAAGCAAGAAGGATACGGATGGACTCAAGGCGAGCCACGGGTGCATATGTCTCTCCATAGTCAATGCCTTCAATTTGAGAGAACCCTTGTGTAACCAATCTTGCCTTGTTCCTCACAACAATTCCATGCTCATCTTGCTTGTTCTTGAATATCCACTTGGTGCCTATAACATTGTGGCAATATTTTGGCTTTTCAACTAACTTCCATACTTTGTTTATCTCAAAGTTGTTGAGCTCTTTGTACATTGCATCCAACCAATCCGAATCTTTAAGAGCTTCCCATACTTTCTTTGGTTCCACCATGGAAATGTGTGCTTGATGTTCACCAAAGTTCTTAAGTTGAGCTCGAGTGGATATCCCTCTTCTTAGATCTCCTACCACATTCTCAAGAGTGTGGTCTCTTAATTCCAATATTCTATCCATTCTAGCTTGGCGACGAGTTTCGATCTCCTTGTTGTTTCTTGTGGGGATCACTTCATCATTTTGGTCCTCGTCTTGACCATTAACTTGACCTTGATCATCATTGGAATCATTCTCTTATTCAATAGGCAAAGATTGATCTTGGTCTTAATCAGGCATACTTCTAGACAGGTGTTGGGCTTCCCTTATTGCAGTTTCTACAGATCTTCCTCGTGTAATAGACTTAGCACCGCTGGACATTCTGGCAAAAGGAGAGTCAAGCACCTCCTGGCTAGAGGTTTCTTCCTGATCAACTGGTTAAGGGTCCACAACTTGTCTTTGGTTGGGTCATTGTCCTCTTCGATAGAAGCTTGTTGATGTTGTGAAGATGAGGGCTTCACTTGAGTAGAGCATAGTTCTTCTCGATCCGCCATAACGGGTTCCTTAATAGGGCGTATGAATCCCGCACCCATTCTTCCTAGGGTCTGTTCATCTGCAGTACCAAAGTTCCCGGGCGAGCGCATGGCGGTACTTAAGTTGCCTGAAATTGCCGTGTTTCGAAATGATGGGCTGCCAACTACCGAGAAGGGCCATTTCGATGCAAACTCATCTCACCCCTGCCAAATTCAAACATTCCGTGAAACTGCCCCGTGAAGTAGATGGTCGGGACCCTCATGTCGGTCATCTATCCGTGACGCGATCGCCAACGAGGCGGCCTCTTGGGTAAATCGAGGAACTAAGTGGATTGGATGCGTTGACCAATTTCACAAATCCATTCCCACCTTTCCCCTGGCACGGACGGCGTCGGAATCCACCCTCCAGACAGGACGATCCCTTCGGACATTTCACTTCCGGCGCCAAGTTGCTGCGCCCAGTCGCTGATCCCGAGCTCCAATGGCGCATGTGGTAGCCGCCGTTGCGAGGCTCTAGCCCGCCTCCGCCGCCGAAGAGCCGAGTAGCTCGGAGGATGGCAAATCCTACTACAAAGGAAGAAGAAGTTCTGGCTACAAGCGGGTGAGCTACCCTTCTCTTTGCTATTCGCACTAATTATAACTACTAGCTGTTACTGAACCTAAAATTGTTTGTTAGCCCAACGCTGACAAACATATTTTGTCCACAGCTTTTTGTCAAGTGGGATCTCCGCGGACCACCCTTACCTGGTTACGGTAGTCCTCTTCAGGTACGACTCTAAGGGCAAGTGGTATGGACACCATTGTATCATGATGGAAGAAGCGCTTGCGCAGATCTGCACTATATCTGCTATGGTTGCTACTCTGCATAATCATGATGAATTATGGCCGAAGCAGACTGCAAAGTTCAGCTTCATGGATGAACATGGCATCATGGTTCCTCTAACGTCAGCTAATTGGGTTGATGAAAAGGTATGCTTCGGCTTGCATGTTTGAGCTGAATTGTGATGTACTAGATGTGGAAGCTGCTACAACTAGGAGTCGCCCTTCTATTCTTGGACATGGTAGTTGCTCGAACCCAATTAGCTCCTGCTAAGCAAAAGTCTCTAGGGGTTCGCATGCTTGTGCTGAATTGTAATATTTGTTTTATTTACTCTGTAGATATTGGGCAGTTATGCAACAGTCTTCTTTCTTTGACAGGAAGCGCTGCAAGGTTAGAAACATGACTGCCGGGTCAGTCATTTTGCTGCCCGAAGAAATTAAAAACGAGTGGAAAGATAATGCTAGACACGATTCTGGTGCCCATTGTCCCGGCGATGCAGAGTACGTGAAGCTAAGAAAATTGGCACCGAGGAAGAGGAAGAAGGCTAGAAATGAAGAAGCTAGTGGACGTGAAGGCTTGCTACCCAGGCTGCGGAAGAAGGCTGCTGGCAATGAAGATGCATAGTAATGTGTTGAACTTGAACCTATATATGTAATTCAGTTAAATTCTGGAGCTCTGTGTGTCTGGTACTTTGCTGGGCGAAACAATCTACCCACGTTCTTTGAGTAAAATGTACCGCGACTTAGGGTTTGGAAATGCCCGAGTCAGTAGTTGAATCCGAAATTGTGATTGTGCCACTGCTATCTAAAAACACGCAACAACGGTTCCATGATTGCTGAGGAGCAGGAGGTCTCCAAATTCGATGGAATGTAACTGGCATAGAAATAAATTATTTAAGCTGCCACACTGCATGAAGCAACAACTTATTTCAGATGCTGCACAATGACGTGGCAACATAAACAACAATGGCAACCGATAATTCCCAAAAGCTTGATCCCGTCTATCTCACCGCCTCCCTGCTCCTGCATCCCCTGCGTCTGACGAAGCTCCCGGATCTCCATTAACCGGGTGTACGTGCTTCCACTTTATAAATTGTGGCTGTGCCATTTGCATGTGGCACAATCCATGTAGATTACGTTTAACCAAACCACCAATGTCAGAATACCACCATGATCAGACAAAAGGAAGTAATGCAGGGTTAAGACAGACTAACGGGAGACCAATTTTTTTCCTTCCAGGAATCTGGGACCACTAATTTAGACCACTAGGTCAACAAGTACTACTATTACAACTTAAAAAGGCACGAAGCTCAAGCTAAATAGAACTAGTTATCACACATCTCCTTGATCTTCCTAATCTTAGCTCGATGCACATCTTCCTGCGAGAGCAAGGATCGAATCGTCTGCTCCTTCCTTTTAGCATCTTCCTTGCACAGCTTCAATTGTTTCTCTGCATTTTTCCTCATGCACTTGTCAATACTCGTAGTTGTGAACTGCAGGACTTTGGCCTGGTGAAGATCATTCCTTGCTTGAGTCAGTTCTTGCTCTGCTTTAGCCTTTAGGGCCAATGCCGCGTCCCTCTCCTTCTCGACTTTGCTAACCTTGTCTTGCACCCTCCTTAGATCTCGCTTAAGCTTGGTCATGTCAACTGGGTCCCATAGCTTCATCTCAACACTGTCAATAAGTGAGCTGACTACGAATTCTTTCAACTCAACAGTCATATCCCATAGTTTGTCCAGCGTTTTCTGCATCGATTTGGGCCACTCTAGATCTACCCATTTGACAACACCGCAACTTCCTCCTTGCATCATTGCACGATGTCCTTGACACCGTAGAAACCTCATGCCTGCGTTTCGTCCTTCGAACGCTACAAATTTAGCGGACACATATCCATGTTTACATAGCAGAGGACTGTCTTCATCCGCTAAACTGTGATAGTCAGAGTCATACATCGTCTGGTTGGCCTAACACATCATACGCGCATTAGTAAACATAGTTGATCTAGCTCAAAAAATAGATAACTGGCCACAGATGATAGAGAGAGAGATGAGACAACTCACATCGAAATCACCGTCCCTATCGTCATGACGCGTTTCCTCGTCGTCTCCCCTTGAACCCATGGCGAGAGGAGAGGGGGGTGGTTGCCGGAGAGGGGATTGGGATGGAGGCGCCATCGGCTTGCGGCTACGGCAGGATGGGAGTGAAGTGGGGAAAGTGGCTTCGAGGGGAAGGAAGATAAGTATGGGGAGGAAGAGAAGTAATGGGTACGTGACACTGGGATATGGCCCACTGAACTCGTGAGTCGTGACACTCGCAACAGGGGAGCACCCGGTGTTGCCAGTTTGTCCAGAGCAAGTGTGGCCAATCATGCCACAGAACAACCTAGTCGCAGATCGCTCTCACGAAGACCATCCCAATCGTCCAAGCGCCCCCATCGAACGGTATGTAACAACCGTCAAGCAGAACAACTGTGTTAGGGCATGCCTTCTAGAAGACTCGGTCTAACGGCCACCGTTTAGAGGAACTGACATGCAATCACACTGGGTGGATCCATGTGTGGTTTATGAAAAGAACATACATGCAATGACACTGGTGGATCCAAGTGTGGTTTGTGAGAATAACACACATCTAATGACACTGGGTGTGGTTCATGAAAAGAACACACATCCAATGACACTAGTGGATCCTTATGTGGTTTTTGAGAAGAACAAACATGTGATGACTCTAGCTGTGGTTCATGAGAAGAACACACATGCAATGACACTGGTGGATCCATATGTGGTTTGTGAACAGAACACACATGCAATGACTCTAGCTGTGGTTCATTAAAAGAACACACATGCAATGACACTGGTGGATCCGTGTTTGGTTTGTGAGAAGAACACACCTAGTGACACTAGGTGTGGTTCATGAAAAGAACACACATCCAATGACATTGGTGGATCCCTATGTGGTTTGTGAGAAGAACAGACATCCAATGACATTGTGTGGTTCATGAAAAGAACACACATCCAATGACACTGGTGGATCCATGTGTGGTTTGTTTAGAACAACACACATGCAATGACATGGGTGTATCCTTATGTGGTTTGTTCAGAGGAACATACATGCAATGACACTGGGTGTGGTTCATGAAAAGAATAGACATGCAATGACACTGGTGTATCCTTATGTGGTTTATGAGAAGAACAGACATGCGATGACTCTAGGTGGATCCATGTGTGGTTCATGAGAAGAACAGACATGCAATGACACTGGTGTATCCCTATGTGGTTTGTGAGAAGAATAGACATGCAATAACACTGAGTGTGGTTCATCAAAAGAACATACATGCAATGATACTGGTGGATCCATGTGTGGTTTGTTTAGAAGAACACACATGCAACGGCAACATGCAATGACACTGGTGGATCCATGTGTGGTTTGTTTAGAGGAACAGACATGCAATGACACTTGGTGTGGTTCATGAAAAGTACAGACATGCAATGACACTGGTGGATCCTTATGTGGTTTGTGAGAAGAACTGACATGCAATCACACTGGGTGGATCCATGTGTGGTTCATGAAAGGAACAGACATTTAATGACAGTGGTGGATGCATGTGTGGTTTGTGAAAAGAACACACATCCAATGACACTGGTGGATCCTTATGTGGTTTATGAAAAGAACATACATCCAATGACACTGTGTGTAGTTCATGAAAAGAACACACATCCAATGACACTGGTGGATCCTTATGTGGTTTGTGAGAAGAACAGACATGCAATGACTCTAGATGTGGTTCATGAGAAGAACAGAAATGCAATGACACTAGTGTATCCTTATGTGGTTTGTGAGAAGAACAGACATGCGATGACTCTGGATGTGGTTCATGAGAAGAACAGACATGCAATGACACTGGTGTATCCCTATGTGGTTTGTGGAAAGAACAGACATGCAATGACACTGGGTGTGGTTCATGAAAAGAACATGCATGCAATGATACTAGTGGATCCATGTGTGGTTTGTTTACAGAACACACATGCAATGACATTGGTGGTTCCATGTGTGGTTTCTTTAGGGGAACACACATGCAATGACTACATGCAATGACACTGGTGGATCCATGTGTGGTTTGTTTAGAGGAACATACATGCAATGACACTTGGTGTGGTTCATGAAAAGAACAGACATGCAATGACACTGGTGGATCCTTATGTTGTTTGTTAGAAGAACTAACATGCAATCACGTTGGGTGGATACATGTGTGGTTCATGAAAAGAACACACGTGCAATGACACTGGTGGATCCTTGTGTGGTTTGTTTAGAATAACACACATGCAATCACACTGGGTGTGGTTCATGAGAAGAAAACACATCCAATGACACCGGTAGATCCTTATGTGGTTTGTGAGAAGAACATACATCAGTTGACACTGTGTGTGGTTCATGAAAAGAACACACATCCAATGACACTAGTGGATCCATGTGTGGTTTGTTTAGAAGAACACACGTGCAATGACACTGGTGTATCCTTATGTGGTTTGTTTAGAGGAACATACATGCAATGACACTGGATGTGGTTCATGAAAAGAAGAGACATGCAATGACACTGGTGGATCCATGTGTGGTTTGTTTAGAAGAACACATATGCAATGGCACTGGTGGATCCATGTGTGGTTTGTTTAGAGGAAGATACATGCAATGACACTGGGTGTGGTTCATGAAAAGAACAGACATACAATGACACTATTGGATCCTTATGTGGATTGGGAGAAGAATAGACATCAGTTGACACCGTTTGTGGTTCATGAAAAGAACACACATCCAATGACACTGGTGGATCCATGTGTGGTTTGTTTAGAAGAACACACATACAATGACACTGGTGTATCCTTATGTGGTTGGTTTAGAGGAACATACATGCAATGACACTGGGTGTGGTTCATGAAAAGAACAGACATGCAATGACACTGGTGGATCCTTATGTGGTTTGTGAGAAGAACTAACATGCAATCACACTAGGTGGATCCATGTGTGGTTCATGAAAAGAACACACATGCAATGACACTGGTGGATCCATGTGTGGTTTGTGAGAAGAACACATATCCAATGACACCGGGTGTGGTTCATGAGAAGAACACACATCTAATGACACTGGTGGATCCTTATGTGGTTGTTGAGAAGAACAGACATCAGTTGACACTGTGTGTGGTTCATGAAAAGAACACACATCCAATGACACTGGTGGATCCATGTGTGGTTTGTTTAGAAGAACACACATGCAATGACACTGGCGTATCCTTATGTGGTTTGTTTAGAGGAACAGACATGCAATGACACTAGGTGTGGTTCATGAAAAGAACAGACATGCAATGACACTAGTGGATCCTTATGTGGTTTGGGAGAAGAACTGACATGCAATCACACTGGGTGGATCCATGTGTGGTTCATGAAAAGAACACACATCCAATGACACTGGTGGATCCATGTGTGGTTTGTGAGAAGAACACACATCCAATGACACTGGGTGTGGTTCATGAGAAGTACACACGTCCAATGACACTGGTGGATCCTTATGTGGATTGGGAGAAGAATAGACATCAGTTGACACTGTGTGTGGTTCATGAAAAGAACACACATCCAATGACACTAGTGGATCCATGTGTGGTTTGTTTAGAAGAACACACATGCAATGACTCTAGATGTGGGTCATGATAAGAATTGACATGCAATGACACTGATGTATCCTTATGTGGTTTGTGTGAAGAACAGACATGCGATGACTCTAGATGTGGTCCATGAGAAGAACAGACAAGCAATGACACTGGTGTACCCCTATGTTGTTTGGGTGAAGAACAAACATGCAATGACACTGGATGTGGTTAATGAAAAGAACAGGCATGCAATGATACTAGTGGATCCATGTGTGTTTTGTTTAGAAGAACACACATGCAATGACACTGGTGTATCCTTATGTGGTTTGTTTAGAGGAACATACATGCAATGACACTAGCTGTGGTTCATGAAAAGAACACACATGCAATGATACTGGTGGATCCTTATGTGGTTTGTGAGAAGAACTGACATGCAATCACACTGGGTGGATCCATGTGTGGTTCATGAAAAGAACACACATCCAATGACACTGGTGGATCCATGTGCGGTTTGTGAGAAGAACACACATGCAATGACACTGGTTGTGTTCATGAGAAGAACACACATCCAATGACACTGGTGGATCCTTATGTGGATTGGGAGAAGAATAGACATCAGTTGACACCGTTTGTGGTTCATGAAAAGAACACACATCCAATGACTGGTGGATCCATGTGTGTTTTGTTTAGAAGAACACACATGCAATGACTCTATATGTGGGTCATGATAAGAATTGACATGCAATGACACTGGTGTATCCTTATGTGGTTTGTGTGAAGGACAGACATGCGATGACTCTAGATGTGGTCCATGAGAAGAACAAACATGCAATGACACACGTGTATCCCTATGTTGTTTGTGTGAAGCACAAACATGCAATGACACTGGATGTGGTTCATGAAAAGAACAGGCATGCAATGATACTGGTGGATCCATGTGTGTTTCGTCTAGAAGAACACACATGCAATGAAAGTGGTGTATCCTTATGTGGTTTGTTTAGAGGAACATACATGCAATGACGCTAGGTGTGGTTCATGAAAAGAACAGACATGCAATGACACTGGTGGATCCATGTGTGGTTTGTTTAGAAGAACACACATGCAATGACACTGGTGTATCCTTATGTGGTTTGTTTAGAGGAACATACATGCAATGACACTAGGTGTGGTTCATGAAGAGAATAGACATGCAATGACACAGGTGGATTCATGTGTGGTTTGTTTAGAAGAACACATATGCAATGGCACTGGTGGATCCATGTGTGGTTTGTTTAGAGGAAGATACATGCAATGACACTAGGTGTGGTTCATGAAAAGAACAGACATACAATAACACTGGTGGATCCTTATGTGGTTTGTGAGAAGAACTAACATGCAATCACACTGGGTGGATCCATGTGTGGTTCATGAAAAGAACACACATGCAATGACACCGGTGGATCCATGCGTGGTTTGTTTAGAAGAACACACATGCAATCACACTGTGTGTGGTTCATGAGAAGAACCCACATCCAATGACACTGGTGGATCCTTATGTGGTTTGTGAGAAGAACAGACATCAGTTGACACTGTGTGTGGTTCATGAAAAGAACACACATCCAATGACACTGGTGGATCCATGTGTGGTTTGTTTAGAAGAACATACATGCAATGACACTGGTGTATCCTTATGAGGTTTGTTTAGAGGAATAGACATGCAATGACACTGGGTGTGGTTCATGAAAAGAACATACATGCAATGACACTGGTGGATCCTTATGTGGTTTGTGAGAAGAATTGACATGCAATCACACTGGGTGGATCCATGTGTGGTTCATGAAAAGAACACACATGCAATGACACTGGTAGATCCATGTGTAGTTTGTGAGAAGAACACATATCCAATGACACTTGGTGTGGTTCACGAGAAGAACACACATCCAATGACACTGGTGGATCCTTATGTGGTTTGTGAGAAGAACAGATATCAGTTGACACTGTGTGTGGTTCATGAAAAGAACACACATCCAATGACACTGGTGGATCCATGTGTGTTTTTTAGAAGAACACACATGCAATGACACTGGCTTATCCTTATGTGGTTTGTTTAGAGGAACATACATGCAATGACACTAGGTGTGGTTCATGAAAATAACATATATGCAATGACACTGGTCGATCCTTATGTGGTTTGTGAGAAGAACTGACATGCAATCACACTGGGTGGATCCATGTGTGGTTCATGAAAAGAACACACATCCAATGACACTAGTGGATCCATGTGTGGTTTGTGAGAAGAACACAGATGCAATGACATTAGGTGTGGTTCATGAGAAGAACACACATACAATGACACTGGTGGTTCCTTATGTGGTTTATGAAAAGAACAGACATCAGTTGACACTGTGTGTGGTTCATGAAAAGAACACACATCCAATGGCACTGGTGGATCCTTATGTGGTTTGGAAGAAGGATAGACATTCGATGACTCTAGATGTCGTTCATGAGAAGAACAGACATGCAATGACACTGGTGGATCCTTATATGGTTTGTGAGAAGAAAAGACATGCGATGACTCTAGATGTGCTTCATGAGAAGTACAGACATGCAATGACACTGGTTTATCCCTATGTGGTTTGTAGAAAGAACAGACATGCAATAACACTGGGTGTGGTTCATGAAAAGAACAGGCATGCAATGATACATGTGGATTCATGTGTGGTTTGTTTAGAAGAACACACATGCGATGACACTGGGTGTGGTTCATGAGAAGAACACACATCTAATGACACTGGTGGATCCTTATGTGGTTGTTGAGAAGAACAGACATCAGTTGACACTGTGTGTGGTTCATGAAAAGAACACACATCCAATGACACTGGTGGATCCATGTGTGGTTTGTTTAGAAGAACACACATGCAATGACACTGGCGTATCCTTATGTGGTTTGTTTAGAGGAACAGACATGCAATAACACTAGGTGTGGTTCATGAAAAGAACAGACATGCAATGACACTAGTGGATCCTTATGTGGTTTGGGAGAAGAACTGACATGCAATCACACTGGGTGGATCCATGTGTGGTTCATGAAAAGAACACACATCCAATGACACTGGTGGATCCATGTGTGGTTTGTGAGAAGAACACACATACAATGACACTGGGTGTGGTTCATGAGAAGTACACACGTCCAATGACACTGGTGGATCCTTATGTGGATTGGGAGAAGAATAGACATCAGTTGACACTGTGTGTGGTTCATGAAAAGAACACACATCCAATGACACTAGTGGATCCATGTGTGGTTTGTTTAGAAGAACACACATGCAATGACTCTAGATGTGGGTCATGATAAGAATTGACATGCAATGACACTCATGTATCCTTATGTGGTTTGTGTGAAGAACAGACATGCGATGACTCTAGATGTGGTCCATGAGAAGAACAGACAAGCAATGACACTGGTGTATCCCTATGTTGTTTGGGTGAAGAACAAACATGCAATGACACTGGATGTGGTTAATGAAAAGAACATGCATGCAATGATACTGGTGGATCCATGTGTGTTTTGTTTACAAGAACACACATGCAATGACACTAGTGTATCCTTATGTGGTTTGTTTAGAGGAACATACATGCAATGACACTAGCTGTGGTTCATGAAAAGAACACACATGCAATGATACTGGTGGATCCTTATGTGGTTTGTGAGAAGAACTGACATGCAATCACACTGGGTGGATCCATGTGTGGTTCATGAAAAGAACACACATCCAATGACACTGGTGGATCCATGTGCGGTTTGTGAGAAGAACACACATGCAATGACACTGGTTGTGTTCATGAGAAGAACACACATCCAATGACACTGGTGGATCCTTATGTGGATTGGGAGAAGAATAGACATCAGTTGACACCGTTTGTGGTTCATGAAAAGAACACACATCCAATGACTGGTGGATCCATGTGTGTTTTGTTTAGAAGAACACACATGCAATGACTCTATATGTGGGTCATGATAAGAATTGACATGCAATGACACTGGTGTATCCTTATGTGGTTTGTGTGAAGGACAGACATGCGATGACTCTAGATGTGGTCCATGAGAAGAACAGACATGCAATGACACACGTGTATCCCTATGTTGTTTGTGTGAAGCACAAACATGCAATGACACTGGATGTGGTTCATGAAAAGAACAGGCATGCAATGATACTGGTGGATCCATGTGTGTTTCGTCTAGAAGAACACACATGCAATGAAAGTGGTGTATCCTTATGTGGTTTGTTTAGAGGAACATACATGCAATGACGCTAGGTGTGGTTCATGAAAAGAACAGACATGCAATGACACTGGTGGATCCATGTGTGGTTTGTTTAGAAGAACACACATGCAATGACACTGGTGTATCCTTATGTGGTTTGTTTAGAGGAACATACATGCAATGACCCTAGGTGTGGTTCATGAAAAGAATAGACATGCAATGACACTGGTGGATCCATGTGTGGTTTGTTTAGAAGAACACATATGCAATGGCACTGGTGGATCCATGTGTGGTTTGTTTAGAGGAAGATACATGCAATGACACTAGGTGTGGTTCATGAAAAGAACAGACATACAATGACACTGGTGGATCCTTATGTGGTTTGTGAGAAGAACTAACATGCAATCACACTGGGTGGATCCATGTGTGGTTCATGAAAAGAACACACATGCAATGACACCGGTGGATCCATGCGTGGTTTGTTTAGAAGAACACACATGCAATCACACTGTGTGTGGTTCATGAGAAGAACCCACATCCAATGACACTGGTGGATCCTTATGTGGTTTGTGAGAAGAACAGACATCAGTTGACACTGTGTGTGGTTCATGAAAAGAACACACATCCAATGACACTGGTGGATCCATGTGTGGTTTGTTTAGAAGAACACACATGCAATGACACTGGTGTATCCTTATGAGGTTTGTTTAGAGGAATAGACATGCAATGACACTGGGTGTGGTTCATGAAAAGAACATACATGCAATGACACTGGTGGATCCTTATGTGGTTTGTGAGAAGAATTGACATGCAATCACACTGGGTGGATCCATGTGTGGTTCATGAAAAGAACACACATGCAATGACACTGGTAGATCCATGTGTGGTTTGTGAGAAGAACACATATCCAATGACACTTGGTGTGGTTCACGAGAAGAACACACATCCAATGACACTGGTGGATCCTTATGTGGTTTGTGAGAAGAACATATATCAGTTGACACTGTGTGTGGTTCATGAAAAGAACACACATCCAATGACACTGGTGGATCCATGTGTGTTTTTTAGAAGAACACACATGCAATGACACTGGCTTATCCTTATGTGGTTTGTTTAGAGGAACATACATGCAATGACACTAGGTGTGGTTCATGAAAAGAACATATATGCAATGACACTGGTGGATCCTTATGTGGTTTGTGAGAAGAACTGACATGCAATCACACTGGGTGGATCCATATGTGGTTCATGAAAAGAACACACATCCAATGACACTAGTGGATCCATGTGTGGTTTGTGAGAAGAACACAGATGCAATGACACTAGGTGTGGTTCATGAGAAGAACACACATACAATGACACTGGTGGATCCTTATGTGGTTTATGAAAAGAACAGACATCAGTTGACACTGTGTGTGGTTCATGAAAAGAACACACATCCAATGGCACTGGTGGATCCTTATGTGGTTTGTGAGAAGGATAGACATTCGATGACTCTAGATGTCGTTCATGAGAAGAACAGACATGCAATGACACTGGTGGATCCTTATGTGGTTTGTGAGAAGAAAAGACATGCGATGACTCTAGATGTGGTTCATGAGAAGTACAGACATGCAATGACACTGGTTTTATCCCTATGTGGTTTGTAGAAAGAACAGACATGCAATGACACTGGGTGTGGTTCATGAAAAGAACAGGCATGCAATGATACATGTGGATTCATGTGTGGTTTGTTTAGAAGAACACACATGCGACCACATGCAATGACACTGGTGGATCGATGTGTGGTTTTTTTAGAGGAACATACATGCAATGACACTAGGTGTGGTTCACGAAAAGAACATACATCCAATGACACTGGTGGATCCTTATGTGGTTTGTGAGAAGAACTGACATGCAATCACACTGGGTGGATCCATGTGTGGTTCATGAAAAGAACACACATGCAATGACACTGGTGTATCCATGTGTGGTTTGTTTAGAAGAACACACATGCAATCACACTGGGTGTGGTTCATGAGAAGAACACACGTCCAATGACACTGGTGGATCCTTATGTGGTTTGTGAGAAGAACACACATCAGTTTACACTATGTGTGGTTCATGAAAAGTAAACACATCCAATGACACTGGTGGATCCATGTGTAGTTTGTTTAGAAGAACACACATGCAATGACACTGGTGTATCCTTATGTGGTTGGTTTAGAGGAACATACATGCAATGACACTGGGTGTGGTTCGTGAAAAGAACAGACATGCAATGACACTGGTGGATCCTTATGTGGTTTGTGAGAAGAACTGACATGCAATCACACTGGGTGGATCCATGTGTGGTTCATGAAAAGAACACACATGCAATGACATTGGTAGATCCATGTGTGGTT
>OU342746.1:1630960-1750003 GCA_910589775.1 Avena eriantha
TCACTTCATATAGTCGATTAATCTTCTTTAGCTGGCTAAGTGTTGTGTGGGTGAACCTGTGCTAATGTACCGCCCCATTTAAGACTAATACATACTTGTGATTATACCCCTTGCAAACATCCGTAAGTACAAGAAAGTAATTAAGGTAGAAACCTAACTGCAACTTTAAACTCTAAGACCCTTACATCCCTTGTGCAATGGTTTCCTAATGGGGGTTCAGGTTTCTGTCACTCCGGCAACCCCTACGATTAGTAGCCAAATACACAATGCATTCCCCTAGGCCCATATAGGTGAAGTGTCATGTAGTCGACGTTCACATGACACCACTAGAAGAAGTACACCACAACTTAAATAACAATCTATTGAATCTTTCTCAACGCAACTCCACTACTAACACCAAGACTTCTCCCATGTCCTCAAGAACAAAACGAACTACTCACAAGACATCATATGGATCATGATCAGAGATGGAATAATGATGTATAACAATCTGAACATAAACAATAATTCAATGGTTCACTCAATAGCATCAACTACAAAGAGTAATCAACACCGGGAAAGTTTTCCCTATGAACTATGCAAGATTCAACTCAATTCTTATAGCAATATGGAGATGGTGATGAGGGTGCTGATGGTGATGATGGTGGTGATGATGATGATCCCGATGAAGTCCATCTTGATGGTGGTGTTGATGGCGACGATCTCCCCTCTGCGGGAAGGAATTCCCCCGGCAGAAATCTGTCTACCAGAGAGATCTTTCTCGCTCGGTGTTTTCCGCCCCGCAGAGGCGGCGGAATCTTTCTGTGGTCACTCCCCGAGTCTTAGGGGTTTCGTGGGGATGATATACGCCAGAGGGGAGAGGCTGGAGTGGGCCAGGACGGCCACACCACCTCCAGGCGTGGCCTGGGCCTGCCCGTGCCATGGGGGTGGTGTGGGCCCCCTGTGGCCCAACTCCACTCCATCTTCTGGCATCCTGAGTCTTCTGGAAAAATAGGATTTTTCGTATATTTTCCCGGATTTTCTGATCTTCGCGAATTTTGCCTCCAAACAGCACCTTTTCCATCAGAATCCTGACTGCAACGGTCCATGCTCCAAAAGTCATCAACCATGAAAAAATAGATGAAATAACATAACTATCACCTCTCAATACGAAATATATCAATGAATAATAGTGAATTAAGACATAGAATAGTGATGCGAAATGGACGTATCAACTCCCCCAAGCTTAGAGTTTGCTTGCCCCCAAGCGAAACTGAGCTCAATAAACATGACCTCAGGTTTATGGAGTGAAGAGTCGATAAAAGAATACGGACAAGAAGCATCACATTCATCAAATAAATAGAGTATAATAGAAGACAACTCACTATTATATAACTCAACTTGTAATGAGTAAAGGAAACACAATAAAGATACATAAAGTGAATCATAATTTAATTTGCAGGAGTTCACAAATAGCTGGTTTTCAAAGAAAGCTTTCAAAGTAGTAAACTTCAAGATAAGAGCGACGTGCAAAGCAAGGAACATAAGAAACATGAATGCATAAATCATCATATGAATGAATGAAACACATCAACTCAAAATAATTGCTGAGATAGAAGGGAATAGGTTTACTGACTCAACTACAAAGTAAAAGAAAGGCCCTTCGCAAAGGGAAGCATGGATTGCAAGTCTCATAAAGAGCTCCCAAAAATTATGATACTTACTAGCTTTCAGCTCTCATTGCCCTATCATAGGCATCTTTAGGTGATTAAGGTGAAAGTGAGGTCCAATCTGAGTTATATGCTTGATAGACTATAAACTGAAAATCCCAAGTCCCTTGAGTACGAGGGCCGCTCCTCATGCTACTCAACTTTAGTTACCGGTAAGTTCTTGTCATCGTAAGTATATGCGTATCATTGAGAACCGCCAACGGGATACCCCTTGCCCGATGATACGGAAGAATCCCCATATCAAAACGACAAGGCAAGCAGACAATGAGTATCTCAGCAATCTTCTTATTTACCATGGGAAAATTGTGCTTTTTTCTCTCTTTCCTCTTTTCATAGGATCTCTCTTTTTTTCTTCTTTTTTCTCAATAGCTATCTCTCTCTTTTTTTATAAGAAGAATGCTTCATAGATATCATTATGGTTACGTTGCAGGTTTCCACCATGTCAGCATGGATTAGACCAGCGGCCCAGGCGTTTCTCTAACACACATACATAACTCCATGGACTTACAAGCTCCCCTTTTATTTCACACCGACGACATCCGCAAACAAAAGAGCAAGGTATCAACTGGGTATATATTTACAAGTGTGGAAAGCGTTCCCTGTGACAGCACGGTTCTGCTAATCCCCAGCCTATAGTTTGCAAGCATATAACTTTCATGGAGAGTTCACAATGGTTCAGGTTTATTAAATGCAAGAAAGTAAAGTGTGCCATCAAGTTCGTGAGAGCTTCAATCACTAATTTTTGCATAACAAGTTTAATTTGGGAGGTAGACAAAACAAGAATTTACTTGGAATAGCAATAATGCTACTAGGTAGGTATGGTGGACGCAAATGGCAAGGGTTTTGGTTTAAAGGAGTGGATGCACGAGAAGAATACCCTCTCAGTACAGGTTTTTGGCTAGCAAGGCTGGGTAGCAAGTATAAGAGTTGAAGGAAACAAACAAACATACAAGTGATAAAGACAAACATGCAATCTTCCTTGGAAGCACAAAAGATCTTAACTAGATAATACTAGACTTATGAGCAAATCAAGAAAGACAGATGATGAAATTATTTTTCTCTAGAGTACTTCTATCTTTTTCTTTTCAACTCTCAAAAAGGTGTTGCTACTGACCGAGCCAGGTTTGCCAAAACCAACTAAATTAACTCAATGATCCCAAAGTGCTACCAATACTAACAACAAGATCAATCATATAACCACGAATTGAAAACTAACATAAGCTATGCAAAAGAGTGAATGATCGAACTTCTCATTAATATTCCATAACGGAAACTCACACCAAGGGATACAAATCTAACGAGAGAGGGGACACTTCCATAATGCAAACCATACTACATAATAACTCCTCTATTCATGATATGACTCTACTAATAAGGTAAAAAGATAGAAGATAGTGATATGATACCGCGTCACTCCCCCAAGCTTGGAACAAACCAAGGGGATGCCAAACCTGATGACGAATTACTCCTTCGGTGGTGGTGGTAATATTTTCTTAGTTGACGTGAGGTAATCTTCCAGCATCTTGCGAAGCCTATTATTCTCCCATTGAAGCGTGTCCACCTTCCTCTGCAAGTCTCGGTACTTATCGCAGAACTCCTTAGTGACTCGTAGGGCTTCCGTTGATGCAGGGCAAGTAACAAAAGGTACTAGCCCCTGCTTGGGGTCTTGGAGGTCTTCCTCCATAGGCTCCTTCCCTTTAGCCTTGGCGGACACCATTGTGATTCTAAGCTTTCAAAGAGTATGTCCTGGCAGAAATAGATCAAAACAAAAACACAACGAAAACACGATATACGAACCTCGGGGGATCCGGGGGGGGGGTTATATATTATGGAGTTTCACATAAAAAGGAAGGTACTGGGAGAAAACGAGTCGGAGGCAGAGTCCTGGGTGGCCTCACCACCTGGTGGCGCGGCCAGGGGTGGGTCCGTGCCATGGGGTGGTGTGGGCCACCCTAGCTCCGTTTCCGTCCCTCTTTCTCTTCGTAGCTTTCCTTATTGACTGAAAACTACAAAAATATAGTTGGATTGTATTTTCGCGGAACTTTTCTTACCAGAACTGTTACCTATTTGAACACGGACTCTGCAGGTCTCTGAATTTGGTATTTAGTGGATCCTTCTAGAGTCACCACTGGAATCATTGGTATCTTCATCTTCATATACTTATTAATTGAGTCATAAAACCCTTTTATTCCTTATTACACCATTATCTCCACTTCCTGGAAATTTCTTTCACACAAAACTTCACACAGTTCTCATTAGCAACATTAGTAAAAGTGAAGTGATAAAACCCTTTTGAGTCCAACTTCAACTGAAAACCATCACAACAAAAGCTACTGTATCATATCCTTCCGAAAACCCAAAAAGAATTCAAAAAGGAAATCGAATAAAGAAGCAAATGCAAGAGTGGCAAAATCTGTCTAAACAGACCAGTAGGTAAAGATCAATTTTTTCGAAAATCTTATGTTTCTCAAATCAAAAAGTGCAAAACTAACGAAAGTTAAATAACATACTGGGGCAGAAGCACAAAAAATTACAGCTCAATCCTACGTACAGAGATCTCTCACGAATATTTACGGTGAAGCAAAAAAATCTGTTTTGGGACAGAAACTTCCCCAAATATTACTTCTCTCTCATTAGAGGTTGATCTTGACACTAAAACCAAACAAAACGGGTAAGGAGAGGTTATTACCGAAGTAATAACTTCCAAGACTCAAAGAAACAAAAACAAACTAAAGCAAAAGCAAATTGGGTTGTCTCCCATAAAACTCTTTCTTTATAGCCATTAAGATGGGCATGATAATTTTGAAGAAGCTCTCATAGGGATATGAATTGAAGTGAAAGAGAGCATTAAGAAGCAAAAACACACACACATTTAAGTCTAACCCACTTCCTATGCAAGGGGATTTTGTAAGCAAACAAGTTATTGAAACCACAGGCAACTTGCATAAGAAGGCAAAAGAAGTGCAACATAAAAACTTTCAGCATAAAACGAGGAAACTTGATATTATTGAGATGCATAAGAACACTTTTCCCTCTCTCATAGTAACTTTCAGTATCATGCATAAACTTAACAATATAGCTATCACAAGGACCATCATAGCAATGATCACTTATTCTAACAGAAAACACAGGAATACTAGCTCTCATAACACTACTATGTGAAACAATATTAGAGGTATCCTTACAAAGGATAGTGTGTCCCTCTTCCTCATACTTAGTGACAAAGTCTTTCACATTTGCTATTATAGGTTCATCAACCATTTGTTTATCAGGTTCAACAGCCTTATTTATACTTTCATTAACCATACTAGCTATCATAGAATGTTCCTTTACCTTAACTGGAAAAGGCATTTTCTCAATATAAGGTTCAGGTAAAACATGATTAGCAGTATAAACTTCAGTATTTCTTGCAGGAACACTCTTAGCAATATCTTTAGAAGGTTCATGATACTTATTCCACTTCTTTTTAGGCACTTCCATATAAGAAGCAAAAGCCTTAAAATAAGAAGCAATAGCTTGAGAGTCTAGACCATAAGCATTTTTAATATTTTGAAAGTCATCAGTTCCCATAAAAGATTCAATGCATTCATAATCATAATTTATACCTGACTTTCTACCTTTGTAATTCTCCCAAGCTTCAGCATTATCTTGAATACGGTCCAAAAGATCCCATTTAGCTTCTTCTTCCATGCGAGTGAATGATCCAGCACAAGAAGCATCCAATAAATCCTTGTCATGTAGAGGGAGCCTTGCATAAAAGTTGTTGATAATAATATTGTTTGGGAGCTCATGAATGGGACATTTGAGCATTAGTAACTTCAACCTCCCCCAAGCTTGAGCTGTACTCTCTCCATCAAGAGGCCAAAAGTTGTATATTTGATTCCGATCTTTATGAATCTCACTAGGAGGATAAAACTTTGAATAAAAGAGAGGCACTATTTCCTCCCATTCCAGAGCTTGACCATTCTTCAGCAGCTTATACCATTCCTCAGCTCTTCCTTTCAGTGATAATGAGAATAACTTCTTCTTAACTTGATCTGTATTAATACCTGCACACTTGAACAACCCGCATAATTCGTGTATAAAGAGTAAATGATCATCGGGATGGACAGTTCCATCCCCAACATAGTAGTTATCCATAACACGATCAATAATTCTTGTAGGTATTTTGAAAACATCTTTCTCATCAGGTGGTGGCTTATCTACTACCTAGCAGTGGTAGTACCATTACCAAATAAGAAACTCAGCGAATTATCCATAACGAAAATAAAGCAACTAGCAGGAGTAAACAATACTCACAGTAGAAGTTTCCTTTACCAGTTCCACTATCCAATAACGCTTCACTCCCCGGCAACGGCGCCAGAAAATAGTCTTGATGACCCACAAGTATAGGGGGTGTATCGTAGTATTTTCGATAAGTAAGAGTGTCGAACCCAACGAGGAGCAGAAGGTGCTGACTAGTGGTATGGATCAGGAATTCTCTGCAAATACTTAGCAAACGGATTTTTATGAGTTTTCGATAAAGCAAGTAAACAAAGTACGAGTAAATAAAAGACAGTAGGAATAAATACAGCAAGTGGCCCAATCCTTTATGCAGCAAAGGACAAGCCGATTGTATTTCTATAGATGACCAAACGTTCTCGAGGACACATGGGAAGACTATCAAGTGCTTTCGCTTCATATAGTCGATTAATCTTCTTTAGCTTGCTAAGTGTTGTGTGGGTGAACCTGTGCTAATGTACCGCCCCATTTAAGACTAATACATACTTGTGATTATACCCCTTGCAAACATCCGTAAGTACAAGAAAGTAATTAAGGTAGAAACCTAACCACAACTTTAAACTCTAAGACCCTTACGTCCCTTGTCCAATGGTTTCCTAACGGGGGTTCAGGTTTCTGTCACTCCGGCAACCCCTACGATTAGTAGCCAAATACACAATGCATTCCCCTAGGACCATATAGGTGAAGTGTCATGTAGTCGACGTTCACATGACACCACTAGAAGAAGTACACCACAACTTAAATAACAATCTATTGAATCATTCTCAATGCAACTCCACTACTAACAACAAGACTTCTCCCATGTCCTCAAGAACAAAACGAACTACTCACAAGACATCATATGGATCATGATCAGAGATGGAATAATGATGTATAACAATCTGAACATAAACAATAATTCAATGGTTCACTCAATAGCATAAACTACAAAGAGTAATCAACACCGGGAAAGTTTCCCCTATGAACTATGCAAGATTCAACTCAATTGTTACAACAATATGGAGATGGTGATGAGGGTGCTGATGGTGGTGGTGATGATGATGATGATCCCGATAAAGTCCAGCTTGATGGTGGTGTTGATGGCGATGATCTCCCCTCTTCGGGAAGGAATTCACCCGACTGAAATCTGTCTGCCGGAGAGATCTTTCTCTCTCGGTGTTTTCTGCCCCGCAGAGGCGGCGGAATCTTTCTGTGGTCGCTCCCCGAGTCTTAGGGTTTCGTGGGGATGATATACGCTAGAGGGGAGAGGCTGGATTGGGCCAGGGCGGCCACACCACCTCTAGGGGCGGCCTGGGCCTGCCCGCGCCATGGGGTGGTGTGGGCCCCCTATGGCCCACCTCCACTCCATCTTCTAGCATCCCGAGTCTTCTGAAAAAATAGGATTTTCCGTATATTTTACCGGATTTTCTGATCTTCGTGAATTTTGCCTCCAAACAGCACCTTTTCCATCAGAATCCTGACTGCAGCGGTCCATGCTCCAAAAGTCATCAACCATGCAAAAATAGATGAAATAACATATGTATCACCTCTCAATACGAAATATATCAATGAATAATAGTGAATTAAGACATAGAATAGTGATGCAAAATGGACGTATCATGGATCCTTATGTGGTTTGTGAGAAGAACTAACATGCAATCACACTTGGTGGATCCATGTGTAGTTCATGAAAAGAACACACATGCAATGACACTGGTGGATCCATGTGTGGTTTGTTTAGAAGAACACACATGCAACCACACTGGGTGTGGCTCATGAGAAGAACACACATCCAATGAAACTTGTGGATCCTTATGTGGTTTGTGAGAAGAACAGACATCAGTTGACACTATGTGTGGTTCATGAAAAGAACACACATCCAATAACACTGGTGGATCCATGTGTGGTTTGTTTAGAAGAACACACATGCAATGACACTGGTGTATCCTTATGTGGTTTGTTTAGAGGAATAGACATGCAATGACACTAGGTGTGGTTCATGAAAAGAACAGACATGCAATGACACTGGTGGATCCATATGTGGTTTGTGAGAAGAACTGACATGCAATGACACTGGGTGGATCCATGTGTGGTTCATGAAAATAACACACATGCAATGACACTGGTGGATCCGTGTGTGGTTTGTGAGAAGAACACACATCCAATGACACTGGGTGTGGTTCATGAGAAGAAGACACATCCAATGACTCTGGTGGATCCTTATGTGGTTTGTGAGAAGAACAGACATCAGTTGACACTGTGTGTGGTTCATGAAAAGAACACACATCTAATTACACTCGTGGGTCCATGTGTGGTTTGTTTAGAAGAACACACATGCAATGACACTGGTGTATCCTTATGTGGTTTGTTTAGAGGAACAGACATGCAATGACACTGGGTGTGGTTCATGAAAAGAACAGACATGCAATGACACTGGTGGATCCTTATGTGGGTTGTGAGAAGAACTGACATGCAATCACACTGGGTAGATCCATGTGTGGTTCATGAAAAGAACACACATCCAATGACACTGGTGGATCCATGTGTGGTTTGTGAGAAGAATACACATGCAATGACACTGGATGTGGTTCATGAGAAGAACACACATCCAATGACACTAGTGGATCCTTATGTGGTTTATGAAAAGAACAGACATCCAATGACACTGTGTGTGGTTCATGAAAAGAACACACATCCAATGACACTGGTGGATCCTTATGTGGTTTGTGAGAAGAACAAACATGAAATGACTCTAGATGTGGTTCATGAGAAGAACAGACATGCAATGACACTGGTGTATCCCTATGTGGTTTGTGGAAAGAATAGACATGTAATGACACTAGGTGTGGTTAATGAAAAGAACATGCATGCACTGATACTGGTGGATCCATGTGTGGTTTGTTTCACACATGCAATGACACTGGTGGATCCATGTGTGGTTTGTTTAGAGGAATAGACATGCAATGACACTGGGTGTGGTTCATGAAAAGAACAGACATGCAATGACACTGGTGGATCCTTATGTGGTTTGTGTGAAGAACTGACATGCAATCACACTGGGTGGATCCATGTGGGGTTCATGAAAAGAACACACATACAATGACACTGGTGGTTCCATGTGTGGTTTGTGAGAAGAACACACACCCAATGACATTGAGTGTGGTTCATGAGAAGTACACACATCCAATGACACTGGTGGATCCTTATGTGGTTTGTGAGAAGAACATACATCAGTTGACACTGTGTGTGGTTCATGAAAAGAACACACATCCAATGACACTGGTGGATCCATGTGTGGTTTGTTTAGAAGAACACAGATGCAATGACACTGGTGTATCCTTATGTGGTTTGTTTAGAGGAATAGACCTGCAATGACACTAGGTGTGGTTCATGAAGAGAACAGACATGCAATGACACTGGTGGATCCTTATGTGGTTTGTGAGAAGAACTGACACGCAATCACACTGGGTGGATCCATGTGTGGTTCATGAAAAGAACACACATCCAATGACACTGGTGGATGCATATGTGGTTTGTGAGAAGAACACACATGCAATGACACTGGGTGTGGTTCATGAAAAGAACACACATCCAATGACACTGGTGGATCCTTATGTGGTTTATGAAAAGAACAGACATCCAATGACACTGTGTGTGGTTCATGAAAAGAACACACATCCAATGACATTGGTGAATCCTTATGTGGTTTGTCAGAAGAACATACATGCAATGACTCTAGATGTGGTTCATGAGAAGAACAAACATGCAATGACACTAGTGTATCCTTATGTGGTTTGTGAGAAGAACAGACATGCGATGACTCTGGATGTGGTTCATGAGAAGAACAGACATGCAATAACACTAGTGTATCCGTATGTGGTTTGTGGAAAGAACATACATGCAATGACACTGGGCGTGGTTCATGAAAAGAATAGGCATGCAATGATACTAGTGGATCCATGTGCGGTTTTTTTAGAAGAACACACATGCAATGACCACATGCAATGACACTGGTGGATCCATGTGTGGTTTGTTTAGAGGAACAGACATGCAATGACACTGGGTGTGGTTCCATGTTGGTGAGAAAGTTCTATTGTATAGGTCTTGTCTCAGATTTTTTGCAGGTAAACTACTCTTAAAATGGGAAGGACCTTTTGTTATTGAAGAAGTGTATCGTTCAGGTGCAATAAAAAATTCTTCTTTAAAAGATAATACTACACAAGTAGTGAATGGTCAGAGACTTAAGTACTATATTTCTGGAGATCCTTACAATGAGGACATTGATGCTATTCAAATGATAACTCCGATTTTTTTATTAAAGACCAAGTTTAGAGACCCGCAAAGTCTGTTTTCGAATAGGTAACAGTTCTAGTAATAAAAGTTCCACAAAAATCTATCCAGTTATATTTTTGCAGTTTTTATCCAACAAGGAAAGCTACGAAGCAAAAAAGGGACGGAAACAGAGCCAGGGTGGTTCACACCACCCTGTGGCGTGGGCCCACCCCTGGCCGCGCCACTAGGTGGTGTGGCCGCCCCAGACTCCGTCTCCGACCTGTTTTATCCCAGTACCTTCCTTTTGTTGTAAAACTTCGTAATATATAATCCCCCAGATCCCCCGAGGTTTGTATATCATGTTCTCATCATGTTTTCATTTCGATTTGTTTCTGATAGGTAGAGTCTCAGTTTTGGAGCCATAATGTCTTCCTATGGATCAACCAAGGAAGATTCCTCCACGGACATCATCAACTCGTACATGCATGAGTTGAAGATTCATCCCAAGGAGTTGTTGCTAGAAGATGGGAAGGTACAGATAAAAGAGGTTCAAGGCCCTAAAGGTGAAGGAAGTCTAGATGACAGGATGGAAGCACTAGAGCAAGAAGTCTTTAGGTACAAGAAGATGGCAGAACGCAAAGTGGATATCATCCATAAGATTTTTTCTGAACTCATCGCCGAGCACCAAAAGGAGACAACTGAGCTTAAGGATGAAATTCTCTCACTCCACCGAACAACCAACCAACTGCAAGCACAACTCTACGACATTCAAAATCAAAACTGTGAGTATGAGGTTAGGTTTAAATGCATAAGTGCTGCCGCTAGTTTCAGGATGATGGAGACCATGATGTCTTTTGTTGATGGGGAGCCCTTACCTTGGAAGTCGGACGATGATGAGAGAACACCGCCACCACCGAAGGAGTAATTCGTCATCATGTTTTGGCATCCCCTTGGTTTGTTTCAAGATTGGGGGAGTGCCGCGATATCACATCACTATCTTCTGTCTTTTTACCTTTTTAGTAGAGTCATATCATGAATAGAGAAGTTATCATGTAGGATGGATTGCATTATGGAAGTGTCCCCCTCTCATTAGATATCTATGTATCCCTTGGTGTGAGTTGCTGTTGTGGAATATTAATGCGAAGTTCTATCATTTACCCTTTTGCGTATCTTATTTTAGTTTTCAATTTCTGTTATATGATTGATCTTGTCATTAGTATTGGTATCACTTTGGGATCATTGAGTAAATTTAGTTGGTTGGCAAACTTGGCTCTGGTTAGTAGCAACACTACTTTGAGATTTGAATGAAAAAGATAAAAGTACTTTCAAGAAATATAATTTCATCATCTTTTCTTTCTTGATTTGCTCATAAGCTTAGTATTCTCTAGTTAAGATCTTTTGTGCTTCCAAGGAAGATTGCATGTTTGTTTTTACCACATGTATGTTTGTTTATTTCCTTCAAGTCTTATACTTGCTATCCAGCCTTGCTAGCCAAAAACCTATACTAAGAGGGAATGCTTCTCGTGCATCCAATCCTTAAACCAAAACCTATGCCATTTGTGTCCACCATACCCACCTATTATCATTATTGCTATCCCAAGTAAATTCATGCTTTTATCTACCTTCCGAATTAAACTTGTTATGTAAAAATTAGTGATTAAAGCTCTCACGAACTTGATGGCACCCTTTACTTTCTTGCACTTAATAAACTTGAACCATTGTGCCCATCTATGTTGCGTATATGCTTGCGCTTTATAAGTTGAAGTTAGCAGAACCATGTATCATGGGGAACACTTTCAACATTGCACTTATATTCCGTTGATATCTGTCAACACCCGGATTTTTAATTCCAGATGCCTGTTATGTCATTCATCGCAATCCCAGGATTACCATTTTTGCGAGACATAATAGATTGGATATCACAGTACATCATCCATTACAAACCATAAATAATGTCTTATACAAATAAGGATCTCATGATCCAGTCTTAATACAACAAGCAGTGGAATAAAAGATAAGCGTAGCGGTGGGGTCCATCTTCAGGGGCACAAGCAATGCTGACGAAGGAAGATAGTCCTAGTTATCATAGCCGTCCTGCTGGCCATCATCTTGGTAGTCTCCTTCATAGTCTGGCCATAGGAATAGCCAGGGACAAAAGCCGTGAGTTGTGGCATCCCGCTAAAACCACTACTAGAAAATCGCTGTGTTTTTGTGCATTGCATCATCATGACCGCATGCTCATGTCCTCATGCATCATTGCATTTGAGCATCATCATCATCATGCATGGTTTGTTTAAAAACTATTTTTGGAAAGTCTGGTTTTGTTTTCTAAATGCCCCGTCTTTATTTCAAATCAAAACTCCGGTCTTTTCCGGATAGTTTTATTTGTCTAAAATTATTTACAAAGGCCTATTTTAAAATAAAAATAAAAGCTTAAGTTGTTTTTTTGGAGGCCGCCAGCCAGGCCCAAAGCCCAGCTGGCCACCTCCTTCCTAGTCTAAACCCTAATCCCCTCCTACCCCAAACCCTAGCTCTACCCGGACCCCACCCAGCCACCGCACATCACACGCGCAGCAGCGCTGTAGCCGTGCGACGCGTCGCCAACCACCCCGCTCCCCTTCCCTAGCCCCACCACGCAAACGCAGTGTGCACGGCACACTCGCGATCCCGCAACCACCGCACGACCCTGGCCACCCGCCCGCGTACAGCGTACGTTGCACTCAACCCTCGGCCCCACCTCACCACCGCTCAGGATCCCCCTCTCACCTCGCGTCTCTCTCCCCCGACCCCATCTCTCTGCTCCCGCGCGCCGCCGCCGCCCGCAAGATCCGGGCCGCCCTTGCCTCCCATTCGAGCAGAGCGCTGCCTCCTCTGCATCATGGTGTCGCCACCAACCGCTGCCGCCTGCGCCCTCGCCTGCATCTGCCGCCGCCTCGTCTGCTCCGACGCCCGCCAGAGATCGCCGCCGACCCTACTCCGGCCATATGCGCCACCCTCTGCTCCTCTCGCATCCGCGCGCCCCGCGTCCTCGTCGCCCAACGTCGCTGCTGCAGGAGCCACGCCTCCGTCCCGTGGTCGCCTGTCCCCAGCCGCCTCTTTGTGTGCCTCCACCCCGTCCTCGTCTGCCGACCCTGTGCTCCTCGCCGTCGGCCGCGTGGTCGCCCCGCCGCCCTCTCTGCCTCGCCTTGTTGGCTGCACCCTCGAGCAGAGCCAGCCGCGTCTTGCGTTCCTTCCCCGTCGCTGCCCGGCCATAGCCTCGCCCTCCGCCCGTGTCTCCGCTCGCGCGACCTCCTCGGCCCCTCCCGCGGAGACTCCTACAGCTTCTCGACATCAAGTCTTGCGTGCGCCCGACGTACCTCGACCTTGCCCATGACTTCCTGCAGCAATGCAAGAGACCCGCATCGACCTCCTTCCGAGCCGTCCTGACCCGTGTCTGCTCGGCCTCGTCTGCGCCACCGCCAGGTCCTTCCTGGTGCTCGACCCTGCAGCGGCGCGGGCTTCCCTGTAGCTCATGTAGACCTCTAGTACCACAACGTGGTGCCCTGCTTCCGATGGTCGTCGGTGAACTCTGGCATGTGTTCTTCCTTGATGCTTCCTGCCACCAAGGATTAGGTTGACCCAGTAGCGTCATCTTCGTGCACGTACCTCTGGCTCGTTGCAGTTGTGTACCGTGTGGTGTTTAGAGACGTTGGTGGTGCCTCTGTTTCATTTCCTTTTGTTAATTCTCTGTGTTGGTTCCTGCACATGTGTCTGTGAAGGAACAAAGCGAGGATGTGGTGATCATCATGTGGGCGTCCAATTCGTGCGCTCTGATTTCCTTGTTGGCTGACACCAATTACTCAATACCAAGATATTCCATCGACAAGATCTTTCGAAGACCCAAGTGCCACGAAGACCGCCGGTGCCCTATCCCTTCAAGTTCGCCATCGAACACGGAACCTCAAGATCTCCTTCCCGGAGTCTGAAGCCGAGACCGATCTCTCGAGACCCCAAGATCTTCGGACCTTGATGTGTGACCCCTATCCGAGACCCTTATTTTTATAATAATGACATATAATTGTTGCATATTAAATTGTTCATGCTCGCATATCATCATGGGGTTTGGGGGAATTATGTCGATTCTTCTAATAATTAAATATGGAGCTATATGCGGGCTTTTCTAGTCTTATATTGGCTCCATTTAAATTTATGTAGTGAACCGATGCCATGCTTTGTCTTGTTAAGACAACATTTAAATTGCGGGGTATCTAAATAACTGGAACCTATTAATTAATTGTCGGGACCCCGGTTCCGCTTAATACTGCCTAATTGCACCGCATCTGCATCATATCATAATCATGCCGGATCTTTTGACGCAGTATTAAATATTGCATCCGGTGTTTCTTCTAGTGTTTGCTTCTTCGCGGATTAGGCCGATGAGTGGATGCGAGTATCGACAAGTTCTCCGGATATGAGCCTTCGGCAGTGTTTCCCAGGCGAGCATCTCTCCCCCTTCTACCTATTTTGTATTTATAGTCTTTATTTCCTCCTAATGATCTATTGCTATCCGTGTCTCGATGCTTTAGTGTTCCGTAACAGTTATATCCCTTGCAGCCTTTATATTGCCTTGGACACCTCCTATTACCTGTTGCCTGATAGACCGTTGGCCCTGTGAGTCTTAGTTGCTTGCTCAGGTGTTGCTTCGCGTCGTCGATATTCCACAGTTGTTGGGAGGTTGGCAGATGTTTAATGGTGGAGCTGATCATGATTCTAATTACAGTTTATTAATTAATGTTGATGGTAGATATAATGCAGAGGTACTGGCGGGTAATAGTCAATATTTGGTTTTTAACCGCCCACTTGTGTCCACCTAGGACCCGAGTTCTTGACACCTGTTCCGAGATCGAGCGCGCTAACCACTGGTGGGGTGTGTGGGCACCCCCATAGGCTTACTACCTGATTTCAAAGTATTGTACCGGGGGCCACAAGTAGTTTGGGGCTTTATTACTATTCTGTACTTATGCCATGCTTTACTGTTTTATTTAAGATTGTGCGTGGAGCACCTGTACTGTTTAGGATGTGGAATGTTTTCGCGGTATCGACAAGCCTAGTCACACTTTCGGGTTCCCAGTCGTTTACAGCCATTGGCACAAACCCTGGGCCCACCTCGGAGCCGGCCGACTTTGTTGTGGGTAGCTTAGTGGGGTGGCCCCCCATGTACTTGCTTTGGGTCTGGGAAACGTCATGACTTAGGCCCCACCAACATACCGATGGGAGTATGTTAATTGATCTGGCAAAAAGGGTCGAAGTGCGTGTGGATACTTTGGTGCACCACTGCCGGGTTAAATCTTTTCGAAAAGACGTGTCCGCGGTTATGGACAACTTGGAGCACAGTTTCTCAATCATAGACAACTATAACTAAAGTTTACTGTTATAATTTGACTTGTAACTGAGATGAATAGTAAGTTGGATAACTGCCATGGAAAGATTAAATAAAACTGCCAACCGTGTGAGTTTCCTTGGCTTGACTTCCTCGTTTGGTCTCGAGGAGGAAATACCAGGATGGGTATGTTTGGTGTTAGTATCAGGTTGGATCTAAATAGGTCTTTCTTACCCTCTCTAATAGTCGCCAGTGATACCGAGTCTCTATAGGTTGTTTAGTGCCGCTGTGCTGCCGCTTCAGCCCACCATACCTGTGTAGGCGAGGACCGCCGAATTCTAGCCTCGCCATGTACTGGCCTTAGTACTGACGCTCCTCTTTTTTCCTTTGCCCTTTGTTGGCACCCCTTTTGTTTTAGCAGGTTTTGAGATCGACGTTGTTAGCAGGGTTACCCTTCCGGCTTGGCCTGGGCAGGGTTATGGACGCCATTGGTTCTTCTACAGGGCTCTTAGCCCAATTTGCATCTTGTCCATACTCGGACGCTGTATCGATTTCAAGGTGTTTTGGATCTTTGTATTGTATATCTATATTCTTGATTCGTTGAGTCGCTGTTGTATATATATCTGTTCTGTGGGTCCCATCGAGGACTGTTGTGTAATGATATTACTTCGTTTTCCACCCGCACGAAAGTGCCTGGTGGGCGTCCTTGAATCGTTTCTATGCGGGTTTGGCGGGAAGCGCTAAAACTTGCATAGGGCCGATTCGAGGGTGTTACATGAGTACTCTTTAAGTACTCGCAAACTACCACTAACAAGTAGTATAGTTCTAGTGTAAAGTGCTAACTCTAAGTTTAACTATAAAGTTAAGTTTGAAACCTAAGCTGAGTTCAGAAGCAAAGAAAAAAAAAGTTCTAGACTCACTTAAGTTGGGAAGCTAGTGTCATAAACACAACCTGTTGTGGTCAAGTCAAGGTTCATCATTCATTTCATAAGTTATTTTGAAAACATCTGACAACGAAACAATATGGCCACTCCAACTGTCCATAACTGCGGACGCGGCTATTTGAATAGTTTGACACTCTACAGAGGTGGTACACTTTCACCACAAGATTCGATACATCTGTCAGGGATAACCCTGAATCATCATACTTAGTATGCAGATAATCAAACATAACCTTTCCTTTACACACCCTAGTATAAGCACCTCTCCTATGAGCATTGCCTCCCAACCATGACCATCTGTCATCTTGGGCACTGCATAGGTGGACAACATTGAGAGGCAGCCTCAGCTCAAACCTCTCCCGCGAGGGAACTAATACTAATGCATATAAAATTCTGGCTAAGCCTTACCCAATTCAGGTATTGTGGTTGTACAGTAAATTTGGAATGGTATCGCATCCGAATCCAACCATCAGTTTTGTAAAAAGGGTTAAGGCTCATGCCTCAACATTTTCATCATCATAAACCATTTGTGTTTCTCAACACATATCAAAACATCTCAATAGAATGACTCATCATTCCAAGGTTTTCATAATTCATTTTCACCAAGTGTTCCCATCTAAAGTGACTCAAGTTTTTATCTAGCTCTAAGCTGCTAAGTTAAGAGTGTTCACTAAGGTGGAAGATAGGATCAATCTCATGCCATAGAATGACATCTAAAGTTATCCATATAGGTCAAGTTTTATACTTTTTATGCTACCTTCAAAACAAGTAAGGGACTTGGTAAAATAAAGAAAGTAGAAGCTTGAAAGTAAGCTTGGAATAAGTACTAGTCAAAGTAGTATAACCAAAGCATGCCTAAAGCATGTTTACTCAAATAATCTAGCTTAATTCTAGCTTGCTAAGAATTATGCTTGCAAGTGGTAGCTTGCCTTGGTTGGTGCAATGGTTGGAGTTTTCTTCCTCCTCCTAATAGCACTCCTCCTCCTCGAAAGCTTGGTCGGTACTATTGTCTATAAATACATACGGAGTACACAATCACCAAACAATGCTTAACTAGTCTACTTAGCATTCTAAGGCACACATTTGATGATCTATTGTCATCACTAGCATCACAAGGTTTTATTAACTAGTTTCATTCTTTTTATTTGAGAAAAGTAATTTCTACTCATTGAAAATAACTAAGATTTAATATTCACCACTAAAAATATGGGATCATGTGGACACACGTCATCACCACATATTCTAACATGTTGGAATGTGATTTAAAGGTTGGATCACATTTCCTTAAGTTTAAGTTTATTATTTAATAATTTAAAGTGACTAGAAATGCCTATATAGCATTATTTTGGTACTAGTCCAAAGTCACTGCATGCAAACCTTAATATTATTATATATTCATATAGGTATGGTTAATGTGATTTTTGAGAGTTGGAATCAACTCAAAAGCTATCATGGTTGATTTTAGAAAAATGTTTGAATGTGCAAAAGCTTCTGTCTTGTTATTTTTACTAGGAGAGATCTCTAACTCTAAATGAATTAAATCCAACAGGTTTGGATAGATCTTTTCAATAGCTTTCCAACACAATTGGAATCACGAAATTTGGATTTGTAAATCTCTCTGAATTAATTTTTAAACAAAGGGACATAACAAAGTTCAAACTAAATTAGAAAAATCTAAGTTTGAATTACTGGGCTAGCGCGGGAAAACTAGTGGGACGACCCAGTGGCGTTCCGCGGTGCAGAGAACAGCTGACAGGGGGGGTCCACATGTCATTGGCTCTTTACACGCGAAGCGATACGGGGAGATGTGGGCCGTTAGATTAAATGGACTATCTACGACTTTGGCTTGTCGTCGACGACGGACAGGTCGCCGGCGAGGTGGAACCCTAGTGGCTCGGTGGGGGTCTGGGGCAGCTTACCGGGGCTCCGGCGAGGGTCGGCGAGGCGGGCAAACGAACAAGTTGAGGACGGCGGTTCTCCTGGTACCGGCGGCGTCCCGAGAGGTGGCCTTGATCAACAACCCCCTTCTTCTCGCTCCGCGGCAGACTCCGACAAAATTCCAGCACTGCGGACGACGGCTAGCTCCGGTGGGGCTCTAGGAGTGTTCTGAGAGGGTGGGGATGAGAGTGGTGTGAGGAGTTGGTGCTGGGGTGGCCTCCTTTTATAGGCGCGTCGAAGTGGCAGAGGAGCATGGGAGGTGCTCGCCGGTGACGACGGCACAACGAGCTAGAGGTGTGGGCGGTGGGCTAGGACGGTGGCGGTGCCCTGGCGAGTGTCACGGCGGTGCGTGTGCAGTGGTTTGCGGTCGGGGGAGGTGAGTGGCGTGACGCGCACTAAGTCTCTGCCGACGGCGAGTTTCACGGTGGCCGGCGACTACAGGGCATGGTCGGGGGAATGGGCATGTCCGTTAGCTTCCTAGGACGGTGGCGATCGTGTAGGCGGGCGGCTGGAGCGAGGAGGGGTCGGCTGAGAGGGGACCGTGCATGCTGTGCGGGCGGCGTTGGCATGGCCGACAGTCTCTGGGCGTAGCAGTTCCTGGCTGCTCTGGTCGCTGTCCGTGGGCTGGGGCTGGTTGGGTCGTGGAGGTGGACCACATGCGACCTCCTAGACATGGTGGACGACGCTGGCGACGGCTGTGGCATGCTGTTGCCGGTGGGGGTGCCCAAATGGTGCTCGACCTTAATGGCCATGACCATTTGGTCGTGGCACAGTGGGTGGCCGGGCTACAGAGGGGTAGGGGAGTGCACTGGGTGGCTGTGGTTGCAAAATGGGAGACCAATTTGGTCCAAACATTGCTCCAAATAGTGTTTTTGGTTTTGTTTGAATTATGCCCACACGATATTTGTAAAAATGGCCGAAAGAAATCAAGTTTTGAATTTTTGGATGATTTTTGGTGGAGTTGCTAGGCACATGCTTAAGCCTCTGTGGTTGCTTGGGTTTTGAAAATGGAGCTCATTTGAGTGGTTTTTGAATAAGTGGGATCTTCTCATATGAACTACATTCAATTTTCAAATGCCATTTAAAATTAGTGTTTGAAAGTTTTTGGCAGATCACAAAGTGGGCCTTGGTACATCACTACATTTACTAGCAAGGGGTGCAAAGATCCACATTTGTTTCTTCTAAGAATTGAGTCCTAGGAATAGCCAAAGTAGGCATGGTAGTTAAAATGGCACAAATGACCATTTCTTTCTTTTATTCATTTTGATTTGTTTTTCTTTGGGATTTGTTTGGGAATGACCTAGATGATGTTTATTTCACCTAAGAATCATTTTACAAGCAATGGATCACTTAATCAAGGCAATTCAAATCAACTCCTAATTTAAATGCACACACATATGAATGCTTTAATAATTTTAATTGGAAAAGTTTTTGTTAACCCTAATTTTGATGATTTGGATCTTAATAACCTTGGATTAATGTTTTGGGATGTTACAAACCTTCCCCCTTAAACAAAATCTCGTCCTGAGATCTACAAAAGAAAACTAGGAACTAAAGAGATCTGGGAACTCTGTCCTAATATAATCTTCTCGCTCCCAAGTGGCTTCCTCTTTGGTATGGTTGCTCCATTGAATCTTGAGAAATTTGATACTCCTGGTCCTGGTGGTTCTGTAAGCTTCCTCCAAGATACAGACGGGCACTTCACGATATGTCAGGTCCTTGTTGATCTCCACAGCTCTGTGATCGATATTCTTGAAAACTTCAGTCTTCTCTGGCACTTCCAGGAATTTGCGAACTAACGAGATATGGAACACATTGTGGATGGCTGACATCTCTTCTGGCAGTTCTAGTTGATACGATACTTCTACTCGACGGTTCAGAATCTTGAAGGGTCCGATATGTCTGGGGGCTAACTTTCCTTTCAGACTAAAGCATTGGGTTCCCTTCAATGGCGAAACCTTTAGATATACAAAATTTCTGACATTGAAAGTCAGATCTCTCCTTCTCTTGTCAGCATAACTCTTCTGTCTGGACTGGGCGGTCTTGAGATGCTCACGGAATTTGTGCACCTTTTCTTCGGCTTCTCGGAGAATGTCGGGTCCAAAGATCTGACTCTCTCCTACTTGCGACCAATTCAAAGGGGTACATCACTTCCTTCCGTATATGAACTCAAATGGTGCCATCTGCAAACTAGCTTGATAACTGTTGTTATATGAGAATTCTGCGAAAGGTAGGCAGTCTTTTCATTTTGATCCATACTCTAACACACAAGCTCTCAACATATCCTCTAGGATCTGGTTGAATCTCTCAGTCTGTCCATCAGTTTGCGGGTGATAAGCGGTGCTAAAATTCAACTTGGTTCCTAATCCTTCTCGGACTTTCTGCCAGAATCTCGAGGTAAATTGGGTTCCTCGATCTAACACTATGGTCTTCGGGTTCCATGCAGACTAACAATCCTAGCAATATACAGTTCTGCTAGCTTCGAACTATGGTAGGTTGTCTTGACAGGTATGAAGTGAGCTACCTTGGACAGTCTATCAACTATGACCCAGATTGAGTCATTTCCCCTACTAGAAGTAGGTAAACCGGTGATAAAGTCCATTTCGACGGAATCCCATTTCCATTTCGGAATCTGCAATGGTTGCAATAGTCCTGCGGGTCTCTGATGCTCTGCTTTGACTCTTTGACAGATGTCACACTTGGCGATGCAGCTTCCGATTTCTCTCTTCATCTTGTGCCACCAAAATTGCTCTTTCAAATCTTGATACATCTTCGTTCCTCCGGGGTGGATAGAATAAAGAGTATCATGAGCTTCCTGCATGATAACCTGCTTTAGCTCCGAATCTGCTGGCACACAAATACGTCCTTTGTACCACATAACTCCTTCGTCTTCAGTGAATCCAGGTACCTTTCCTGTACCAATACGACGTTTGATTCCATCGATACTTTCATTTCCCTTCTGGGCTTCCTTGATTTGGCTAATAAAAGTGGGTGGAAGTTCAATGCTAGCTAAGAATCCTTTGCTAACCAGCTTAGTTCTGAACTGCTCCAATTCCTCATACAAATTTGACTGCTTCTCCTTGATCATGGTGTTTAACCTGCAAGGCAATCTGCTAAGAGCATCTGCTACCACATTGGCTTTGCCGGGGTGATAGTGAATGTCAAGGTCATAATCCTTGATTAATCTGCTAAGAGCATCCGCTACCACATTGGCTTTGCCGGGGTGATAGTGAATGTCAAGGTCATAATCCTTGATTAACTCTATCCATCTCCTTTGCCTCATATTCAGCTCCTTCTGAGTGAAAATATACTTCAAGCTCTTGTGATCTAAGTAAATCTCACAGCGATTACCCATCAGATAATGACGCCATGTCTTCAATGCCAAAACTACGGCTTCTAATTCAAGATCATGGGTCGGATAGTTCTTCTCATGCTGCTTTAGTTGTCGAGACAGATATGCGTTGACTTTTGCCTTCTTGCATCAATACACATCCGAGACCAATCTTGGATGCATCACAATACACATCAAACGGCTTCTTGATGTCTGGCATGATCCATATTGGGGCTGATATCAATCTCTTCTTCACCTCTTGGAAAATGGCTTCACATTTGTCAGTCCATTCAAACTTCTTGTCCTTCTTCAACAATTGGGTCATGGGTCGGGCGATGCTAGAGAATCCTTCTACGAACTTGCAGTAATATCCTGCTAATCCGAGAAAGGCACGGACTTGGGTTTGAGTGGTTGGGGCTTCCCATTCTTCGACATCTTTGATCTTGGCGGGATCAACAGAGACTCCTCCGCAGACACAATATGTCCTAGGAATCCTACTTCTTTCAGCCAAAACTCACACTTCCTGAACTTGGCATATAACCGATGCTCTCTCAGGGTTTCTAGGATGATTCTCAGATGTTGCTCATGCTCTTCTTATGACTTGGAGTAGATAAGGATATCGTCGATAAACACAACGACAAACTTATCTAAGAAATTAATAAAGATCTTATTCATGAGATTCATGAAATAAGCAGGGGCATTGGTTAATCCAAAAGACATAACCGTATACTCGTATAAACCATAGCGAGTAGTAAAGGCGGTCTTCGGAATATCCGTTACACGAATCTTAAGTTGGTGATAACCAGTCCTAAGATCAATCTTTGAGAATACCTGGGCTCTAGTCAACTGATCAAATAGATCCTCTATCTTTGGCAAGGGGTACTTGTTCTTGATGGTGACGTCATTCAGTTTTCTGTAATCTGTGCACAAACGGTTGCCTCCATCTTTCTTGTTGACGAATAACACTGGTGATCTCCATGGCGATGCGCTTGGTTGAATCAAGCATGTTGCTAACATGGCATCCAACTGCTTCTTCAGTTCCACTAACTCTGAGGGTTCATGCTATAGGGTCTCTAGGCTATGGGTCCGGTTCCGGGGATTAGTTCGATAATGAACTCAGTATCCCTATCCGGGGGCATACTTGGCAATTCATCTAGGAATACGTCGGGGTATTCACAGACTACTCGGACTTGGTCTATGGTGGGTAGGGCTAGACTCTTGTTGCACTTGAATTGACGAGGTAAGGTTTCAGATATATGCTCTACTGTGACTCCAGAGCTACTGGTCATGGTGATGGCTTTCTTAGCACAGTCTATCAGTCCTTTATGCCTTGACATCCAATCCATACCTAGTATTACTTCCAATCCATTGGTTCCGAGTACTATTAGGTTGGCATAAAAATCTATCCCATGTATTTTGATAGGCACCGCTTTGCAAATTTTTCTAGCTTTTGTAGTTGAACCGAGGATTTGAACTATCATGACATGCTTCAAGTTGGTTGGGTGAATCTTACTAGCGCATGCAAATTCTTCGGTGACATATGAATGCGATGCTCTCGAATCAAACAATACCCTTGCTAAAACCGAGTTGACAGAAAACATACCCAGCACTACATCTGGCGCTTCTTGGGCTTCCTCGGCATTCATGTGGAAGAGACGGCCGTTGTGGTTGTGAGGGTTCCCTGGGGCAAATCTTCTTCCTAGTTGAACACGACGCTGTTGTTGAGCTGGGGCATTCATATTGGCAGTGGCGGCAGTCTTCTTGGGACACTCATTGGAATAGTGACCCTTCACTCCACACTCGAAACAAGTGATCTGGGACTTGTCTTTTGCTGCAACAGGCACATCATTGCTGCCAGTTCTGGGTGCAGTGTTGTTGTTGTTGCTCTTGGGAGGGGCACGATTGAAATTGTTGGCATTGCCGGAGTTGTGATTGTTTCCTCCGGACTTCACATTGCCTCCGCTACGGTTGGAGTAGCTGGGGCGAGACATTGGGGGTCGGTTGTTCCTTGGTGCATATCCTGGTGAGGGGTTGGGACGATACTTCTGGTGACTGCTGGATCTAGATTGCTGCATCATACGATGTTTGCTGTTGTCATTTTCTTGGTTAATCTTCCCTTCCATCTGAATGGCAGAGTCGACTAGCTCTTCGAGATCCTTGAAGCGGATGTTGACGAGGACAGTTTGCATCTCATCATGCAATCCGTTCAGGAATCTCTCCTTCTTCTTGGCCTCCGTGTTGATCTCATCAGGGGCGTACCTTGCAAGCGACAGGAACCTGTCACGGTACTCCACCACAGTCATTCTGCCTTGCTTCAAGTCGTGGAACTCATCCCTCATTCTGGTGACTAGACCTTGTGGCACGTGGGTGCGACTGAACTTGATTTTGAAGGCTTCTCATGTCATCACTTGACCATGGTTCATGTTACGGATACTAGTCCACCAAGCTCTTGCATCTCCTGCCAGATAATGGGTGGCGAAGAGAACTTTCTCGTTGTCATCAACTCCTGCTACTTCTAAGTTGTTTTCCATTGTCTGTAACCAGTCGTCAGCATCTAGTGGGTTTTCAGCCTGGTTAAAGATTGGGGGATTGGTATTCTGAAAGTTTTTGAGTTTGGATCCATGATGATCCTGATTTCCATGCCCTTGGTTATTTTGGGCCATCTGAGCTATTTGCTGCAATGTTGCTAAGTTGGCCTGGCGCTCTGCCCTGCTTGCTTCATGGTCTGCAACTAACATCTGCATAATCTGCAGCATTGGGTCTTGCGATGAGCTGCTCCCTCCTGGGTTTCCACGAGTCATCTGAAGATTGATATAGATAAAGGGGTAAGAGGGAAAGTTCTAAGGTTCATGGTTTTGGTTTCAAAGCTAAAACTTTGAGTTTGACTCAAGTTTTGCAACTAACTCCATTTCATTCACTCAAACATGCACACGATACAAACACACACCACAACAACAAAGGAAAACAGATGGTTTGAAGAACCATTTTGCAAGCTACGATACAGTGGGACCAATACATCTCATGCTACGATAGTGCTCTAGTGCATCTACTCATCGTCGATGAAGTCGGAGTCCTCATCGTCAGTGTAGAAGTCCACGGCATCCTCCTCCAGAAATTCATCATCATTGCTGAGGTAAGAATCCATGTCTCCCTGGATGTTTCCACCCTCCTCTTCTTCCTCCTTTGCTGCAAGCTGAGCTTCTTGCTCCTTGACGGTCTTCTTGAGGTCGGCCACCTTCTTGCAAAGACGGGCGATGGTGCGATCCTTCTTTTCATGCTGGAGGCGAAGAGACTGACGGTCCTTGACTAGCAGTGAGAAAGTCTGGGCCTTCTGGTCGGCAATAGCACGGTTGTGGTTGGCAAACTCCCTAGCATTGTCCAACTCCTTCTGACGATCGTACAGTAGGAAGTCAAGGTTCTCCACTTGACGCTTCAGCTCTGGGTGACTTGGTATCTCCATCGGCATTCCCATGAAGTCACACCTTGCATAGTAAGCAAAATGGGTTCCTTGGATTTGGTTGACGCTAAGGGCACATAGACGTGCAAGAGCTTCATGCATTGCCCTGACTAATCCATCTAGCCAGTTGTTCTCTCTTACGGAGAACTGGATTCTCCCGGACGTTGGTGCTTCGATGCTTCCTCGAAGATCAGCGGTGACCAACCACTTTAAATCTCCTCCTGGGGGTCCTAGAAGTTGAGCTCCAAGAAACTCCGGATGTGGGCGCCCCAATAACTCCGACAGTGAATCTAGGTCCCTCTCGAAGATCAGCTGACCTCCGTTTCCCAACTGGTAGAACTTACTGAACTGAGTCTCCATCCACAAGAATTAAGGATGAGGAAGTTAGTAAGTGATCAAGTGTGTCAAATTTTAGGTAGTAATGTAAGAATTTGAGGAACATGAATTTTTGAGAAAGAATGAATTCCCAAGGGTAAGAGAGGAAGTATTTTTTCATAAATACTCACTTTGGTTTTGAAATTTAGTTTTTATTTGGACGTCCATTCTAACTCGGGTCTCCTATGGTCAGGATGGCTCTGATACCAAATTGTCAACACCCGGATTTTTAATCCCAGATGCCTGTTATGTCATTCATCGTAATCCCAAGATTACCATTTTTGCGAGATATAACAGATTGGATATCACAGTACATCATCCATTACAAACCATAAATAGGGTCTTACACAAATAAGGATCTCATGCTCCAGTCTTAATACAACAAACAACGGAATAAAAGATAAGCGTAGCGGTGGGGTCTATCTTCAGGGGCACAGGCAATGATGACGAAGGCAGATAGTCCTAGTTATCATAGCCGTCCTGCTGGCCATCATCTTGGTAGTCTCCTTCATAGTCTGGCCATAGGAATAGCCAGGGACAAAAGCCATGAGTAGTCTTTAAGTACTCGCAAACTACCACTAACAAGTAGTATAGTTCTAGTGTAAAGTGCTAACTCTAAGTTTAACTATAAAGTTAAGTTTGAAACCTAAGCTAAGTTCAGAAGCAAAGAAAAAAAAAGTTCTAGACTCACTTAAGTCGGGAAGCTAGTGTCATAAACACAACCCTGTTGTGGTCAAGTCAAGGTTCATCATTCATTTCATAAGTTATTTTGAAAACATCTGACAACGAAACAGTATGGCCACTCCAACTGTCCATAACAGCGGACGCGGCTATTCGAATAGTTTAACACTCTGCAGAGGTGGTACACTTTCACCACAAGATTCGATACATCTGTCAGGGATAACCCTGAATCATCATACTTAGTATACAGATAATCAAACATAACCTTTCCTTTACACACCCTAGTATAAGCACCTCTCCTATGAGCATGGCCTCCCAACCATGACCATTTGTCATCTTTGGCACTGCATGTGGACAACATTGAGAGGTAGCCTCAGCTCAAACATCTCCCGCGAGGGAACTAATACTAATGCATATAAACTTCCGGCTAAGCCTTACCCAATTCAGGTATTGTGGTTGTACAGTAAATTTGGAATGGTATCGCATCCGAATCCAACCATCCATTTTGTAAAAAGGGTTAAGGCTCATGCCTCAACATTTTCATCATCATAAACCATTTGTGTTTCTCAACACATGTCAAAACATCTCAATAGAATGACTCATCATTCCAAGGTTTTCATAAATCATTTTCACCAAGTGTTCCCATCTAAAGTGACTCAAGTTTTTATCTAGCTCTAAGCTGCTAAGTTAAGAGTGTTCACTAAGGTGGAAGATAGGATCAATCTCATGCCATAGAATGACATCTAAAGTTATCCATATAGGTCAAGTTTTATACTTTTTATGCTACCTTCAAAACAAGTAAGGGACTTGGTAAAATAAAGAAAGTAGAAGCTTGAAAGTAAGCTTGGAATAAGTACTAGTCAACGTAGTATAACCAAAGCATGCCTAAAGCATCTATCCTCAAATCATCTAGCTTAATTCTAGCTTGCCAAGCATTATGCTTGCAAGTGTTAGCTTGCCTTGGTTGGTGAAGTGGTTCAAGTTTTCTTCCTCCTCCTGGTAGCACTCCTCCTCCTCGAAAGCTTGGTCGGTACTATCATCTATAAATACATACGGAGTACACAATCACCAAACAATGCTTAACTAGTCCACTTAGCATTCTAAGGCACACATTTGATGATCTATTGTCATCACTAGCATCACAAGGTTTTATTAACTAGTTTCATTCTTTTTATTTGAGAAAAGTAATTTCTACTCATTGAAAATAACTAAGATTTAATATTCACCACTTAAAATATGGGATCATGTGGACACATGTCATCACCACATATTCTAACATGTTGGAATGTGATTTAAAGGTTGGATCACATTTACTTAAGATTAAGTTTATTATTTAATGATTTAAAGTGACTAGAAATGCCTATATAGCATTATTTTGGTACTAGTACAAATTCACTGCATGCAAACCTTAATATTATTACATATTCAGATAGGTATGGTTAAATGTGATTTTTGAGAGTTGGAATCAACTCAAAAGCTATCATGGTTGATTTTAGAAAAATGTTTGAATGTGCAAAAGTTTTTGTCTTGTTATTTTTACTAGGAGATATCTCTAAATCTAAATGAATTAAATCCAACGGGCTTGGATATATCTTTTCAGTAGCTTTCCAACAAAATTGGAATCACTAAATTTGGATTTATAAATCTCTGAATTGATTTTTAAATTAAGGGACAGAACTAAGTTCAAACTAAATTAGAAAAATCTAAGTTTGAATTACTGGGCTAGCGCGGGAAAACTAGTGGGCCCGCCCAGAGAACAACTGTCAGGGGGGGGGTCCACATGTCATTGGCTCTTTACACGCGAAGCGGTACAGGATGATGTGGGCCGTTAGATTAAAAGGACGGTCTACGGTTGTGGCTTGTCGTCGACGATGGACAGGTCGCCGGTGAGGTGGAACCCTAGCGGCTCGGTGGGGGTTTGGGGCAGCTTACCGGGGCTCCGGCGAGGGACAGCGAGACGGGCAAACGAACAAGTCGAGGACGACGGTTTTCCTAGTACCGGCGGTGTCCCGAGAGGTTCCCTTGATCAACGCCCCCTTCTTCTCCCTCCGCGGCAGACTCCGGCGAAATTCTAACGCTACAGACGACGGCTTGCTCCGGTGGGGCTCTGGGAGTGTTGTGAGAGGGTGGGGATGAGAGTTGTGTGAGGAGTTGGTGCTGGGCTGGCCTCCTTTTATAGGCGCGACAAAGCGGCAGAGGAGCATGGGCGGTGCTCGCCGCTGACGACGGCACGGCGAGCTAGAGGCGTGGGCGGTGGGCTAGGACGGTGGGCAGTGCCCTAGCGAGTGTCACGGCGGTGCATGTGCAGTGGTTTGCAGTCGGGGGAGGTGAGTGGCGCGGCGCGCACTAAGTCTCTGCCGACGGTGAGTTTCATGGCGGCCGGCGACTACGGGGCACGGTCGAGGGAATGGGCATGTCCGTTAGCTTCCCAGGACGGTGGCGATTGTGTCGGCGGGCGGCTGGAGCGAGGCGGGGTTTGGCTGAGCGGGGACCGTGCGCGCTCTGCGGGCAGCGTCGGCATGGCCGACAGTCTCCGGGTGCGGCGGTTCCTGGCTGCTCTGGTCGCTGTCCGCGGGCTGGGGCTGGTTGGGCGGTGGAGGTGGACCACATGCGACCTCCTGGACATGGTGGACGATGCTAGCGGCGGCTGTGGCGTGCTGTCGCCAGTGGGGGTGCCCAAATGGTGCTCGGCCTTAATGGCCATGACCATTTGGTCGTGGCACAGTAGGTGGCCAGGCTAGAGAGGGGTAGGGGAGAGCATTGGGTGGCTGTGGTTGCAAAATGGGAGACCAATTTGGTCCAAACATTGCTCCAAATAGTGTTTTTGGTTTTGTTTGAATTCTGCCCACAAGGTGTTTGTAAAAATGGCCGAGAGAAATCAAGTTTTGAATTTTTGGTGGAGTTGCTAGGCACATGCTTAAGCCTCTATGGTTGCTTGGGTTTTGAAAATGGAGCTCATTTGAGTGGTTTTTGAATAAGTGGGATCTTCTCATATGAACTACATTCAATTTTCAAATGCCATTTAAAATTAGTGTTTGAAAGTTTTTGGCAGATCACAAAGTGGGCCTTGGAACATCACTACATGTACTAGCAAGGTGTGCAAATATCCACATTTGTTTCTATTAAGAATTGAGTCCTAGGAATAGCCAAAGTAGGCATGGTAGTTAAAATGGCACAAATGACCATTTCTTTCTTTTATTCATTTTGATTTGTTTTTCTTTGGGATTTGTTTGGGAATGATCTAGATGATGTTTATTTCACCTAAGAATCATTTTACAAGCAATGGATCACTTAATCAAGGCAATTCAAATCAACTCCTAATTTAAATGCACACACATATGAATGCTTTAATAATTTCAATTGGAAAAGTTTTTGTTAACCCTAATTTTCATGATTTGGATCTTAATAACCTTGGATTAATGTTTTGGGATGTTACAATATCGTGATTCTTTTGCTTATGGATCCCGGCGGTGTGAAATAAAAGGGGAACTTGTAAGATCATGGAGTTTGTATGTGTGTTACAGAAACGCCTGGGACGCTAGCCTAAGCCATGCCCAATCATGGTGGAAACTTGCAGCATAACCATAATGAGCACTCTATGAAGCATGCTCAATAAAAACCTATGCAAATAGCAAATAAAAAGATCGCTGAGATGCTCATTGTCTGCTTGCCTTGTCATTTTGATTATGGGATAGCTCCTGTATCATGTGCAAGGGGTACCCCGTTGGTGGTTCTCTATGATACATATGTACTTACAATGACAAGAGCTTACTTGTGACTAAAGTTGAGTAGCATGAGGTTCGGTACTCATAAGCAAGGGGCATGAGATTTCAACTTATAACTTGTCAAGCATATCCTCATATTTGATCACTTTAACCTTAATCACCTCAAGATGCTTCTGATAGGGGCAATAAGAGCTGAAAGCTAATAAGTAGCATAATTTTTGGAAGCTCTTGATGAAACTCGAAATCCCTGCTTCCCTCTACGAAGGGCCTATCTTTTACTTTTTAGTTGAGTCAGTTAACCTATTCCCTTCTATCTCAGCAAGTATTTTGAGTTGTTGTGTTTCATTCATTCATATGATGATTTATTCAATCATGTTTCTTATGTTCCTTGTTTTGCACATTGCTCTTATCTTATTGTTTATTACTTTGAAAGCTATCATTGAAAAACCATTATGTTTGAACTCCTGCAAATTGTTAAACTATTCTTCGACCAAGTGTTAAGTTTGCCATTACCAATTATGATTTACTTCACGTGTCTTTATTGTGTTTCCTTTACCTATTGCAAGTTAAGTTATATAATAGTGAGTTGTCTTCTATTACGATTTATGTATTGATGAATGTGATGCTTCTTGTCCGTATTCTTTTATCGACTCTTTACTCCATAAACCTGAGGGCATGTTTATTTAGCTCAGTTTTCACTTGGGGACAAGCGAAGTCTAAGCTTGGGGGGAGTTGATACGTCCATTTTGCATCACTATTCTATATCATAATTTACTGTTATTCATTGATATATTTCATATTAAGAGATGATACTTATGTTATTTCATTTGTTTTTACATGGTTGATGACTTTTGGAGCATGGTCCGCTGTAGGCAGGATTCTGATGGAAAAGGGGCTGTTTGGAGGCGAAATTCGCAAAGATCAGAAAATCTGGGAAAATAGATGGAAAATCCTATTTTTCCATAAGACGAAGGATGCCAGAAGGGGGAGTGGAGATGGGCCATAGAGGGCCCACACCACCCCCTGGCGTGGGCCAGCCTTGGCCACGCCACCAGGTGGTGTGGCCACCCTAGCCCACTCCTGGCTCTCCCCTTTGGCGTATATTATCCCCACGAAACCCTAAGCCTCGGGGGGCGACCACCGAAATATTCCGCCGCCTCTACGGGGCGGAAAACTACAGAGAGTGAAAGATCTTGATGACCCACAAGTATAGGGGGTGTATCGTAGTATTTTCAAGGGAAGTGAAACCCAATTTATTGATTCGACACAAGGGGAGCCAAAGAATATTTATAAGCCATAACAACTGAGGTGTCAATTCAGCTCCACCTGGAAATAATCTTGCTCACAACAGTTTATCAGTAGCAACAGTTTTGTAGTAGCAATAGTAAAGTAATAACAATAGTAAAAGTAAAGACAGAGTAACAATTGCAGGAAACAATAGGATTAAAGCGCGGTAGGCATAGGGATGGATGGATGGGCGTTGCATGGACAAGACAATTCATATGGCAATCAAAACATAGGGCATTTGCAAAAAAAAGCATCCAAGTACTAGATAATCATAGGCATGTGTTCCATAGATAGTCATACGTGCTCGCAATGAGAACTTGCACAACATCTTTCATCCTGCCAGCCCGTTTGCAGCGAGGCCTCAAGGGAACTACTGGCAATTAAGGTGCTCCTTTTAATAGAGCACCGGAGCAAAGCATTAACACTCCGTGAACACATGTGATCCTCACATCAAAGCCAGTCCCTTTGGTTATCCTGATTTCTGTCACTTCGGGGCCTTTGGTTCCGGACAACAACGTGTGTATACAACTTGCAGATAAGACCATAAACAATACTATCATAATTAATCAATAACATGTTCAGATCTGAAATCATGGCACTCGGGCCCTAGTGACAAGCATTAAGCATAACAAGTTGCAACAAAGTCAAAACGCACCAATAATAGATACTAGGCACCATGCCCTAACAATCCGATGCCATTACATGAACGATCTCATCCAATCCCTACCATCCCCATAGCCTACAGCGGGGGATTACTCACTCATAGATGGGGGAAACATGGATGGTCGATGGAGAAGCGATGGTGATGATGATGGCGATGATCTCCTCCAATTCCCCGTCCCGGCAGGGTGCCAGAACGGAGTTTCTGGGTCCGAATCGCGGAATCTGGTGGTGGCGGCGAAGCGGAACTCTTTCTGGAAAAATGTCGAAAACCCCTTGGTTTTTAGGTCAAGAGGCAACTTATAGGCAAAGAGGGTGGCCGAGGGGGCAGCCGAGGCGGCCGCACCACCCCCAGGCACGGCCTGGCCTGGCCTGCACGGCCAGGTGGTGTGGGCCCCTCGTAGCCCTACTCCGTCTCGTCTTCTGGATCCGGGAGACTTCTGGTGAAATAGAATTTTTGGCATATTTTCCAGGATTTTTCCTGATAGTTGATTTTCTGCACAAAAACTAGACACCAAGGTAATTCTGCTGAAAACAACGTTAGTCTGTGTTGAAGGAAATATGCCCTGAGAGGCAATAATAAAGTTGTTATTATGTATTCCTTGTATATGATAAATGTTTATTTTGCATGCTATAATTGTATTGAAAGGAAACGTCAATACACGTGTGTTTAATAAACAAAAAGGGTTCCTAGTTATGCCTCTCTTTAAGACTAGCTCGTTGCTTAACAAGATGATCAAGGTTTCCTGATCATGGACATTGGATGTTGTTAATAACGAGGTCACAACATTTGTGAAATGATGTGATGAACATTCATCCGAAGTATAGCATCATGATCAAGTCATTATGTTTACATTGCTATAAACATCATACGAAGTAATCTTAGTCCTTAGACCATGAGATCATGTTAATTGCTAACACCGGAAGAGTATCTTGATAACATCAAACGTCACACCGTAACAGGGTGATTATAAAGGTGGGTTCAGTGATACGAAGGTGTTATGTTGAGGCTCATGGATCAAGAGTGGGATTTGTCAATCCTGATGACGGATAGATATACTCTGGGCCCTCTCGGTGATATCACATTAAGATAGCTTGCAAGCAAGTGATGTGATCACTAGAATGTTATATCACGGGAACGAGAAAAGAATGCATGTTGGTAAAGAGATCAAACTAGGTATTTGGATACCGATGATCGAATCTCGGACATCTATTATATCATGAGACAAAGGGATTAAGTTACTAGCGTTAAAGGTTCTCACGATCATAGAAGTCATCGTTGAATGTGCAGGAGTCAGTATGGATCTCCAGGTCCCGCTTCTGATTACTGATCTGAGAGGAGTCTCAATCATGTCCACATTATTAGCGAGCCGTAGGGTGACACACTTAAGGGTTGCCGGACACCATTTTGGAGCACATATGTTTCAGACAAAATGATTGCAAAGCACAGGAATTGTTTCGATAGAAACCGGAATTGTTTCGGGTGAAATTGCAGAAAGTGGTTCTCCATGTGACATTGAAATGTTGCAAGGGGTTTTATGTGAATGTTTGTTAATTAAAGTAATTAACAAAATTATGAATAAAATAAATAAAAGAGTTTTATTAATTGAGAGTTGCATTAAATTTGGTGGAAATTTAATGCATGTGAGCGGAATTTTGGGTGGAGTCAAAATTGATGTGAGTGGAGCTTCCACCACATGAATGATGAAGAGGTGGGGCACCCTCCTTGGCTGTCGGCCATGGTAGGGGAGGATCCCCCCTCTCCTATAAAAGGCCCCCCTCTCCTCCCTCACAAAGCACACCTCCTCGTGAAGGATCTCTCCCCCCTCTAGATAATCCCCCATGGTATCGAATTAGCGAGATACATGTTCCCGGTGGCCTTGCGTCTGGAAGGAGTTGCTGCTTCCGCTGATTCGCTGGAGCGAGGAGGTGGAGGTTGTCCGGTGGCTTGAACGTGTGTGCGAGGACGGATGCGCTGTTGATTTGCGGCGCTCGGACTTCCACACAATCTTGAGATCGGCAAGCGTACGACTACATCATCCACGAGTTCCAACTCGTTAACAAAACTCTGTTGTCTTCGAGGGTAAGTTCTCCATGGATGTATATCCACCCATTGCTCTGTATCTAGTAGATAGATCCTGGCGTATAGTTCTTGTCGTAGGAATTTTTTGTTTTCTATGCTGCGAACCCAACAGTGGTATCAGAGCCTGATCTATGTGTAGGTGCTTTGCACGGGTAGTACACATATGTTTATATGTGGGCGATGATGATCATGTTATTGCTTCTTTCATGTATTTTGGATATTGGTGACATAGTGGGATGAAGCGGCCCAGACCAACCTTACAAGTCATCGTACATGAGACCGGTTCCACGACTGACATGTAACTAGTTTTATATAAGTGGCTAGCGGGTGTTTGTCTCTCCTACTAGTCAATATCTGATTTATAACAAGTTGCTAATAACTTGGCTATCCTCGTTGTGGTTCATGTTCGTAGGTAAGACCAGTTCTATCTCTGAAAGCCCTAAGCCACGTAAAACTTGCAATTGATAAATTAGAGGCATCTAGTTTAGATCGTTGATGGGCTAGTGTATTGATATGGTAATGTTGTAAGTAGATGTATGGTAGATACTCTTATAACACACTTAACGTGTAAGTTCCATAGACCTTGGCCTTACACACAAAGGAATGATAGAGATCATACCACGATGCAAATGATAGAGATCAAATGCATGGACCATATCATCTCACTTTACACATTAGATGTTAGCATCTTATACTGCTAGTTTGGCTCTTTTGGTAGCATTGTAAGATGATCCCTCATTTAGATATCAAGATAAAATATGTTCTTCCTTCAGTATGCACCGTTCTATGGATCGTGTTTCAAGACATCACGTGATGATCGGGTGTACTCGACTCCACACTTTCATACAAAGGGTGTAAGACAATTTTACACACGCGGAATACTAAGGTTCTTACTTGACGAGCCTAGCATGTACAGACATGGCCTCGGAACACGGACCGAAAGGTTAAGCATGAGTCATATAGTTGATATGATGCCCATATAGATGCTCGCCTTTGAAGCTACACCGACTCACATGATGATCGGACTTGGTGTAGTGGATTTGGTTCATGTAATCACCAAAAAGACACGAGGGGTGTCGTTTTTGAGTGGGAGTTCATTAGTAATTTGGATTAGTTGAACTCAATCTATCATAAACTTAGTCTAAATAAACTTTACAAATTCTGTTGTAGATGCCACCACCTGCTTTTAATTTCAATGTGTTCATGGAGAAAGAGAAACTTGCTGCGAATGGTAGCAACTTCACCAACTGGGCTATGAATTTGAGGATTCTCCTCACTACTGCATGCTATGTCCAAAAGGTATCTACTTACCCGAACACTTTTGCTATTGTTTCTCCTCAAAACTTGTGTGATTTGGATACAACTAATGAGGACTGACACTGTTTTCAGCAGAATTGCCTTGATGTCTACTTTTTGTGTAGAAAACCAACTATCAGGAAAAATCCCGGAAAATACGCCAAACATCCTATTTTACCCGAAGACTCCAGGAGCCAGAATACGAGACGGAGAAGAGCCAGGGGGTGGCCACAACACCTGGTGGCGCGGGCCAGGCCAGGCCGCGCCAGGGGGTGGTGTGGGCCCCCCAGGCACCAACTCGGCCTCTCTCTTTGCCTATAAGGAGCCCTCTGACCTAAAAACTTCGGGGGGTTTGACGTTTTTCCAGAAGGAGTTCCGCTCCGCCGCCACCACTAGATTCCACGAAACAGCACCAGAAACTCTGTTCTGGCACCCTACTGGGACGGGGAATTGGAGGAGATCATCGCCATCATCATCACCATCGCTTCTCCATCGACCATCCATGTTTCCCTATCTATGAGTGAGTAATACCCCGTTGTAGGCTATGGGGATGGTAGGGATTGGATGAGACCATTCATGTAATGGCATCAAATTGTTAGGGCATGGTGCCTAGTATCTTTTATTAGTGCTTTATGACTTTGTTGCGACTTGTTGTGCTTAATGCTTGTCACTAGGGCCCGAGTGCCATGATTTTAGATCTGAACTTATTATTGATTCATTATGATAGTATTGTTCTTGGTCTTATCTGCAAGTTGTATACACACGTTGTTGTCTGGAACCTATGGCCCCGAAGTGACAGAAATCGGGATAACCGGAAGGGAATGACTTAGATGTGAGGATCACATGTGTTCACGGAGTGTTAATGCTTTGCTCCGGTGCTCTATTAAAATGAGCACCTTAATTGCCAGTAGTTCCCTAGAGGCCCCGCTGCAAACGGGCTGGCAGCACAAAAGATGTTGTGCAAGTTCTCATTGCGAGCACGTATGACTATATATGGAACACATGCCTAGGATTGTCTAGTACTTGGGTGCTTTATCTTATTTATCTGCAATTGCCCTATGTTCTGATTGCTATGTGAATTGTCTTGTCCATGCAACGCCTGTCCATCCATCCCTATGCCTACCGCACTCGAATCCCACTGTTACTGCTTTTGTTACTACTGTCTTTGCTTTGCTACTGCTGTTACTTTACTATTCCTACTACAAAACTGTTGCTACTAATAAACTGCTGTGAGCAAGATTGTTTCCAGGTGCAGCTGGATTGACAACTCAGTTGTTAAGGCTTATAAATATTCTTTGGCTCCCCTTGTGTCGAATCAATAAATTGGGTTTAACTTCCCTCGAAAATACTGCGATACACCCCCTATACTTGTGGGTCATCACTGCACAAAAGCAATATGTGCTAGAGGCACCGCTAGGCCCCCCACCAGCTCATGATGCCCCCGACGAGGAAAAGAATGTCTATATAACTCGTTAGGAGGACCACAACTTAGTTCATTGCGGCATACTGTATGGGCTAGAGCCAGAACTTCGAAAGCGTTTTGAAAATGGCAATGCCTTTGATACCATGGGAGAATTGAAAATGATTTTCGATACCCATGCTGCCGTAGAGAGTTATAATGCTTCTGAAAAGTTCTTTAGCTGCATGATGGAGGAGAACATCTCCGTTAGTGAGCACGTACTCAAAATGTCTGGGTACGCCGATAAGCTTGTGTCCTTGGGAATAACGATTCCCATTGACTTAGGCATACATCGTGTTCTCCAATCTCTGCCACCTAGCTACAAGAGCTTCGTGATGAACTATAACATGCATGGCATGAAGAAGTCTCTTCCCGAGCTTCTGTCAATGCTTAAGACTGCAGAAGTGGAGATTTGGAAAGAACATCAAGTGTTGATGATCAATAAGACCACCGGTTTCAAGAAGGACAAGAAAGGCAAGCAGAAGAGAAAGAAGGGTGGCAAATCTGTTGCCGCACCAGAAAAGAATCCCCGAGATGGCCTAAGTCTGATACCGAGTGCTACTATTGCAAGGGGACTGACCATTAGAAGCGCAACTGCCCCAAGTATTTGGCGGACAAGAAGGCCGGCAAGGCAAACAAAGGTATATGTGATATACATGTTATTGATGTGTACTTGACTAGTACTCGCAGTAGCACCTAGGTATTTGATACGGGATCGATTGCTTATATATGTAACTCGATTCAGGGGCTGCGGAACAAGTGACAGCTAGCAAGGGATGAGGTCACGATGCGGGTCGGCAATGGATCAAGAGTTGATGTGATCGCCGTCAGAACGCTGCCTCTCCATATGCCATCGGGGTTAGTGATAAATCTGAATAATTGTTATTTTGTGCCTGCACTGAGCATGAACATTGTATCCAGATCGTGTTTGATGCGAAGTGGTTATTCCTTTAAATCAGAAAACAATGGTTGTTCGATTTATATGGATAATATCTTTTATGGTCATGCACCCGTGTTGAATGGTTTATTTCTATTGGATCTCGATAGTAGTATTATGCATATTCATTATGTTGATGCTAAAAGGGTTAAACTTGATAATGATAAATCTACATATATGTGGCACTACCGTCTAGGTCATATTGGCATTAAATGCATGAAGAAACTCCATTCTGATGGACTTTTGGAATCACTTGATTTTGAATCATTTGATACATGTGAGCCATGCCTTATGGGCATCATGACTAGAACGCCGTTTTCCGGTTCAATGGAACGGGTGACAGATTTATTGGAAATCATACATACTGATGTATGTGGACCAATGAGTGTGTCGGCGCGAGGTGGATATCGTTATTTTGTTACTTTCATGGATGATTTGAGTAGATACGGGTATATCTATTTGATGAAACACAAGTCTGAAACCTTTGAAAAGTTCAAGGAATTTTAGAATGAAGTGGAAAATCATCATAACAGAAAGATCAAATTTCTGCAGTCTGACCATGGAGGAGAGTATCTTAGTTACGAGTTTAGCACACACATGAAAGTCTGTGGAATAGTTTCACAACTCACGCCTGCCGGAACACCACAACGTAATGGTGTGTCGGAACGTCGTAATCGTACTTTATTGGATATGGTTTGATCTATGATGTCTCTGACTGACTTGCCACTGTCATTTTGGGGTTATGCACTAGAAACCGCTGCATTCACTTTAAATCGGGCACCATCTAAATCCATTGAAACGACACCGTATGAATTATGGTTTGGAGAAAAACCTAAGATGGCATTTCTTAAAGTTTGGGGATGCGATGTTTATGTGAAGAAACTTCAGCCAGATAAACTCGAACCCAAAGCGGAAAAATGCGTCTTCATAGGATACCCTAAGGGAACGATTGGGTATACCTTCTATCACAGATCCGAGGGCAAGGTTTTTGTTGCCAAGAATGGACCCTTTCTTGAGAAGGAGTTTCTCGCAAAAGGTGTGAGTAGTCGGAAGGTAGAACTCGAAGAGGTTATTTAACCTTCTCTTCATGAAATGGCGAGTAGCGCAACACCGGAAGTTGTTTCGGAGTTGACTTCACCTAATGAAGAGAGAGCTAATGATATTGATCATGAAACTCCGAAAGAGGACACTACCGAACCTCGCAGGTCAAGCAGGACACGTGCAGCTCCTGAACTGTACGGCAATCCTGTTATGAATTTCATGATTGATGAAACAGATGACCCTGTGACATATGAAGAAGCGATGATGAGCCCGGATTCCAACAAATGGCTAGAAGCCATGAAATCCGAGATGGAATCCATGTACGAAAACCAGGTTTGGACCTTGGTGGACTTACCTCACGATCGAAAGGCCGTTGAGAATAAATGGATTTTCAATAGAAAAACTGAAGCTGATGGTAATGTGACCATCTATTAAGCTCGACTTGTCGCAAAGGGGTTTTGACAAATTCAAGGAGTTGACTACGATGAGACATTCTCTCCCGTAGCGATGCTTAAGTCAGTTAGGATTATGTTAGCAATTTCTGCATATTTCGATTATGAAATATGGCAGATGGATGTCAAAACTACGTTCCTCAATGGTAATATTGAAGAAGAGTTGTATATGATACAACCTAAGGGTTTTGTTGATCCTAAGGATGCTGATAAGGTATGCAAACTTCAGCGATCCATCTATGGACTGAAGTAAGCATCCCGGAGTTGGAATCTCCGCTTTGATGAGGTGATCAAAGAGTTTGGATTTGTCCAAACTTATGGAGAGGCTTGTATTTATAAGAAAGTGAGTGGGAGCAATGTGGCATTTCTAATATTATATGTGGATGACATATTATTGATTGGAAATGATATAGATCTTTTAAATAGTGTTAAAAGTTATCTAATCAGCAAATTTTCGATGAAAGACCTTGGTGAAGCTTCATATATATTAGGCATTAAAATCTATAGAGATAGATCAAGACGCCTAATTGGGCTATCGCAGAGTACATACCTTGATAAGATATTAAAGAAGTTTAATATGGATGGAAGTAAGAAGGGGTTCTTACCTATGTTGCAAGGCAAGACATTGAGTAAGACTCAAAGTCCGGCTACGGCGGAAGAAAGAGAGATAATGGATAAGATCACCTATGCCACCGCCATATGCTCTATAATGTACGCCATGCTATGTACAAGACCGGATGTGGCACATGCTATTAGTTTGACTAGTAGGTACCAATCTGATCCAGGTTCGGAACACTGGATAGCGGTCAAGAATATCCTTAAGTACTTAAGAAGAACTAAGGATATGTTTCTTGTATACGGAGGTGAAGAAGAGCTAGTCGCTAAGTGTTATGTCGATGCTAGCTTTGACACCAATCTGGATGACTCTATGTCTCAATCCGGATGCGTATTTCTCTTGAATGGAGTAGTAGTTAGTTGAAGGAGTTCCAAACAACCTATGGTGGCTGGATCAACGATGGAGGCGGAATATTTTGCTGCTTCAGAAGCGGCGCAGGAAGCAGTTTGGATGAAGGAGTTCATAACGGAACTAGGCGTGGTTCCTAGTGCATTAGACCCAATGGTGATCTATTGTGACAACAATGGAGCCATAGCCAATGCCAAGGAACCAAGGTCTCACAAGAATTCCAAGCATATTAAGCGCCGGTTTCACTCCATCCGCGAGCATGTCAAGGATGGAGATATAAAGATTTGTAAACTACACACGAACCTGAATGTAGCAGATCCGTTGACTAAAGTTATCTCTAGGGCAAAACATGATCAACACCAGAACTCCATGGGTGTTAGATTTATCACTATGTAAACTAGATTATTGTCTCTAGTGCAAGTGGGAGACTGAAGGAAATATGCCCTGAGAGGCAATAGTAAAGTTGTTATTATGTATTCCTTGTATATGATAGATGTTTATTTTGCATGCTATAATTGTATTGAAAGGAAACGTCAATACATGTGTGTTTAATAAACAAAAAGGGTTCCTAGTTATGCCTCTCTTTAAGACTAGCTCGTTGATTAACAATATGATCAAGGTTTCCTCATCATGGACATTGGATGTTGTTAATAACGAGGTCACAACATTTGTGAAATGATGTGATGAACATTCATCCGAAGTATAGCATCACGGTCAAGTCATTATGTTTACATTGCTATAAACATCATACGAAGTAATCTTAGTCCTTAGACCATGAGATCATGTTAATTGCTAACACCGGAAGAGTATCTTGATAACATCAAACGTCACACCGTAACAGGGTGATTATAAAGGTGGGTTCAGTGATACGAAGGTGTTATGTTGAGGCTCATGGATCAAGAGTGGGATTTGTCAATCCTGATGATGGATAGATATACTCTGGGCCCTCTCGGTGATATCACATTAAGATAGCTTGCAAGCAAGTGATGTGATCACTAGAATGTTATATCACGGGAACGAGAAAAGATTGCATGTTGGTAAAGAGATCAAACTAGGTATTTGGATACCGATGATCGAATCTCGGACATCTATTATATCATGAGACAAAGGGATTAAGTTACTAGCGTTAAAGGTTCTCACGATCATAGAAGTCATCGTTGAATGTGCAGGAGTCAGTATGGATCTCCAGGTCCCGCTTCTGATTACTGATCTGAGAGGAGTCTCAATCATGTCCGCATTATTAGCGAGCCGTAGGGTGACACACTTAAGGGTTGCCGGACACCATTTTGGAGCACATATGTTTCAGACAAAATGATTGCAAAGCACAGGAATTGTTTCGATAGAAACCGGAATTGTTTCGGGTGAAATTGCAGAAAGTGGTTCTCCATGTGATATTGAAATGTTGCAAGGGGTTTTATGTGAATGTTTGTTAATTAAAGTAATTAACAAAATTATGAATAAAATAAATAAAAGAGTTTTATTAATTGAGAGTTGCATTAAATTTGGTGGAAATTTAATGCATGTGAGTGGAATTTTGGGTGGAGTCAAAATTGAGGTGAGTGGAGCTTCCACCACATGAATGAGGAAGAGGTGGGGCACCCTCCTTGGCTGTCGGCCATGGTAGGGGAGGATCCCCCCTCTCCTATAAAAGGCCCCCCTCTCCTCCCTCACAAAGCACACCTCCTCGTGAAGGATCTCTCCCCCCTCTAGATAATCCCCCATGGTATCGAATTAGCGAGATACATGTTCCCGGTGGCCTTGCGTCTGGAAGGAGTTGCTGCTTCCGCTGATTCGCTGGAGCGAGGAGGTGGAGGTTGTCCGGTGGCTTGAACGTGTGTGCGAGGACGGATGCGCTGCTGATTTGCGGCGCTCGGACTTCCACACAATCTTGAGATCGGCAAGCGTACGACTACATCATCCACGAGTTCCAACTCGTTAACAAAACTCTGTTGTCTTTGAGGGTAAGTTCTCCATGGATGTATATCCACCCGTTGCTCTATATCTAGTAGATAGTTCTTGGCGTATAGTTCTCATCATAGGATTTTTTTGTTTTCTATGCTGCGAAGCCAACACGTGTTAGTTGTATCCAAATCACACAAGTTTAGAGGAAAAACAATAACAAAAGTGTTCGGGAAAGTAGATATGTTTTGGACGTATCAACTCCCCCAAGCTTAACTTATTGCTTTTCCTCAAGCAATTCAGTTGAAAACTGAGTGCGATAAAAGAAACTTTCATGAACACATTTGCTTCATAAGATGTATATATTCTCAGCATATGATCAACTACTCAAGCAATTCATAATAAAGAGTATGCAACTAAGTTTACTTAATAGGCATTGCAAGATATGAAGAGATTTCAACTCAAAAATAATAAGTAGCATGAAACATAAACATAAGCAACATTACAATGCTCATAACGAGGTATGATAGAGTGGTATCTCGCTTGCCTTTGATTGTAGAGAATAAGTGCCAAGGCACTTGTGAAGTTCAATTGAAGACTAGAAGTAAAGATGTCAAAGATACAATCAAAGTCATAACACAATTAATCCAGTTTTGAGACAAGCACATTATACTAAGAATGACAACTATGCTCTCAAGAAAGTGCTCATAGAATGTGTGGAGACCCAACAATGAAATGAAAAGTTCTTAAAAAGTTTGAAAGGCTTCCAAATGTTTAAAGTATGGTACTCATTAGCTTTGAGATCTCATTGCCCCTATCATAAGCATCTTTAAATGGTTAAGGTGAAAGTGAGGTCCAATCTGAGTTATATGCTTGACAGACTATAAACTGGAAATCTCATGTCCCTTGAGTACGAGAGCCGCTCCTCATGATACTCAACTTTTCTTACCGGTAAGTTCTTGTCATAGTAAGTACATGCGTATCATAGATAACCGCCAACAGGGTACTCCTTGCTCGATGATACGGAAGAATCCCCATATCAAAATGACAAGGCAAGCAGACAACGAGTATCTCAGGAATCTTCTTATTTACCATGGGAAAATGGTGCTTTTTCCTCCCTTTCCTCTTTTCTCATCTCTTTTTTTTCTTTTTCTCAATAGCTATCTCTTTTTTTTATAAGAAGAATCCTTCATAGATACTCATTATGGTTACGCTGCAGGTTTCCACCATGATTAGGCATGGATTAGACCGGCAGCCTAGGCGTTTCTCTAACACAAATACGTAACTCCATGGACTTACAAGATCCCATTTTATTTCACACCGACGACATCCACAAACAAAAGAGCATGATATCAACTGGGTATATATTTACAGGTGTTGAAAGCGTTCCCCGTGACAGCACGGTTCTGCTAATCCCCAGCCTATAATTTGCAAGCATATAACTTTCATGGACAGTCACAATGGTTCAGGTTTATTAAGTGCAAGAAATAAAGTGTTCCATCAAGTTCGTGAGAGCTTTACTAACTAACTTTCTCATAACAAGCAAACATTTTATTCGGAAGAAAACAAGGCATATTGAATATGCACGGAGCAGCAAATAATGCTAATAGGTAGGTATGGTGGACACTTTTGGCAATATTGGTTTTGGGGAGTTGGAAACACGAGTAGGGCTCATACTCAGTGCAAGTGAAGGCTAGCAATAGTGAGGGAGCGACAAACGAGAGAGAAACAACTTTCATAATCATGCTTGCAACAAAACATGACTAATCATGGCATGAAAGTGATACATGACCCCTGAGGCAAAATAATTCATCGAGGCTTAACTGACTATTGTTTCGGTCATATGCATGCATGAGCATGTGCCAAGTCAATTCAAGTGAAACATTCAGAGGGGAATACCACAGTGTCATACCAAGTTATGAATAGAGCAATGCAAGCAAACATTCGCATGACATGCTACAAACTATTAGCGGACTGAATCTAATCATAAGAAGGACGAACTACTAAGCATCCGTAAATAACATACACCCTACATGAACAGGCTAAGCATGCCCACAATGATGAGTATATGTACAAAAATGAAAACAAATAGAGTTCGTTACCAGCCTCTTACCACACCTCAAGTTGTCATTAATCCTCATTATTGCCCTTCACTTGTGTGGGTTGAATAATAACAAGAAACCAAATTTCACTGAGGACTGCTGAACCTTGCAACAAACTTCACAAAACCAAAGAAGAATAACAATATTTTTGGTGTTTTCAATTTTTAAAGGCAAGAACAAAAAAGGAAAAACAAGCAAAGCAAAATGTTTTTGGGTTTTTTGAATAATTAAGACAAAGCCAAAAGGAAAAAAGAAAACCAAGGCAAAAAGAAGAAGAAGCAATCAAAGAGAAACAACAGAAATATTTTTGGTATTTTGTGCTTTAGAAAGCGAAAGTAAAGAAAGAACGAAAACTAAAAAGAGAACGAAGCATGAATATACAAAGTACCGACGAAACATGATATGGAGATGAGTGTGATGTCGGTGTACCTCCCCCCAAGCTTAGGCTTTTGTCCTAAGTGGGTATCAATCCCAAGATGGACAAGATGGAGTGCCTCCGTAGTATGGTGAGGAGGTACCCTTGTCCTAGTGCGAGCTCGAGGACGCCCCACCGTAGTGCGCAGAGTAATCGTAGGAGGGAACATCCTCCTGGTGCTGCCTGTGGAAACCAAGAAAGCGGAGCTGCTCGTCCACCTCCTCCTTGGAACGCGACCACGGCCTCCTGTGAGCACTGAACAAAGTAGATTGCGGCAAAGGAATCTCCCTTTCATCCTCGTCAATAAACAACATCCTATATACTAAACTGTGTGTATCAGAGTCAAAAGTGACGAAGTGATGTGTTTTCATGGCAGCAAGATCAAGCCTTTGTGGTGCCAATATAGTATCATTAGGATCCACAGAAAGCTCTAACGCAGTAACCATACGTGAAGCAATAATGCCCCCATAAATAGGTGCCCTAGCAGCTAGGCGGCGAGCAATGAGAGAGCCAAGATTGTGCCGAGTATCATTATTAAGTGCAGCAGCGAGGAAGGCTAAATGATAATTGGAGATATTACTTGTATTCTCCCTACCAAGAATAATAGTAGCAAGATAATAAGCAAAGTATCTTAGAGCTAGGAGTTGGATGTTTCTTATCTTCCCGCGCTGAGCTACGTGGTCATCGTCATTTGTCACACTTCGATAGAGTTCCAGCAAATCAGCGGGTCGCCCTTGGATCTTCTTCACGGTCCCCGTCATGCCTATACCTATAATGCTGCAAAATCTTTTCAATGGAATGGTAAACGATAGATTATAAATTCTGAAAGAAACATTTGACTGATAGAGGGTGTTAGTGAAAATGAAACTCTCAACGAAAGTTTTGGTGAGCACAGCATATTGCTCACTCTCATCTTCCATGTATGAGGTCAAACCGACCCTCTAAACCAATAGTAAGAAATCATCGAGGATCCCTGCAGCTTGCAAGAAGGTATAACAAGGAAAAGTAGATGGGTGAGCATCCCCCTCATGTCCTTCGTTGCCAAAGCATGGTGCAATGAGATCTTCATTGTATGAAGGCCTAAACTGAGAGGCTGATATTGAGGGCCTTGACATCCTAGGTGTGTCCCTCTCAAATATTTCTCCAAAGGTGTGGTTGTTCATCTTTGATATTCTAAAATTTAAACATCCATTATACAAGTGATTGCAAAGTGAATACATAATGAAGATAACTACTCATAGGGACTTGTAAGAGGCCTAAACATGCATCAAAACAATATCTCTAAGCATTGAACAAGCTTACAAGCTCTCAAAACCTGTCACCTACAGCAGCAAAAACTCAAGATATAAACCACTAAACACAAATCTACTTGGACAAGCGGAGGAGTAACATACCGGAGAAGAAATGCTCCAAATTTCAGCAGCAAAGATGGGCTGAGCAAGGAGATCGAAAAATCGTGGACAACAACAGGAAGAACATGATTTCGAGCAAAGAGCTGGCATTTTCTCGGGAGAGAGGAAGAAGTGGCAAGTGAGAGAGTGAGTGGGGGCCCAGGGGTGGCCCACACCATGGCCAGGCGTGCCCCTAGGCTGGCCACGTTATATATTGCAAATGTATCTATAATTTTTGATATTCCATGCTTAGTTTTATCTACTTTCTTGTGTTTTGTTCGAACTTTGGAGTACGTTTCATATGATTTTTTTGACTAACCTATTAACAAGATGCCATAGTGCCAGTTGCCTGTTTTCTGCTGTTTTTGGTTCTAGGAAAGTCAGAAAATGAATATTCTCGGAATTGGACCAGACAAAAGCCAAAGTTGTTATTTTCCCGGAAGACTCACAGAGCCAGAAGGAGAGTCGGAGAGGGGCCACAGGGTGGCCACACTACCCCTAGGCGTGGGTCCCCCTTGGCCACGCCAGGGCATGGTGTGGGCCCCCTGGCTGGCCACCGACCTTGCCTCTTTCGCATATATATCCCTCCCGAGGCAAAAACCCTAGATCATCAAGCCTCCAGCCACGAAAAGTTCCAGAGCACCGCCGCCACCGAAGGGGAGATTCAAGGGACAGAAAGTCTCTGTTCCGGCACCCTGCCGGGACGGGGAAGTGCCCGCAGAGCCATCTCCATCGATCTCCACCACCATCTCCATCACCGTTGCTGATTCCCATGATGAGGAGGGAGTAGTTCTCTCTCGAGGCTAAGGGTTCTACCGGTAGCTATGTGTTCATCTCTCTCTATGCATGATCATATTTTGATCATGAGCTTTGTAATCAAGTAGATCTACCTTGCTACTCAAGTGCTTTATTAGATCTCTGCTCTCCCCATGTATGTGAAAGTGACAGCGTGCACACCATGGTGGCACATAGGCTAGATATTACAAATACTTGTTATGAGTTATATTTGGAGTTGGATGTCTTTATGAAATTATGGTGTTTGTTGGAACCATCTAGTACTCAAGGTGACAGTGTGGGGTTATCTAGATGGGAAAGGCTTACTTTGAGGTGTGCTTTTATAGCCCTACCATCAATTAGAATGTTCAACCGGAGAGTAGTTAAGAGTAGTATCATAAAGATAATATATTTATATGAGAGTGTTCACTAGTGAAAGTATGATCCCTAGGCCTTGTTTCTAAGCATTGATACACCATTTGCAATTAGATCTGTTACATGTTTGCTTGCGTCCTTCTTTATTTCAGTTTGCCTTTAGTCTCTTCCACGCCAGCAAGCTATTTCTGGCACCGTTACCACTTATAATTATCCATACCACTTGTAGTTCACTATCTCTTTGCCGAACTAGTGCACCTATACACCTGACAAGTGTATTGGGTGTGTTGGGGACACAAGAGACTTCTTGTATCTTGATTGCAGGGTTGCTTCAGAGGGAATACCTTTGACCACTTCCTCCCTGAGTTCGATAAACCTTGGGTAATCCACTTAAGGGAAAACTTGCTGCTGTTCTACAAACCTCTACACTTGGAGGCCCAACAACTGTCTACAAGAATAGAAGTGCGTAGACATCAAGCTATTTTCTGGCGCCGTTGCCGGGGAGGTAAGGTAAAAGGTATTCACACCGGAGGATTAAAGAAGAAGAACCTCCCACGGCAAATGCCTATTTTCTGGCGCCGTTGCCTGGGAGGTAAGGTAAAAGGTACTCACATCCTCCGGTGTGAGTGCTCGAAGTTATTTCCTTTAGATTCTTTAATTTTTCCTTTTTGTTTCTTGTTTTCAATAGTTAGGCTTAATGGAAAACAAGAAAAAAATTAGAGAGCTTTATAGTATTTATCTTGAGTTAGGACATGAAGTGTTTGAAGAGAAAATTTAAAAACCTATAGAAATTTATTTGCATGCTAATAGCAATGTTTTTAGTATGAATTCTTTGGACACTATTATTAATAATGTTATGGAAAAGTCTAAGCTTGGGGAAGCTAGTTTTTATGAAAATGATATTTTTAGTTCCCCGGCTTTGGAAGATAGCTATTCTATTGCTTATGATGATACCAAACCTCCAATATATGATGATTGCAATGATGAATATGATATTTTCAGTCCACCTACTATTGAGGAGGAAATTAATTATGATTACAATATGCCTCCTATATTTGATGATTATGGTGATGAAAATAATAATGATAGCTATTTTGTTGAATTTTCTCCCACTACAATTAATAAGAATGACTATGTTTATGTGGGGAGTATTAATTCTTTTATGCAAGTGGCTCATGATAAGAATGTTTTATGTGATAGTTATATTGTTAATTTTATTCATGTTGCTACTGAAAGTTATTATGAGAGAGGGAAACATTGTTCTATGCATCTCAATAATATTAAGTTTCCCCTCTTTATGTTGAAAATTTTGAAGTTGCACTTGTTTTGATTTCCTATGCTTGTTGCTTTGTGCTTTCATGACTTATTTCTTTACAAGATTCCTATGCATAGGAAGTGGGTTAGACTTAAATGTGTTTTGATTTTTGCTTCTTGATGCTCTCTTTTACTTCAATTCATATTTCTTATGTCAGCATCTTCTCAAACTATCATGCCTAACTTAAAGGCGTTAAAGAAAAGTACTTATTGGGATATAACCCAAAAAATTTAGATGAGTCTTGCAAGTTATTACTTCCGTAATAACCACACCTTATCCTTTTTATTTGCTTTTTGTGCCAAGAGTAACCTCTAATGAGAGAGAAGTAATGATTGGGAAAGTTGCTGTCCCGAAACAGATTTTTGTGCTTCACCGTAAAAATTCGTGTAAAATCTCTGTACGTCCATTTGAGGCGTGAATTTTTGTGCTTCTGTCCCAGTTTGTTATCTAACTTTAGTTAGATCAACACGTTTCTATTTGAGCAACATAAGGTCTTTGAAAAAATTCGTCTTTACCTGCTGGTCTGTTTTGACAGATTTCTGCCATTTTCTGCATTTGCTTCTTGTTGGTTCCTTTTTGAGTTCTTTTGGGGAATTGAGATTTTTGAGGGAAGTGCTACAGTAGCTAGTGTTCTAATGGAAGTTTATTTGCTGTTGGAACTGAACCTTAAGACCTATTATCTTGAATGCACTAATGTTGCTAATAAAGATTGTGTGAAGTTTTATATGAAGAAAAAATTTAGGTGTATGGAAGGAATGAGTAATGAGATGAAGAATGGACTAAAGCTCAAGCTTGGGATGCCACGCGTGTCACCCCAAGAAATATCCAAGAAGTACAAGCGTCAAAGCTTTGAGATGCCCAAGGCATCCCCTTCTTCATCAATAAAAATCCCAGGTTTCTTCCAAACACTTCATTTTTATTGTTTCATGCACAGTTGTGTTGTTGTTGGAGCGTCTTCTTTTTCGTTTTTCGTTTTGGTTTTTCGTTTGCTTGGTTTTCTTAGTTTACTGAATAAATTGTATGGACCCCCTCTTTCATACATTGGTTTTCAAATAGTTTGGTTTGGTTTGGAAAAGAGTAGGAAAGCTCATGCTTAATTGGTAAAGAGAGCTTGTTTTTGACTGTGGCATATGCTTTGTCATGCCATGCTTGATATTTTTTTGGCTTTATGCTTAGTATTCTTTGCTGTAGCATGACTTTTTATAAACAATTGAGATTGGTTAATGTGCCTTGGATGAATCATGCGTTGTTTTAGCATATTAAAGCATAGTATAATGGTATTCTCCTTTGATGCTTTATTTGGGTTGACTTGGCGCATGCTCACACCATGTTATGACTATCTCAAGTCACCATAGCCTTTATGATCCTTTAGTTTTCAACTTGTAGTATCACTTTATGCTTTGATCAATGATGTTTTGTCGCTCTCCATGATTATGGCCATTATTGCTCTCTTAGTTTGTCGCTCCCAGTCTTTTGCTAGCCTCCACAACCAATTATGAGTTCTACTCATGCATCCAACTCCTTAAACCAAGTTATTCCAAAGAGTCCACCATACCTACCTATTAGCATATGCTATCCCAAGTATATTCATGTTTTTATCTACCTTCCAAATTAAACTTGTTATGAGAAAACTAGTGATTAAAGCTCTCACGAACTTGATGGCACATTTTACTTTTCATGCCCTTAATAAACTTGAACCATTGTGTCGTTTATGTTGTATATGCTTGCACTTATTTGTTGGGAATTAGCAGAACCATGCTGTCATGGGGAACGCTTTTAACATTGCAATGGTACTTTGTACCTAGTTGATATCATGCTCTTTTGTCTATGGGTGTCGTCGGTGTGAAATGAAAGGGGAGCTTGTAAGTACATGGAGTTATGTATATGTGTTAGCGAAACGCCTGGGCCGCTGGTCTAATCCATGCTAACATGGTAGAAACCTGCAGCGTAACCATAATGAGTTGTCTATGAAGCATTCTTCTTATAAAAAAAGAGTCAGATAAAGAGAAAAAAAGAGATATATGAAAAGAGGAAAGAGAGAAAAAGCACCATATTCCCATGGTAAATAAGAAGATTGCTGAGATGCTCGTTGTCTGCTTGCCTTGTCATTTTGATATGGGGATTCTTCCGTATCATCGGGCAAGGGGTACCCCGTTGGCGGTTCTCTATGATACACATGTACTTACAATGACAAGAACTTACCGGTGACTAAACTTGAGTAGCATGAGGAGCGGCCCTCGTATACAAGGGACATGAGATTTCTGACTTATACTTCGTCAAGCATGTACACCATAGTTTGTTCACTTTAACCTTAATCACTTCAAGATGCTTATGATAGGGGCAATGAGAGCTGAAAGCTATAAGTACCATAATTTTTGGAAGCTCTTTATGAAACTTGAATCTCTGCTTCCTTCTATGAATGCCTTTCTTCCACTTATATATTGAGTCTCCACCTTCTACCTTTATGCACCTACTTTGAGAGCATAGTGGCCATTCTTAGTTCTATGTGCATTGTCCCAAGACTTGTTGACTAATGCATACCTTGATATTGCTTGTTTTAAACTATTTGTATCTAGTCACTCTTATGAACTTTGAAGGTGTCCTATGCATTTATATTTGCTACTCTATGAGGGACAAGATGAATACTATTATGCTATGTTTTCTTTATGTGAAACAAACAAATGTCTTGCAGAGCATTGTTATCCATGAATCTTTTGTTTGTGCCTTTTCATGTTGCATCATAGTTGCTTTTCCTTATTGTTAGAACTTTGTCTTTCATGTTATGATTGAAGTACTATGATCCCAGCTTTGAATGTTTTACAAATACTTTGATCAAGTTTATGATGGTGTATGTCACCTCAAAAATTATTCTTTCTTTTTGTCACTTACCTACTCGAGGACGAGCAGGAGTTAAGCTTGGGGATGTTGATACATTGCAAATGTATCTATAATTTTTGATGTACCATGCTTAGTTTTATCTACTTTCTTGTGTTTTGTTCCAACTTTGGAGTCCTTTTCATATGATTTCTTGGACTAACCTATTAACAAGATGCCACAATGACAGTTGCCTGTTTTCTGCTATTTTTGGTTCCAGGTAAGTCAGAAAATGAATATTCTCGGAATTGGACCGGACAAAAGCCAAAGTTGTTATTTTCCCGGAAGACTCACGGAGCCAGAAGGAGAGTCGAAGAGGGGCCATAGGGTGGCCACCCCACCCCTAGGCGCGGGTCCCCCTTGGCCGTGCCAGGGCATGGTGTGGGCCCCCTGGCCAGCCACCGACCTTGCCTCTTTCGCCTATATATCCCTCCCGAGGCAAAAACCCTAGATCATCAAGTCTAGCCATGAAAAGTTCCACAGCGCCGCTGCCACCGAAGGGGAGATTCAGGGGACAGAAAGTCTCTGTTCCGGCACCCTGCCGGGACGGGGAAGTGCCCCCGGAGCCATCTCCATCGATCTCCACCACCATCTCCATCACCATTGCTGATTCCCATGACGAGGAGGGAGTAGTTCTCTCTCGAGGCTAAGGGTTCTACTGTTGCTATGTGTTCATCTCTCTCTCTATGCATGATCATATTGTGATCATGAGCTTTGTAATCAAGTAGATCTACCTTACTACTCAAGTGCTTTATTAGATCTCTGCTCTCCCCATGTGTGTGAAAGTGACAGCGTGCACACCATTGTGGCACTTAGGCTAGAGATTACAAATACTTGTTATGAGTTATATTTGGAGTTGGATGTCTTTATGAAATTGTGGTGTTTGTTAGAACCATCTAGTACTCAAGGTGACAATGTGGGTTATCTAGATGGGAAAGGCTTACTTTGAGGTCTGCTGTTATAGCCCTACCATCGATTAGAGTGTTCAACTAGAGAGTAGTTAAGAGTAGTATCATAAAGAGAATATATTTATATGAGAGTGTTCACTAGTGAAAGTATGATCCCTAGGCCTTGTTTCTAAGCATTGATACACCGTTTGCAATTAGATCTGTTACATGTTTGCTTGCTTCCTTCTTTATTTCAGTTTGCCTTTAGTCTCTTCCACGCCAGCAAGCTATTTTCTAGCACCGTTACCACTTATAATTATCCATACCACTTGTATTTCACTATCTTTTCACCGAACTAGTGCACCTATACACCTGACAAGTGTATTGGGTGTGTTGGGGACACAAGAGACTTCTTGTATCTTGATTGCAGGGTTGCTTCAGAGGGAATACCTTTGACCACTTCCTCCCTGAGTTCGATAAACCTTGGGTAATCCACTTAAGGGAAAACTTGCTAATGTTCTACAAACCTCTGCACTTGGAGGCCCAACAACTGTCTACAAGAATAGAAGTGCGTAGACATCACCACGCCACCAGGTGGTGTGCCTGCCTTGTGGGCCCCCTGGTACTCCCCAGGCACTTCTCTGCCCCTTTTTTCACGTAAAAATTTAATATGAATTTTCTGGAATTTTTTGAGACACTTTATTTTTGAGCATATTTCAGGTATAGATGAATGATTTTCTTACAAAAAAGGTTTCTGGAATGATGCAAAAGCAAAACAAATCTAAAACTTCAGAAGTTCTAAGACACTCTAATATGCAAGCAACTAACAACAGAAAAGTAAACTAAGCGAAAGCAATGACTAAAATGGATAAAATAGATGTAAGCGGAGATAACCATGGTGAAAACATTGTTTTATTCATTAAAATCCCTTTGTTAACAAGGTTGATCAGGTCTTGTTACCAAAACAATTTTATATGAAACAAAACTTTGTATTCCACTAATGATTATGTTACCTCAACTTTGATAGCAATAGTCCCAATCACAATAGTTTCATACTTTTCTCTTGGTATGGGACAATATATTTCTCCAACTTGAATGCCCTCAACATGTTTAATTGAATTTAAACCATAAGTCATATCAATATTCTTGGGGAAATAGACAGTATGCTCCTTGTCATTAACATTAAAAGTCACTTTTCCTTGATTACAATTAATAATAGCTCCTGCAGTATTAAGAAAAGGTCTCCCAAGAATAATAGACATATTATCATCTTCAGGCATTTCAAGCACAACAAAATCAGTTAATATCAAGCAATTATGAGCCACTTGAATAGGTACATTCTCACATATACCAACAGGAACAGTAGTAGATTTATCAGCCATTTGCAAAGATACATCAGTTGGTATTAGTTTTTCCAGTTGAAGTCTCTTATAGAGAGAAAAAGGCATAACACTAACTCCCGCTCCTAAATCACACAAAGCAGTTCTAACATAACTATTTTTAATAGAGCAAGGAATAGTTGGAATCCCTAGGTCTCCAAGTTTCTTTGGAACCTTACCATTAAAGGAATAATTAGCAAGCAAAGTAGAAATTTCTTCATTAGGGATCTTCCTTTTATTAGAGATAATATCCTTCATATACTTTGAATAAGGAGGCAATTTAATAGCAGCAGTCAAAGGAATTTGCAAGAATAAAGGTTTCATCCACTCACAAAACTCATTATAGTGTTCATCTTCCTTTGACTTGTGTTTCTTATAAGGGAAATGCATAGGTTTTTGGACCCAAGGCTCTCTTTCACTACCATGTTTCTTAGCAAAAAAATCTTCTTTAGTGTATTTAGTATTCTTAGTGTGCCTTTCAGGTTCTTCTTCAACCTTTTCTTTATCAGAAGCATCATTTTCCTTATTACCACTTCAGTTTCAGCATTAGAGACAGATATACTATTTGGATCTACAGCAGGTTCAGGAGATTCTACTATAGTTTTACGTTTCTTTTTTCCTTTTCTTAGGAGAAGTACCACTATTTTCAATTTGCTGGGAATCTTGTTCAATTCTTTTAGGATGCCCCTCAGGATATAGAGGATCCTGGGTAGCAGCTCTACTTCTAGTTCTAATTTCCTAAGCATGTTTTTCTTTAGCGGCATTAACTAGCAAGACGTTTTGCACTTTAACGAGTTGATCTATTTGAGTTTGACCATTTGAAAGTGTTTAACAATCATTTTAATATCATTAGAGGTTCTTTCCACAATATGTTTCAACTCAACAATAGCTCTAGTTTTTTCCATTAGATGATTTTGCACCCTTTTATTAAAGTTATCTTGCTTAACAATAAAGATATCAAATTCTTCTAAGCATTGATCAGGAGGTTTCGAGTAAGGGATATCACCTTCATCAAAGTGTTGGAGAGAGTGTACCTCGATAGTGGATGAGTAGGGAATAGGCTTACATAATTCTTCTATAGGAGGTAAATTCTTGACATCTGCAGCTTTAATTCCCTTCTCCTTAAGACATTTCTTAGCTTCCTTCATCACTTCATCATTTAGTTCAATAACTCCCCTCTTCTTTGATGTTGGTGTAGGCGCAGGTGTAGCTGGTTCAGGTATAGCTGGTTCAGGAGGAGTCCAGTCTTCATAATTCTTGCTTATTTTAGTCATTAATTCCTCAGCTTCCTTAGGAGTCCTATTCCTGAAAACACAATCAGCACAACTATCTAGGTATGTCCTAGATTCTTCGGTTAGTCCATTATAAAATATATCAAGAAGCTCATTCTTAGATAATGGACTTCCAGCCTGTGCATGAATCAAAGCACAAAACCTTGCCCAAGATTCGGGCAATACCTCCTTTTCTCCCTGTTTAAAATCAAAAAGTTCCCGCAAAATAGCATGTCTAGCATTGGGAGGAAAATATTTCTGCAGGAAAGTACTAATCAAGCACTCAGGGCTATCAATAGATCAAGAGAGAAATCATAATCCTTATCTTTAATGTTTATGGGAAATGCAGCAAACTTAGCATTAGGATACAATTTGGGTTTTATAGTACGCCTCTCAAGGAAACTCTTAATAGCACTCCTATCATGGGTGTTTTGACATTCTTTAATAAATTCATCGATCATTTCAATATAACCGTCTTCAATATCATAACTCTGTCTAGACTCAGGTGAACTGACAGGTGTAGTAGTGTCTTCATTAGGAGTTTCAGTATTTCTAGCTATAGTTCTAGCAATCGTAGCATCTAGGAAAGGACCTAATGAACCACTCTTATCAAGCACAGTAGAAGCAGCATCATAAGTATCAGAAGTTTCAGATTCCGCAGTAGTAGCAGTGTGTGTAGCATGTGTATGTGGTGCTGTAAGGAGCTTACTCATAACATATGGTGAATCAAGAGCAACAGAGGTGTTCAGAACCATACCTCTCCTTGTAGTGGATGTTAAAATAGGAATCTTGCCATCATGAGACTTACCCATGATGGATGGATGGCAGCGAACAATGGTGATTCCAAGTGAACTTGAGAAATAAAGCTATGCTCCCCGGCAACGCCGCTAGAAAATAGTCTTGATGACCCACAAGTATAGGGGGTGTATCGCAGTATTTTCGAGGGAAGTGAAACCAATTTATTGATTCGACACAAGGGGAGCCAAAGAATATTTATAAGCCTTAACAACTGAGTTGTCAATTCAGCTGCACCTGGAAACAATCTTGCTCACAACAGTTTATTAGTAGCAACAGTTTTGTAGTAGCAATAGTAAAGTAACAACAATAGTAAAAGTAAAGACAATAGTAACAATTGCAGGAAACAGTAGGATTAAAGCGCGGTAGGCATAGGGATGGATGGATGGGCGTTGCATGGACAAGACAATTCATATGGCGATCAAAGCATAGGGCATTTGCAGATAAATAAGATAAAGCATCCAAGTACTAGATAGGCATAGGCATGTGTTCCATATATAGTCATACGTGCTCGCAATGAGAACTTTCACAACATCTTTTGTCCTGCCAGCCCGTTTGCAGCGGGGCCTCAAGGGAACTACTGGCAATTAAGGTGCTCCTTTTAATAGAGCACCGGAGCAAAGCATTAACATTCCGTGAACACATGTGATCCTCACATCAAAGCCATTTCCTCCGGTTATCCCGATTTCTGTTACTTCGGGCCTTTGGTTCCGGACAACAACGTGTGTATACAACTTGCTGATAAGACCATAAACAATACTATCATAATGAATCAATAACATGTTCAGATCTAAAATCATGGCACTCGGGCCCTAGTGACAAGCATTAAGCATAACAACTTGCAACAAAGTCAACAAGCACTAATAATAGATACTAGGCACCATGCCCTAACAATCCGATGCCATTACATGAACGATCTCATCCAATCCCTACCATCACCATAGCCTACAGTGGGGGATTACTCACTCATAGATGGGGGAAACATGGATGGTCGATGGAGAAGCGATGGTGATGATGATGGTGATGATCTCCTCCAATTCCCCGTCCTAGAAGGGTGCCAGAACGGAGTTTCTGGGTCCGAATCGCAGAATATGTTGGTGGTGGTGAAGTAGAACTCTTTCTGGAAAAACATCGAAAACCCCTTGGTTTTTAGGTCAAGAGGCAACTTATAGGCGAAGAGGGAGGCCGAGGGGGCAGCCGAGGCGGCCACACCACCCCCAGGCGCAGCCTAGCCTGGCCCGCGCGGCCAGGTGGTGTGGGCCCCTCGTAGCCCTACTCCGTCTCGTCTTCTGGGTCTGGGAGTCTTCTGGTGAAATAGGATTTTTGGCATATTTTCCGGGATTTTTCCTGATAGTTGATTTTCTGCACAAAAACTAGACACCAAGGTAATTCTGCTGAAAACAGCGTCAGTCCGTGTTAGTTGTATCCAAATCACAAAAGTTTAGAGGAAAAACAATAGCAAAAGTGTTTGGGAAAGTAGATATGTTTTGGACGTATCAGATCTCTCCGACAGACATAATTGTGCCAGAGGAATTCCTTCCTGGAGAGGGGAGATCGTCGCCATCAACACCACCATCAAGCTAGACTTCATCGGGATCATCATCATCATCATCACCATCATCATCTCCACCAGCACCATCATCACCACTCCATACCGTTGTAATAGTTGCGTTGAATCTTGCATAGTTCTTAGGGGAAACTTTCCCAGTGTTGATTACTCCTTGTAGTTGATGCTATTGAGTGAACCACTGAATTATTGTTATGTTCAGATTGTTACTTATCAGTATTTCATCTCTGATCTTGATCCATACTATGTCTTGTGAGTAGTTCCTTTAGTTCTTGAGGACATGGGAGAAGTCATGTTGTTAGTAGTGGAGTTGTGTTGAGGAAGATTCAATAGTTTGTTATTTAAGTTGTGGTGTTATTCTTCTAGTGGTGTCATGTGAACATCGACTACACGACACTTCACCTATATGGGCCTAGGGGAATGCATTATGTATTTGGATACTAATCGTAGGGGTTGCCGGAGTGACAGAAACCTGAAACCCCGTTAGGAAACCTTTGCACAAGGGATGTCAGGATCTTAGAGTTTAAAGCGGTGGTTAGGTTTCTATCTTAATTACTTTCTTGTACTTGCGGATGCTTGCAAGGGGTATAATCACAAGTATGTATTAGTCCTAGGAAGGTCAGTACATTAACACATGTTCACCCACACAACACTTAGCAAACTAAAGAAGATTAATCAACTATATGAAGCGAAAGCACTTGACGATATTCCCGTGTGTCCTCGAGAACGTTTGGTCATCTTAAGTAATACAACCAGCTTGTCCTTTGCTAAAGAAAGGATTAGGCCACTTGCTGCATCTATTCTTATTGTCTTTTATTTACTCGTACTTTATTTACTTGCATTATCAAAAACTTCTAAAAATCTGTTTGCTAAGTATTTGTAGGGAATTCCTGATTCATACCACTCATCAACACCTTCTGCTCCTCGTTGGGTTCAACACTCTTACTTATCAAAAATACGGCGATACACCCCCTATACTTGTGGGTCATCTGGGGACCAAAGAGATCCACATGAAGGAGCTCCAGGATCCTCTTGGACTTGATGTAGTTCTTTGGCTTGTGGGGAGAATCATGCATCTTTCCTTCAACACATGCCCAGCAAACACGATCTTTGGCAAAGCAAACATTTTCTTTTAGTCCAACAATATGACCATCCTTGTGGATACTTTGCAAAGTTCTCATGTTGACATGGGCTAGACGGCAATGCCATAACCAACCCACATCGTCCTTTCCGAATAAGCACATCGCACTTGTAGTGTTCCCCCCCCCCAAAAGTCCACCACATACAATTCATTTTTGACATACCCAACGAAAGCGACCTTTAGAGACTTGCTCCACATGAGGATCATAATATCATTATCAATAAAGACGGAAAAACCCATCTTTCCAAGAGCACGGACTGAAAGTAAATTATAGCCAAGGGTCTCAACAAGCATGACGTCCACGAGAGTGATATCGTGTGCAACCACAACTTTGCCAAAACCCATTACCTTAGACTTTGACTTGTCGACATATGTCACAGATATTTGATCAACATTTGGTCTCAACTCCTTGACACTAGATGCGCTTCCGGTCATATGACTTGTGCATCCACTATCAAGCACCCATTTTGACCCTCCGGAAGCATAGGTCTACAAAAGATCAAACTAGTTTTTAGGTACCCATTTTTCAGTGAGTCCTCTTTTGTTATCAACAAGGGTCTTGGGAACCCAAATAGACCAAGCAACCATCAAATGGGCCAACATATTGTGCATACACATCACCATAATAATCACACATTAAAACATAGTAAGGGTTAGCACTTCCCGCAAAGTCATCATGAGACATAGTTTTGCCATTCGTGGTCTTACTACCCACAATGACCTTGTCTTTTTCTTGTGGGGGCTTGGACTTCTTCTTCTTCTTCTTCTTCTTCTTCTTCTTCTTGTTGTTGTTGTTGTTGTTGTTGTTGTTCTTCTTCTTCTTCTTCTTCTTCTTCTTGTCTTTAGAGACAAAGCCAATTCCCCCTTTCTCACTATTTGATCTCTGCTTACTCAAGAGGTCATCAATTGACTTGTTTCCTTTGGGAAAGGTGGCCTTAGCTAGCTCTCCCTCCAACCTAGCATTTTCTTCAAGTATATTTGTACAACTAGAAGGAATGAAAGTACTAGGTGAAGGAATATTGGTCAATTGGGTTTGAGGATTTTCACGAGACTTTGTGAGTAACAAGAGTTCACTCTCCAAGGCCTTGTGAGCCTTGTCAAGCATCCTAAAGTCCTCGACAAGTTTTTCATGAACAGCACCAAACTCAATCATGTCCTTTGTAGCCTTTTTATATTTCGCAATAGCATGGTCACGTTCCTTGATGAGTTTATTAATAATGAGATCATTTGCTTCATCAAGCCCTTCAAGTTTAGTTTCAAGAGACATCCTAGTCTCTTGTTCTTCTTCTAGAGCATTATTTAGAGCTTCTACCTCAATCATGTGCTCTCTTCCTAATTTACATCTCTCATCTAGGAGCTCTTGTGTGTGTCCAAGTTGATTTAAGAGGTCCACAAAATGTTTTTTGTGCTCCCCTTGCAAGTTGTTCATAAACACATCAAAAGCAACTAATTCCTATTTGACCTCAAGGGATAACTCATCATCAAATTCATCATCAACTAAGGAGGTGGGCTGTGATGATGACAATACCTCCATTCCTCTTGCCATAAGGAAAGTGACGTTCTTGTTGGAGATATTCTCATTTGGAGAGTCAAAGAGTGAGAATTTAGGTGTAGAAGTAGTGGCAAGAGCCGCCACACCACTTGATGTTTCCTCTTCTTCATCTTCCTCATCATCATTGTTGGAGGAGAATTCTTCATGTGTGATCAAGACAATTTCACCCAACTTCTTGTTGGTGGAATTCCTTTTGATGAAAGGTTTCTTGGAAGGAGCTTTGGAGGTCTTCTTCAACACAAGTTTACCCCCATGATCTTCTCTCTTCTCATAGGGAAAACCGGCAACAAAGTGATAGCGGTCACCACAATTGAAGCAAGTTCTCAACTTAGACCCATTGTCTCTTCTCCCATTGGGGTTGCTTCTTCGTTGCATCTCCATCTTGGCCTTGGCGGGGTATTTCCAAAAGTTTCTTGCATAGAAGGCCATGTATTCACCATGAGCAACCTTGACATCTTCGGGGTGGCTCATTGAAACTCCCTCATCACTCCCTTCATCTTCATCATACTCCATAACCTTGGCCTTCAAGGCAAGATTGACACCACTACTCATTCCAATGGCACGAGCACGGGCATCTTTGGCATTCTTGGCAGTAACCTTGAAAGCGTCCATCTCTTGTATAACTTCATTGGAGGTCATGAGATGGTAGTTGTGTCTTCCTTGGAGACTCTTCAAGTCACTGGGCTCAAAAGGCATGAGAGCACTCACATACTTCCTCTTGATCCAAGCATCATCAATGTGAGAGGCACCAACATTCCTAAAGGTGGTGGCTGTGGATTTGAGTCATCGATACATGTCTTCATGATCCTCACCATGCTTCATGAAGAATCCTTCGGCCTCATTGCTTAAGGAATCATATCTATTTCTTCTCATTCTCTTATTGCCAACAAACAAGCCAATGAGAGCATCCCAAGCTTCCTTGGCGGTATTATAGTGCTCAATGTGGGGAAAATCCTTTGGCCCCACTCCAAGTTGGATCATGTGCAAGGCAGTCACATTGAGTTGGCTATTAACCACTTCTCTTCTAGTGAAGTTGGTTAGATCCTCAATTTTGAGTCCTTCTTCAATAATATTCCATAAATCAATGCAAGAGCTGCGCACATGAGATTTCATTAAAACTTGCCATTGAGCAAACGTATGTGCAGCTAACTTAGGTGGGTCACCTCTATTATTTATATGCGGATGAGGGATTGGAGGGTCGGGAGAGTACCATTTGGGAACCGCATGGTGCTCTTCCTTCCCATCACCCCTTTTGGTGGTGGAGTCAGTGGAATTATGTTTATCCCCCGCCACTTCACCTATAGGCTTAGCCGGAGCATTTGCCTTTGGGTTAGGTGGTGTTTCCTCTTGAGAGGGAGGAGGGGAGGCTGGCTTATTCATAACAAGTTGTTCAACAAGTTGACGCAACTGTTGGATTTCGTTGCCCAAGGTAGAGGTCAAGCTTGTTTCCAAATTCTTGAGATCTACCATGGTCACCGAGCTCCTAGCCTCACTCCCTCCCTCATCTCTTGAGTTTCCCATAATCTCTTAGGCGATTAAGCCCGAATAAAGAGCCGAGGCTCTGATACCAATTGAAAGGATCGTATGGGCACCTAGAGGGGAGGGGTGAATAGGTGCTACTTCAAATTTTACTCTTTTTCAAGTTAGGGTTTGACAGAAAAGGTAAATTCTCTAGACCATGCAACTATGGTGAATTTACCTATATGTCAATCTAGTACAAACACTAAGCAAGAACGAGATAAGTAAAGTGCGGTAAAGGATAGAAGTAACCAAAGTGGAGCACACGGAGACACAAGGATTTGTTTCCCGTAGTTCCTTCCTTTTGAGGGGAAGTACGTCTATGTTTGGAGAGGGGGTGGCTTCAAACCACCAACGCCACGAGAGGCCTCCCTTGTTCTCCGATGAACCTCACACCAACAGGTTCGATTCACCTCTTCCACTATACGACAACCTCCGAGGTGGAAGCTGGCACCTTTACAACAAGTTCGAGGCACACATGCACAACCTAATTGGAGGCTCCCGAATACAAGCTAGCTGTCAAGCAATCGAAGACAAGATAGTAAGAATCAAATCAACCAAAACAAGGCTTAGGGTACCAAAGAAACCCTAGAGCAAGGGGCCCTCAAGTGAATGAGGGGGAAATGAAGATCTCTCTTAGTGAAGCTGTAGATCGATGCATCCTCCTCTGATTCCCCAAAGATCAGCGACTTTGAGTGGTTGGATGAAGAGATCTTGGAGTTTTGGTAGCTCTAATGGTGTGGTCTTGCTTTTCTGGAACGAGCAGCTGGAGGAAGGGGATGAAGTCCCCTATTTATAGGCCACACACTTGTGAACCCTTTTCTGACCATTGGGGACCAATCACACCGGAGACTCCGGTATGGCAGACCAGAGACTCCGGTCCAGACCGGAAACTCCGCCCCACCTCCGGTCCACCTCCGAACCGCATCTCTGGATAGCTTGGGCAGGTGCATGGTGTCCACTCCGGAGACTTTGGCTATAACTCCGGACCAGGGACACCGGATACTCCGGTGTTTCCACACCAGACTCCGGCCTGAGGAGACACACCGGAGATTCCGGCTGATATCCGGCCAATCTATGGACCAGAGACAGAGAAACCCTGGGCCAAGTCTAGACCACACACTAGGAACTCCTAGGGAAACTCCGGACCCTCTGGTGTATGCACACCGGAGACTCCGGTCTGAAATCTTCAGGTGATCATGAATTTGGCCATGAGGTTTCCCATAACATTTAGACTTTTTCTCTTTTCAATGGATTGACCTGTAGACATTAACGCACAGTAAAATGTACCTTGTGTTGTTAACGAACACCAAAATGGATTAGGACAATAAATGTCCTTTCAATCGGTCCATTGTGAAAGGCCTCACAAAATTTTAGAACCGGTTTCCCTAAGAAGCTAGAGATAAGGCAGCTTCTCGGAGAAGCCACCAAAAGAACTGGCCTTCTCTGCTTAGAGAGGCCAGTGTGACTCATGCATAGAGATATAATGGCCACCTCCGCCGAACATAAGAGCATCTACACTAGCATTTTCAAGAGGTATTTCCCTGGATGTTTTTCCTGAATGGCGAGTTTTCGCCCAGACGTGTTCCCATGACGTCGAATTCAGGCGAATTTGGCCCAACTTTCATCCGGGGTTCCCAGACCAATCCCGGCATGCTGGATGTAGCCTGGGAACGCCGTATGAAGCGAAAAAATGGGTGGGCCAGAGCTGTTGACGACTGAAGGCCGAGTTCCCGTATTTTTTTCTCCCCTTCCCTCCGTTTCCTCTCTATTCCATACCATAACTCTTGCCAGTTCCCCGAGCTCCCGCCTGCCATGCCGCCCAATAAATCCGCCAATCCCCGCACCACCGACGGCGGTCCACTAGAGCCAAAGAAAATAAAGTCGAGGGCACCAACGCTGTGGCCAAACGGCTGGTCTGACGCGACGTGGGCGAAGAATTGCTAACAAAGGAAAATCGAAATAGACAGCCGGAGAGTGAGGACACAAAAGAAGAAGGACGCCAACAAAGAGGAGGAGGCGTAGGCGTTTATGGAGGCGACGTCGATGTTCGAGCGCACCAAGGTGTCTACTCGAGCGCCCATCACTACAAGAAAAGTTGGCTTTTACAACGCACGATTTTAGTGGTTGAAGGCCTGTTTTTCGTGGCCAAAGAGTCTTCCGCGACGGATGACCTTCATGGTAAATGCCCCGTCACAAATGAATTAACCACAGTTTTTTTTCGACTGTGGCGGATCGTAACCTTCAGCCACGAAAACTTGTTCCATCGTAGATCTATTCGCCAGCCGCGCTGACTGCTGACGTCATGCGAACTGCCAGGTGGTAGCCGCCGTTAGCAGCCAGTTACCGCCGTTAACAGCTATAGAAACCATGACATAAGCCATGCCCAGCCAAGGCCTGCTAAATACTAACTAGGCCGAGCCATAAGGGGAGCCCAATAAGAAGATGGCCCGTTACTGTCTTGTCCTGCACTGTTTGAAATGGGACAAAAATGCAGCCAGCAGCGGCCCATGAACTTTCAGGCCTGATTCAGTTTAGGCCTACAGAAGGCCCATGTTGGTCCAACATTGTGCGGCCCATTAGGAGCCTGCGCCAAGTCGCTCCTGTAAACATAAGGCCTGCAGTCAGCCCATCGCTATTATCGTAGCCCATCGTCGAGCCTACTGACGGCCCTTCTGTGAGATGGTCAGTTACTGTTCTGGCCTTTTACTATTCTGGTCTTTAGCTGTTCAGGCCCACAAAAGGCCCTTTACTGTTCTAGCCTGGTAAATTTCTTGGCCTATTACTACCCTCGTCCGGGAATTTCTCGGCCCGTACTGTTCAGGCTCGTCACCTTTCTGGCCTTTTACTGTTGTGCCTCGCTACTGTTTTGGCCCGCTACTGTTTTGGTCTGTTACTGTTTTGTGATTTTTGCAGTTTCTTGCCTGTTCTATAATGGGTTGTTTCTGTTCTGGCCTGCTACTATTACGGCACGTTACTGTTATGACCTGCTTTAGTTACGACCCGTTTCTGTTACGACATGTTACTGTTACGTAACATTTACGGGATGTTACTGTTATGGCCTGTTACCACATGCGTATTGGCCTGTTAAGTTTACGACCTTTTAAAGTTTCATCATTTCTAAAGCCCATGCCAATATCATAAACTTGTATAATAATCCAACATTTTTTCATGTTTGTCATCGGCTGAATACAACACAATACTGTTCTCTAATTGACTTGTCTGGCGTAGTTACCGTAACGACTATCGCAATGTATGGACAACATCAACTAAATGCCTACATAGCCTATTCGAGTTATCTAGATATTACATCAGCTGCAAACTTCTTAAAATTATTACATATTATCAACTCAGGGGAAAGAAAAATCGGCATTTCAGTTGACAATCAAGTTGATAGCATAGTCCTCAATTTTCTTTCTTAATCGATCACTTGCATCTTCCATTGAGTGTGACAACTACATTGGAGGAGACATGATCTTGCAGCCCCCTCTTTGGTGGGGCTAGCAATAATTGCAGTCTGAAACTAAGTAATACCAAGTTAATACATCAAACAAGATCAACTACTCATTTGACCGATATGACGGGAGCTACGAACTAGAGTTTATAACTGGTCAATGGTTCAATTATTGACCAACACGTCAAGCAAACATGACAAGCAAGCACACATTAAACAAGTGTGACTACCGTGAAACGAGCAATCAAAAAATGTGTGTGTGCGTGGCTTAGAATTTCAGCAGATATAAACTAGCCAGGTCATTTTGAACAAATATATATGGAAGCAGTTCTATACCCTAAAATACAAGAGACGTTGGGTGACTCGGAATTTGTGCTGAGCCACAAAATGGCATGCAGTTACTATCATAGCGAAGAATGAACCAGATAGAAATTATAACCGCATCATACGAGAACTTGTAGAGCAGGAATGCAAACCACAAATGAACTATATATTGTAGAGGATAGTTATGTCGTGACTTATGACGAACCAGACCCGGAACCAGATGCGAGATATAATGGCGTCGCTTGTGAACCTGTTGAACATGACAAACAAGCATTAGACAAGTGTGCCTAGAATGAAATGAGCAATCAAACAAAGTGTTTCTTAGAATTTTAGCAAATATATAAGGAAGAAGTGGCATCTCCTAGAATGCATAGAGTCGTTCGGTGACTCAGAATTTGTGGTGAGCTACACAATGACATGTAGTTAATGTGATAGCTTAAAATCTACCAGATAGAAATTATAATGGCATCATAAGAGAAATTTTAGAGCAGGAATGCAGAACACGAGTGAACTACATAGTAGAGTACAATTATGCCGTTGCTCAGGATGAACCATCACCAGATAAGGAAGTAATGACATCCCTTGTGAACCTGTAGAATAGGCTATGCAAACCAACATGTTCATTGTTCCATTTTGAGCTCTATGCAAGAAAAAGGAAATAGTTAGTGATGTAGCTTTTGAAGAACCAGATGGCATTATGGCAACAACCAAAATTATAATCGAATTAGTACAAAGATTTTAAACGGCTACTACAGGATAGTAGAACGATGCCAAGGAGGAAATAATAGCAGGAACTGATCTCAGGACGAACCAGATAGATTCAGCAACTGTAGAGCAGGGAATCCACACTAATATTTTCCACTGACTACAGATTTTGCAAGAATTATACGGTAGCAGGCAATTACTGGTGTATGGAGTAGCTAAGAACATGTGCATGACAAAATAACAGACATGTGCATGACTTGAAATTTATAGAGCGACGAATGCAAACCAACATGTCTAATGACCTTGCATGTACTAGCACGAAGAACATGCGTGCCCAGTGACTTGTATGTACTAGCACGATTACAAAAATGCAGTTCACTAAGACAGGCTTGAACCTGCTATACCACTGACAAAACCAAAACGGGTTGGAGATTTGGTTAACCATGGCCGGAGAGGCATCTAAGCATCGTTGGTACCGTGCGAGTGATGTCCAGGTCATCGAGGGTGCTGCGGTTGTGGTGGCTGTTGGCGTCGGGAAGCAGATCTTGGGTGTAGTGAACAGCGATGGCCGTGCAGCTGGTCAAGAACGGTGGACATGGAACTCTTTGAACTAGATCACGCCTAGTGGACACCGGTGAAGCGGATCCGGTACGGTTGGGTAGCTTTTGATCAGCGAGGAAGAAGAGCTTGGGCGTTCGATGACACCATCGGTGGCGAGGAAGTAGAGCTTGGGCGGTCGATGACGCCATCGACGTGGTGAACGACACCCCAGCTCCGGTGCAGTGGCAGAGAGACCCGGTGAACTAGATACGGTGGGTGAGCATTGGTGAAGCGGCTCCACGGCGACACACGAGATCAGAGATCAAGACGGTGCGTGCGGTGGCCGTGGAGGCCACGGAGGAGCTAGGGATTTTTGGGAGGAGGAAAAACTGTGCGAATTGGGACCATAGTATAGGTGAATAGCAACATAATTACAATCGTGCCCCCGAGGTATTGACTTTAGCATGCCCATATATCGTCTGAACAATGGGTAGAACAAGAAATTTAAAGACAAAAGTTTTTGAAACAGAGGGGCGCTAAATGCTTCAAGGTCGGTGTGTGATATTGCCGCTCGATTGAGATTTGAATTTGGCCCCCGTCTAGCTAATAATAATAGAAAAATGGTACTATCTGGTGGATGATTTTGGCTCAAAGGTTTTGAATCGGTAGGGTGGAAAATGCTTCAAGGTCGGTGGGTGATTTTGCCGTTCGATTCAGATTTTGAATTTGGCTAGCGTCCATCTAGTAATAGAAAAAGGTAGTAGACCGTAACCTATCTGTCCAGGAATTCAAGGCCGAGAGTTACATCAACTGATCATCCATATCCATACTAGTAAAAGGCACGTGACACAATTTCAATACCACTATATAGTGCTTGACACTTCTTTTCAAAACAAAAAAATGACTATGTTGCTTCACAATTTCCATACCACTATATAGTGTACGAATAACTTCGAACATCGGAAGTTGGATATAGATTGGAAAACCCGACATTGTTGACCATTAGATCTCTTTCAGTATATTTTATTATGTCATGTCTAGCATATAGAAGATCCCATTATTGTTGGCCTCTAGCACCATGAATATACTATGCACAGAAAGTACAGAGAACATGATTTTGAATGCCACACAAGCCAAGTTTCTAGATATAATGGACAATGTTTTATGTATGATTGCCAAGTTTTATGAGTTTTAAAAGCTTCCAAGCTAACTCAGACCACTCAAAAGACTTTATGTCTCTATTAACAAAATCATGTCATATTTGAACTAGAAGCTCTAGAAAGTGGTAGATTTCTATCGAAGTTCTAGAAAAAGCTTTTGGTGGTACGCGTCAGGTAGTTAATATATCGAAAACAATCAAGAGTTTTCACAAATTCAAATTCCCGCTAAGAATTTGTAACTTGACAATTTTGAACCCGTTTTGAAACAATCACACGTAATAAAGAAAAACAGAAAAAAAAATATTTACGCATGGCATCTATAGCATCCTAATTGTCTAACAATTATAATGCTACTTGCCTAGTCTATATTGCTACTTCCTACATGTATTGTTGTATCAACATTATATCATGCTCATATCACCATGCCACATTGCATTTGAGCATCATATAAAACCCCTTTTAATTGGTTCTTCTCTCATATGCAATTGTATTCTTATTAATTGTATTTATCTCTTAATATTGATATATTATAGTTGGTTCTTGATATATGTGTATAATGCCCAAGTTGAGTTGGTCGCATCTCTTTCTAATTCTTTTCATCCTACCACTTGTCCATATCAACTTCCTTGTGATCATATCCTCCTTCCACCATATACATGTATTTGGCACATCCTTATGTTCTTAGGTTTAATTCATGCCGGATATATTCTTATGGTTATTTTCTGATTCTTCTACACCTGGCTTATTATGGTTTGATCCAAACTAAGCTAGATATACCATGGGCACATGCCATCCGAAAAATCTTGGTTTATTTGCATCTTTATTTTTTGGCAAATCTTCTTCTCACACATATGTGCCACATATTTCGTTTCCACAAAATATACCCACATGCATGCATGTCACTTATTGCATATCCCATGCAATCATAACCCTTGGTCTTCTTCTCTTTGTTTTATTTTATTTTATTTAAGCTTTGCTTTTAAATTCGAACTAGATGTTCTTTTGTTCTTGCATCTCTTAAACCCTAATCTAAACCTACCTCTTTGGTTTGGCTAAACAAAACCATCCTCCTCACTCTAATCTACCTTGTCCACCCATTAATCTATCTAGCTAAAACCCACCTAGAACTAAATTTCCCCCTCTCCTAATCTATCTTGGGACCTAAGTGACCAAGGACATCTATTCCACCATCTTTTTCTCTTGCTATTTCCAACCGTGGAGCAAACAAACCCAACCTAGCTAGATCAAAGTTGTCAGCTGCACCCTGTCCAGACTCGTGGTCAGCCCTCCCTCTCGCTAGCAGACGACCCGCATAGACGCTAGCCCACCAACGTGCGTCCTCTCCCGGTTGTGGCTCGACCAGACCTGATAGAGATGGTGCACGCCTCATGTTTCTCTTCCTCGCGGTCTCACATGCCGTCACGTGTTCTCCTCTCTCCTTGGCATAAAGCGATCACCAGCCAGTTGCCTACCTCCCTATCCTCCCCAACCACTCTTAGATCAAAATCTGGGAGGACACCATCCCCCTCTCCTAGCAAAGGCAGCCTCCCCACCATGGCCACACCGTCTAGTTCCTCGCCGGCCACTTGATGCATGCCCCCCGAGCCATGGCGTCGCCGCCTAGAGCCCCGTTGCATTGTCCTCTCGCGTCTGCGTCAGGGATCAAGGAGAAGAAGCCATGTACCTCACCGGTGCCACCGCTGTCCCTGTGCACCCTCAAGCTCACTGTCGCGGACGTCTTCCCCATGCCACTGTCACCAAGCTTTCCCGACCTCTCCACCATGGCCGCAAGGATCCCGGTGAGCTCACCTTTCTCACCTTCTTCATACTTGCACGCCATCAAAGCTGCCGCGCCGCTCGTGACCGCGCGCGCACAGCAACTGCACGACACGTGCATAGACAGTACAGCAGCAGCAACGCGCGCACCTGCAGATAATCCTCTGTTCCCTTAATTATTCCGACCGTCCCAGTCCCTCTCCCGCGCCTTGCACCCCCCTACGTTAATATTGGTTCTACCATATTTCCAACACATCCAATTGAGTGCCAAACGGAAATCCGAGCCGCTCACAAACTTCCTCCGAAGATCCAAGAATTTCACGTACTCGCTATCATTTCTTCGGTCCGTTCCGACAGTTAGCGCGCTGTATTTTGGCCTCTGTTCTCTGCTTGCCTATCTGCTCCACAATACACATCTGGCGTCGCACCACATATCATATTGTGCTCGGTGGGTCTAGCTATCCTCAGGTTGAGGAATCACGCAGAACGGCGATCTACATCTCTCGAAATTCTTGGTCGAATATAAACAAATCTCGCTGCAAAACTGACGAAGATCAACACTTAGATGACGCCTGTTTTGCTTTGTGTTCGTCGCAAGATTCCATCCAGCACAACGTATCTTGGGAGATTTCCTTACTTCCTATCTCCTCTCCCTTTGTCCCTCTACTCATATCATCCAACGCCACTCAACAATGGAGCCAAGAAGAGTTCGGAATCATCTGCCAAACTTTGACAAATATGACTGTCAGTCAACAAACGTCTAATGCAGTGTGTTCCTGTCCATGTTCTCTTCAATTTTTCGTGTCTAGTTCAATGGTTCTCCGGAGGATCTCTTGATGCTAGTATCTTCTCCGTTTTACCCTCTTTCTACAGAGCCAAACGCGACTCAATTCGGAGCTAAAATGCCCTCGGAATCATTCGGAAAAATCCGAGAAAGCTAGCTACTTGTGCAGCCACAAAATTCAGTTTCGATTCAGACTTTCATTGTGCTCATGTAGGTTTGCAGAGATCTCCTCTTGTTTATATTCTAAAATACCAAACGAAGCCCCTGACACTTGGCATTTTTACCCAGAACCCCAAATACCAAACGAAGCCCCTGGCACTTGGCATTTTTACCCAGAACCCCTGATCTTCTGCCAATCTAGCCGCACCCTGTTAGCTGTCCTAGTCAGCGCTTGGACACTGCATGTTAGTTTCACTGGCTAGATCTGCCTCGCTATAAATTGTCATAGAAAGTTTCTTGATTAATCAAAAAAAATTCAGAAAAAGGTTTATAAAGTATAATACATATCTTTTTATTGGATTATCCAAATAACATGTTTTATATATTTTTTATAATTAGAAAATGCCAGGAATTCAAAATTTACCATCGATTTTTTTGAGCAATTTAAAATTTCGAAATTATTTAAATGCCAATAAATGTCTTTTTTTAGTAAATTCATAACTTTAATTCCGTAATTCCAAATTCGACAAATAATATGTCTAAATTGATCAGCACGACGAGCCCGTTATAACTATGAATTCCATAATATTAATTGAAGCATACATCATATAAATATTAAGTATACAACAATATTTATGGAGCAAAACATGAATAAAAACTTAATAAAACGCTTCATTCTTGTACCCCACATCTCACCATGCCATCTATGCTATGCCATGTAAATTGTGCATCATTCCATCATGTCATACTTGTTTGCTTGTTGCATATTATTTATATGATTGTGCAATGTATTTATTTCGGCCCCTTGTGTGTATGGTTTTTATCCGGATAGACACTGAGCAATGAGAATACCAGGAGACTCAGGAGTGATCCTTCCTATCCCGCAACTGAACTGTAGGAGTTCCACGTCTGAAAATAATAAAATTTATCCTATGCCCCTGAACCCCTGAAGCTGCTAGGACCTATCTATTAGTAATACAGTAACGGGAGGGGCTTTTCGCGAACTTACCCTTGAAGACCAAAAAGCGTTGTCAATGCTCAGGAGAGCGTGGTTGATGTAGACGAGCCGAAGCCGACCTCAAGGTCGTGATGAAGTCCTTGCGCTCTTGTGGCTCCAATGACTTGAGTGCCTCAAGTGCGACACCTCGCGGGGAGTTACACACGTCCGGTGCCTGACGATGACTCCCGCTTCCCTGATCCATCAGCAGTTGCGAAAGTAGAGCTCCCGGATCCGAATCCCGCGGTGCGATGGCGCTCCACGGTGAATAAGTCTCTCGTTCGCGCAGTCCAGACTTGGGACCGCAATCACGGGAGAGAGAGAGAGAATATCAACTAGAGGTCCTCCCAAAAGTGAGAAGACCTTTATTGATTATTGGGTGTATTTATTTGGCCAAATACCCCCACTATATATAGGAGAGGGGAGGTACTACCTCCCTCAAAGTCCCGGGGTGGAACTAAAAGAGAGGAGGGGGAGGGGAGGCTGCCGGCCAGCCCTAGTGGGCCCCGCGCGGGGTGCTTGGCCTAGCCGGCCAGCCCCCTTGCCCCTTCTCCCTCTCTCCTTTCCCTAATGGGCCCTTTCCCTCTGGAATTTGGCCCATTAAGCCTTTGACCATTTAAATTGATTTTATCTTTATTAAATAATTATGAATAAATGATTAAATCAATATTTAACATTCATTCACACATTATTCAACCTTCGTGGCTATGGAACACTTCCACCTCCACTCTGGACATCCTCCGGACTTACCGAAACCCTTCCAGTTTTCTCTCTACTATCCTTCGGCGATTCTTCCGATCCTATAAACACTCTCTAAAGCATCATCAAGCCCTTAAGCATGATACCCACGGTTCAGGAACACTCCAGACATGGTCGGGGCACTTCCGCACCAATGATCGACAGAGGGACCTGGATGGCCATGTGACCCCTGTGCGTTCCACGAAGATGTTTCGTCGTTTGAACCGGGACAGTCGTGTCTTATTCCCTTTGTCTCTCGATACTTGCATTGTTCGAGACATGATCAATGACATCACCATGTGGTTGTCGATCTTGTTACCGAACAATGCTACTTGACTCGTTCCGACAAGTGATATCCCCGTGATCAAATCACACGCTGCGCAGCTATTGGATATTATTTCTCTGAGTGGGCCCTCGAGTATCTTCCCGTCACATGGACGGACAAATCCCTCTCTTGACATATATTGCCTCTACGGTTTCCTCTGAGTACCTGAACACACCTTTATAACCACTGTATTACCAAGTGGCGCTTGATGCTATCTAAGCACTCTCGGGAGACAGTGATTGATATAGCCTCACGGTCTAAGGAATAGTCTACGAGGATCCATTTCTAATTATCATAACTTGAACTTCGTGACATGATCAGGTCACGATGTTTAGGTTGGGTATTGGTTCATCATCTCATTCTCAGAATGAGATGACTCCATTTCCAACTGGCATAAATGCGACATGATCAGGAAACATGATCATCTATTGACCAATGAACTAGTGACTAGAGTTTCACTGGGAACCCCTGGTTGTTTATATATTACACGTGTATTGATGTTTCCACTCAATACAGTTATAACATGATATAAAACTTAATCATAAACTATATGAAATATGATAATAGTCCTTACTACTATTTGTCTCTAGGGCATATTTCCAACAATCTCCCACTTGCACTAGAGTACAAATACACTAGCTGCATTTGTTCTCAATCATTGGCACCATATCCGGTACCCTGAACATGCTTGCTCATGGAAGAGGTTGAGTCTTGGGTCTAATCCTTTGCAACTTACTAATGTCACCTTGATTGACATTAATACTTTATCATCACATGATAACATCTGTGTGTATGCATCGTCGCTATGGCAGCAGAACGAGGCCTGGTTCTAGGAGCCTACAGTGACTTTAGATTAACCTCGAGGGCTTTCTCATGGGCATTGTGCCCTAGGACACATCATTCTACGTTAAAAGTGAACTAGCCCTGCCATAACATTATACAACACTTTAGATGGTACCCTTATCTATTATTATAAATGTATTCATCGAAACACTAGTGCACTCTGTGCAACTTTCGATGTTTTAGTTCACCTCGCTTCCTACTTGAATCTAATCGGTATTACAGGAGTTTTCAACATATTTCCTTATAACATAACCCTTTATGCTTTAAGATATGTCATCCTTTATGGATTTGGAAAACATGTCTACAATTCTCTATTAGACACTGCGGACAAACTTAGCTCAACATTCTGTGATTCAAACTTAATCACTTTCAAACGTTCCTTATTAGATTGCATATTATGTTAAGTTATCATCATGGTTTTCTAAGATAGAACCTATGTCTCAACATAGTGGATGATGATCATCCTTTTCTTTCTATCAAACATTGATGTTAAACTTAATACTATTCCTAATTTGAGTTATTAAGGACTAGTTCCTTAATTAACTTATATTCTGAAACACTTTTCAGAATCCCTTAAGGAATACTACATAATATCATAATACACCTATTATCAACTTCTACACCTTATAAATCATTATTTATAAGTACTTGCGCTTTTATTCTTAACACACTTAAGAATCACTGTATAAGCTCCCACTCAAAAATATGTTTCCAACATATTGTTTTAGGAAGACTTTCATAGCTCCCACTCAATTTCATGCAAATTGCACATCCACTCACTGTTTTGAACAACTTGAAATCCTTTGATCAAATATCAAACTTGGAGTTTTATTATGATATACTAGTACTTTTACTAGTTTTAAATCCACTAGACATTTAGCACATTTGAATCAAATTCATTTGAATTCATCCAATACTTGACAAATTGTGCTTTTGTCATTCACCCCCTTTTCCACTATTTCTTTGCAGTCATTTGGGAAAATTCCAAGTAACCCCTTTTACTTGTGAGATTCAGCAACAAATTGCTTTCTAATCTCAAGGGAATTTTGCTTCTAGGATTTCTCATAATTCTAGTTTACCATTATTTCCTTAGTATTTCGTAGGTATGTCATATTTCAACAATCATGACAAACGATTCGCAAATGTCTCCATACAAGATATGGATTACATTTTGAATCCTACTTCATGTAGTGAAAACACTAGTGGGGAAAATCACAATGATAATTATCATTGATTCTTTCCTGTGTGAAGAGAATCATTCAGGAACTTTTTCCGTTGCACTTCTCAACACTCTAATGCAGGGTTTTGAATCCTCATCGTGTTTTTCACTATCTTCCATTTGCTCCATAATTGAGAAATATCACTAATAGTGAACTTTCTCAAGAATGTACCAAAATCTAAGCAATACTAGTTTTCCTTTCCTTTTGGTTTAGCTATGTATTTCGTATTCAAAGTTTCCAATGAATACTCTAGAAGGACTAATTCGCTATTGTTTTGGTTATATCGAATAACCCCAAAAAATTTACGAATCCAGATGGTTCACTATATTTTCCAATTGAGTGCTAACTATTTCTAACTAATGGTCTCTACATCTACACTACAAAGATTTATTTGGTGCCATCTTTTCACCCATTTTGATATCTAATATCACATTGTGATGCTTTGCATTTTGACATTTCAAAACACTTTGCATTTCACAATTTCTTTTATGCCATTCTTATAAAGTCGAATTTCATTACTATTGATCAAATCATAGTTATTAGATTCTCTTTTTCTTTAATACCATTTGTTTGATGAAACACTTTGATCAAATCAAATAGTTTCATGTTCATGTTTCCTTTGGTAAACTTCTTTACACTTTTAAACAATCATATAATGATAATTACCATTTTTGTTAAAACACAATACATCGAATATGTATTTACTTTCAACAATTCATTAAACACTTTGTATTCATGTAATACATGGTGTTCAAGTTGTTTTGCCGAACTTAGGCGTGATTTATAGGTGATAAGATATCGAATGTCTTTCACATATTATCAACATAAATTTTGAATGTAAACAATGGTTTCATTCTTTAATGAAATATCATTAAGTTGGGTATTTTAAGGCATTTCATTATTTTACAAATGTTCATTCATGATCAATTAGTTTCAAACAACAAGGATAATTCAAAGTACATATACAAGATATGCACATGAATATAAATCATTCATAAAAGTGGAACAACTGCTTGTTACAAACTCATATGAAGAACCGTCTCACAAAGTGTGAGAGAAACTAAAGAAGTTCACAATCTCTTGATTACAACAACTATCCAAAATATATAAACTAAATGATAAATGTCGAGGGAGAATGTCGTTGGCCATCATCATCATGCTCGCCATCAACACGCAGCGTCACCTCCTCTCCAGCAAGCACCTCTCATGCAGAAGGACCTGTTTTCTGCAAAACAGAACAAGTATCAAATATACTTAAACACTGCATATGTGTTTGCAAGATTATAACATTTATAAAATTATATATCAAATATATACCTTTATCATTGATGACCTCAGTGACATTTGGTTCAACCAACATATTCCTGAGATGTGTCACAAACCGGTGGAACTCCATTGATTCCGCGTCACCTCTCATGATGCAAGTCCTGACTTGTGATTGGTAGCTTGGTGGCAGTGACCGCAGCACAACGCCATTTGCAAAAGAGCCTGACATCCAGCTATCCAGGAAGTATGCATGCCTCATGTACACATCATGCATGCGCTCCAAGTGGTCGTCAAGTGATGAGTTCTCCTCCATCTTAATGGAGAGGAAGTCTCCCATCAGCTCATGCTCCCATCTGCGTGTTTGTTCAATGAAATGTGTCCTAAGCTATAGCATTACCGAACGAGGATTGACATCACCCACAAAAGGCCACAGCTCATCCACCATTCCGAAATGCATTGTAACTGAAATGAAGGAGGCCATCTCCCGACAGAGATAGCGGTATTCCCGCTGTTCTGGGGTCTCTAAGTCAATGGGATGATCCAAATCCATCCCATCGAGTATGTAGTTGACCACGTCATTCTCGGTAAGGAGAACGTGGAGACGCGCAACCCATATAGAGAATTTTGATCCATCTAACTTGAGATTTTCTGTAACATCCCAAAACTTAATCCAAAGTTAATCAAGATCAAATCTACCCAATTTAGGGTTACCAAAAACTTTTCCATTTAAAAATCTTTAAGCATTCATATGTGTGTGCATTTAAAAAAGGAGTTGTTTTGAATTGCCATGTTTGAGTGATCTATTGGTTCTAAAATGATTCTACGGTGAATTACACATCATCTAGATCATCCCCAAGCAAATCCCAAAGAAAAAGAAATCAAAAACAATAAATAAAGGAAATGGTCACTTTTGCCATTTTAATCACCTAGCCTACTTTGGCTATTCCTAGCACTCAATTCCCAACAGAGACAATTGTGGATCTTTGCACCCCTTGCTAGTACAAGTAGTGATGAGACAAGGCCCACTTTATAATCTCCCAAAAACTTTCAAACTCTAATTTTAAATGACAATTGAAAATTGAATCTAGTGTATGTATCAAGATCACACTATTTCAAAAACCAACCAAATGGACTCCATTTTAAAATCCCAAGCAAACCTAGATGCTTAAGCATAAGATAAAAAACTCCACCAAAATTCATCCAAAAATTCAAATATTTTGTTCATGCGGCCATTTGCTCGAACACCTTGTAAGCAGAATCATTATGGCCTAACTAACACTGTTTTTGAGCAAATCTTGTCGAGCCATTTGATGCACATTGATCACCTTGGTCTCCCCCAGGACCAACCAGACCAAAACCAACCCCTTCCCTAGCCCCTGGCACCAGTACCACGCCGCCTCGAAGCCATGGTCGCCGGCCGATCGTGCCCGAGCCACAGCAGACCGCCATCCCCTCTACGCCGCTCCAGGGAGTGAGGCGCCACCTCACCGCCGCCCACGGTCCACCCCTCGATCAATGCCAGCCCCTGGACCACCCCAGAACCGCGCCGCCCTTTCTCTCTGCGCCATGCGCAGCACACGCCAGAGCGCCCTCGCCGCTAGCACGCCACAGACCGCGCCTCGACACCAGACTGTGCACGCCGCTCCGCCTCAACCCCCTCTACCCGCTAGACACGGCCATGCACCGCCGCACGACCCACAGTCGCCAGGAGCACCGTCGAGCACCGCCACTATCCCTTAGAGCGCGAGAAGCTCCCTACCGTTAAGCACCACCCCTAGCCACACCATAAAGCTCTAGACGACCGCCAGCAGACCACCCATCGTCCGCCTACCTCGCCCATGCCGGTAGTCCCCTGTATCGCCGCCACCGACGAGCCGTGCCCATACCTCACTGCCTTACCATCGAGCCTATATAAGGAGGCTTCCCCAGCACCATTTCTTCACACCATCTCACTCCCCTCTCTCCACTGACTGTTTCCTCTCTCTCGCCAGAGCCGCTCGAGCAGCACATCGCCAGAATTCCGCCGGAGGTAGCCGCTGCAGACGAGGAGACGTGGTCGTCGATTCCGTCCACCTCAGCCCCTGCTGCAACCTCGCCTGAGCCTGTCGTCGCCGTCTAGTTCGTTTGCCCGCCTCGCCACACTAACTGGAGCCCTGGTACGTCCCCAGTAGACCCCCACCGACTGCTTAGGGTTCAGTCTCGCCGGCAACGAGTCCGTCGTCGATGACGACCGTGGACCGTAGATCTTGTTCTAATCGTGTCATCCTGATCGCCCCTTACTGCTTCGGGTTTTAAGTGCCACTGACATGTGGACCCCCCTTATCAGTTGCCCGCTGCGCCGCTGAGCGTCACTAGGCCGGCCTAATTAGTTTCCCGCGCTGACCCAGTAATTCAAATTAGGATTTTTCTATTTAGACTTAAAATCAATTTTGTCCCTTAGTTCAAAAATCAATTCAGAGAGTTATACAAATCCAAATTGAGTGATTCTAATTTTGTTGGAAAGATAATAAAAATCTGTATCCAAGACCGTTGGATTTAAACCATTTAGAGTTAGAGATCTCTTCTAATGAAAATAACAAGACAAAAGCTTTTGCACATTCAAACATTTTTATAAAAGCAACCATAATAGCTTTTGGGTTGATTCCAACTCTCAAAAATCAAATTTAACCATACCTATCTGAATATGTAATGATATTAAGGTTTGTACTAGTACCAAAATAATGCTATATAGACATTTCTAGTCACTTTAAATCATTAATTATTAAACTTATTAAAATGTGATCCAACATTTAAATCACATTCCCATATGTTAGAATATGTGGTGATGACATGTGTCCACATGATCCCATATTTTAATTTGAGTATATTAAATCTTAGTTAATTTTAGTGAGTAGAAATTACTTTTCTCAAATAAAAAGAATGAAGCTAGTTAATTAAACCTTGTGATGCTTGTGATGATAATAGATCATCAAATGTGTGCCTTAGTGTGCTAAGTAGACTAGTTAAGTATTGTTTGGTTATTGTGTATCCCGTATGTATTTATAGAAGATAGTACCGACTAAGCTTTCGAGGAGGAGGAGTTCTACCAAGAGGAGAAGGAAGAAAACTTCAACCACTGCACCAACCAAGGAAAGATATTGTTAGCAAGATAGCACTATAAAGGTTAACCCTTGCAAGTTTACTTGCAAGCCTAGCACTTCAAGTAAACTGAGCAAGCTAACACTTGCAAGTATTATACTAGCAAGCCATCATTAATAATGCAAGCTAACCCTTGCAAGCTAGATAACCTAAGCAAATGCATTAGGCATGCTTTGGTTATACCCTTTGACTATTATCTACCCCAAGTTTTATTTCCAAGCTTTACTTTCTTTACTTTACCGAAGTCCTTTACTTGTTTAAAGGTAGCATAAAAAGTATAAAACTTGACCTATCTAGTTAGATTTAGATGTCATTCTATGGCATGAGATTGAGATTAGCACCCCATATTAGTGAACACTCTTAACTTAGTAGTTTAGAGATAAACCAAAACTTGATTCACTTTAGATGGGAATACTTGATGAAAATGAATTGTGAAAACCTTGGAATGATGAGTCATTCTATTGAGATGTTTTGACATGTGTTGAGAAACACAAATGGTTTATGATGATGAAAATGTTGACGCATGAGCCTTAGCCCTTTTACAAAACTGATGGTTGGGTTCGGATGCGATACCATTCCAATTTTACCGTACAACCACAATACCTGAATTGGGTAAGGCTTAGCCGGAAGTTTATATGCATTAGTATTAGTTCCCTCGCGGGAGAGGTTTGAGCTGAGGCTACCTCTCAATGTTGTCACATATGCAGTTCCTAGGATGACAGATGGTCATGGCTGGGAGGCCATACTCATAGGAGAGGTGCTTATACTAGGGTGTGTAAAGGAAAGGTTATGTTTGATTATCTGCATACTAAGTATGATGATTCAGGGTTATCCCTGACATATGTATCGAATCTTGTGGTGAAAGTGTACCACCTCTGCAAAGTGTCAAACTATTTGAATAGCCGCGTCCGCGGTTATGGACAGTTGGAGTGGCCATACTATTCCGTTGTCAATGTTTTCAAAACAATTTATGAAATGAATTGTGACATGACTTGACCACAACAGAGTTGTGACTATGACAATTAAGTTCCCACTTAGGTGATTTCAAACTTTATTTTTATCTTTCTTTGTTTCTGAACTTAGCTTAGGTTTCAAACTTGACTTTACAAATGAACTTAGAGTTAGCATTCCTACTAGAACTATCTTACTTGTTAGTGGTAGTTTGCGAGTACTTAAAGAGTACTCATGGCTTTTGTCCCTGGCTATTCCCGTGGCCAGACTATGAAGGATACTACCAAGATGAAGGACAGCAGGACGGCTATGATAACTAGGACTATCTTCCGTCGTCAGCATTGCCTGTGCCCTTGAAGATAGACCCCACCGCTATGCTTATTATTTTATTCCGCTGCTTGTTGTATTAAGACTGGATCATGAGATCCTTTCTTTGTGTAAGACCTTATTATGGTTTGTAATGGATGATGTACTGTGATATCCAATCTGTTATGTCTCGCAAAAATGGCAATCCTGGGATTGCGATGTATGGCATAACAGGCAGCTGGGATGAAAAATCCGGGTGTTGACAAGTTGGTGTCAGAGCCATCCTGACCATAGGAGACCCTAGTTAGAATGGACGTCTGAACAAAAACTTAGTTTCAAAAACCAAAGTGAGTATCTATGAAAAATATTCCTCTCTTACCCTTGGGAATTCTTTCTCTCAAAAAAATTCATGTTCGTCCAAATTCTTACATTACTACATAAAATTTTGACACACTTGATCACTTCACTAACTTTCTCATCCTCAATTCTTATAGATGGAAACTCAGTTCAGCAAGTTCTACCAGTTGGGCAACGGAGGCCAGCTGATCTTCGAGAAGGATCTTGATGCACTATCGGAGTACTTGGGACGCCCACATCCGGAATTCCTTGGAGCTCAACTTCCTGGACCCCCAGGAGGAGACTTATAATGGCTAGTCACCGTTGATCTCGAGGCAAGATAGAAGCACTAATGTCCGGGAGGATCTAGTTCTCCGTGAGAGAGAACAACTGGCTAGATGGATTAGCCAGGGCAATGCATGAAGCTCTCGCACGTCTGTGTGCCATGAGTGTTAACCAAATTCAAGGAACCCGCTTTGCTCACTATGCAAGGCATGATTTTATGGGAATGCCCATGGAGATGCCAAGTCACCCGGAGTTGAAGCGTCAAGTGGAGAACCTTGACTTCCTGCTGTACGACAGACAGAAGGAGTTGCACAATGCTCGGGAGTTCGCCAACCACAATCTCGCCATTGCCGCCCAGAAGGCCCAGACTTTCTCACAGCTCGTCAAGGATCGTCAGCCTCTTTGTTGTTAGCACGCAAAGAAGGATCACACCATCGACCATCTTCGCAAGAAGGTGGCCGACCTCGAGAATACCATCAAGGAGCAAGAAGCTCAGCTTGCAGCAAAAGAAGAAGAAGAGGAAGGTGAAGACATCCAGGGAGATATGGACTCTTACCTCATCAACTATGATGACTTTCTGGAGGAGGGTGCTGTGGACTTCTACACCGACGATGATGACTCCGACTTCATCGATGATGAGTAGATACACTAGAGCACTATCGTAGCATGAGGAGTATCGGTCCCATTGTATCGTAGCTTGCAGAATGGTTCTTAAAACCATCTGTTTTCCTTTGTTGTTGTGGTGTGTGTGTGTTTGTATCGTGTGCTTTTCTTGAATGAATGAAAATAAGTTAGTTGCAAAACCTGAGTCAAACTAAAAGTTTTAGCTTTGAAATCAAAACCATGAACCTTAGAACTTTCCCTCTTACCCCTTTATCTACCTCAATCTTTAGATGACTCGTGGAAACCCCGGAGGGAGCAGCTCATCGCAGGACCCGATGCTGCAGATTATGCAGATGTTAGTTGCCGACCGTGAAGCTAGCAGGGCAGAGCGCCAAGCCAACCTAGCAACACTGCATCAGATCGCCCAGATGGCCCAAAACAACCAAGGCCATGGAAATCAGGATCATCAAGGATCCAAAGTGAAGAATTTCCAGAATACCAATCCCCCAATCTTTAGCACTTCGGAGAACCCACTAGATGCTGATGACTGGTTGCAGACAATGGAGAACAACTTAGAAGTAGCCAGAGTTGATGACAACGAGAAAGTTCTTTTTGCCGCCCACTATCTGGCAGGAGATGCAAGAGCATGGTGGAACAGCACCCGCACGATGAACCATGGTCAAGTGATGAATTGGGAAGCCTTCAAAATCAAGTTCAGTCACACCCATGTGCCACAAGGTCTAGTAACCCGAATGAGGGATGAATTCAAAGAGTTGAAACAAGGCAGAATGACTGTAGTGGAGTATCGTGACAGATTCTTGTCCCTCGCCAGGTACGCACCTGATGAGATCAACACGGAGGCCAAGAAGGAGAGATTCCTGAACGGACTGCGTGATGAGATGAAGACGGTTCTCGTCAACATCCATTTTGAGGATCTCGAAGAGCTAGTCGACTCTGCCATTCAGATGGAAGGGAAGATCAACCAGGCAAACGACAACCGAAAACGTCGTATGATGCACCAAGCTGGATCCAACAGTCACCAGAAGTACCGTCCCAACCCTTCTACGAGATATGCACCAAGGAACAACCGACCCCCAATGTCTCGCCCAAATTACCCCAATCGTAGCGGAGGAAATGTGAAGTCCTGAGGAAACAGCAATCACCCTAGCAACACTAGAAATTCCAACCGTGCACCTCCCAAGAGAAACAACAACAACAAAAACAACACTACACCCAGAACTGGAAGCAATGTTGTGCCCATGGCAGCAAAAGACAAGTCCCAGATTACTTGTTTCGAATGTGGAGTGAAGGGTAACTATTCAAATGAGTGTGCCAAGAAGATTGCCGCCACTGCCAATGTGAATGCCCCAGCTCAACATCAGCGTCGTGTTCAACCAGGAAGAAGATTCTCCCTAGGGAACCCTCACAACCGCAACGGCCGTCTCTTCCACATGAACGCCGAAGAAGCCCAGGAAGCGCCAGATGTAGTGCTGGGTATGTTTTCTGTCAACTCAGGTTTAGCAAGAGTATTGTTTGATTCGAGAGCATCACATTCATTTTTCACCGAAGAATTTGCATGCACTAGTAAGATTCGTCCAACCAACCTGAAGCATGTCATGATAGTTCAAATCCCTGGTTCAACAACCAAAGCTAGAAAAAATTGCAAAGTTGTACCTATCAGAATACATGGGATAGATTTTTATGCCAACCTAATTGTACTTGGAACCAAAGGATTGGAAGTAGTACTAGGTATGGACTGGATGTCAAGGCATAAAGGATTGATAGACTGTGCTAAGAAATCCATCACCATGACCAGTAGTTCTAGAGTAACAGTAGAGCATATCTCTGAAACCTTACCCCGTCAATTCAAGTGCAATCAGAGTGTAGCCCTGCCCACCATAGACCAAGTCAGAGTAGTCTGCGAATACCCCGACGTATTCCCAGATGAATTGCCAGGTATGCCCCCGGATAGGGATATTGAGTTCATTATCGAACTAATCCCCGGAGCCGGACCTATAGCCCAGAGACCCTATAGCATGAACCCCTCAGAGTTAGTGGAACTGAAGAAGCAGTTGGATGCTATGCTAGCCAAAGGCTTGATTCAACCAAGTGCATCGCCATGGAGATCACCAGTGTTATTCGTCGACAAGAAAGATGGAGGCAACCGTCTGTGCACAGATTACAGAAAGTTGAATGATGTCACCATCAAGAACAACTACCCCTTGCCAAAGATAGAGGATCTATTTGATCAGTTGACTGGAGCTCAGGTATTCTCAAAGATTGATCTTAGGACTGGTTATCACCAACTTAAGATTCGTGCAACGGATATTCCGAAGACCGCCTTTACTACTCGCTATGGTTTATACGAGTATACGGTTATGTCTTTTGGATTAACCAATTCCCCTGCTTATTTCATGAATCTCATGAATAAGATCTTTATGAATTTCCTAGATAAGTTTGTCATTGTGTTTATCGAGGATATCCTTATCTACTCCAAGTCAGAAGAAGAGCATGAGCAACATCTGAGAGTTATCCTAGAAACCCTGAGAGAGCATCAGTTATATGCCAAGTTCAGCAAGTGTGAGTTTTGGTTGAAAGAAGTAGGATTCCTAGGACATATTGTGTCTGCCGGAGGAGTCTCTGTTGATCCCACCAAGATCAGAGATGTCGAAGCATGGGAAGCCCCAACCACACAAACCCAAGTCCGTGCATTTCTCGGATTAGCAGGGTATTACCGCAAGTTCGTCGAAGGATTTTCGAGCATAGCAAGACCCATGACCCAATTGTTGAAGAAGGACAAGAAGTTTGAATGTGAGACAAAGGAGATGGATAGAGTTAATCAAGGATTATGACCTTGACATTCACTATCACCCTGGCAAAGCCAATGTGGTAGCGGATGCTCTTAGCAGATTGCCCTGTAGGCTAAACACCATGATCAAGGAGAAGCAACCCAGTTTGTATGAGGAGTTGGAGCAGTTTAGGACTGAGCTAGTTAGCTAAGGATTTTTAGCTAGCATTGAACTTCGACCAACATTGATTAGCCAAAATAAGGAAGCCCAGAAGGGAAATGAAAGTATCAACGGAACCAAACGTTGTATTAGTACAGGAAAGGTACCTGGATTCACCGAAGACGAAGAAGGAGTTCTATGGTACAAAGGCCGTATCTATGTGCCAGCAGATTCAGAACTGAAGCAAGTCATCATGCAGGAAGCTCATGATACTCTTTATTCTATCCACCCCGGAGGAAAAAATATGTATCAAGCTTTGAAAGAGCAATTTTGGTGGAACAAGATGGAGAGAGAAATCGGAAGCTACATAGCCAAGTGTGATATCAGTCAAAGAGTCAAAGCGGAACATCAGAGACCCGCAGGACTATTGCAACCACTACAGATTCTGGAATGGAAATGGGATTCTGTCAGAATGGACTTTATCACCGGTTTGCCTACTTCTAGTAAGGGAAATGACTCAATTTGGGTCATCGTTGATAGATTGTCCAAAGTAGCTCATTTTATACATGTCAAGACAACTTACCAGAGTTTGAAGCTAGTAGAGTTGTACATTGCTAGAATTGTTAGTCTGCATGGAACCCCCAAGACCATAGTATCAGATCGAGGAACCCAATTTACCTCGAGATTTTGGCAGAAAGTCCAAGAAGGATTAGGAACCAAGTTGAATTTCAGCACCGCTTATCACCCGCAAACCGATGGACAGAATGAAAGAGTCAACCAAATCTTAGAAGATATGTTGAGAGCTTGTGTGTTAGAGAATGGATCAAAATGGGAAGATTGCCTGCCTTTCACAGAATTCTCATACAACAACAGTTATCAAGCCAGTTTGCAAATGGCACCATTTGAGTTCCTATACGGAAGGAAGTGTCGTACCCCTTTGAATTGGTTGCAAGTAGGAGAGAGTCAGATTTTTGAACCCGACATTCTCTGAGAAGCTGAAGAGAAGGTTCACAAAGTCCATGAGCACCTCAAGACCGCCCAATCCAGACAGAAGAGTTATGCTGACAAGAGACGGAGAGACCTGACTTTCAATGTCGGAGATTTCGTGTATCTCAAGGTTTTGCCATTGAATGGAACGCAATGTTTTAACGCAACGTTTTAGTCTGAAAGGAAAGTTAGCCCCCAGATATATATCAGACCCTTCAAGATTCTGAATCGTTGAGGAGAAGTATCTTATCAACTGGAACTGCCAGAAGAGATGTTAGCCAACCACAATGTGTTCCATATCTCGTTACTTCGCAAATGCCTAGAAGTGCCAGAGAAGACTGAAGTGTTCAAAAACATCGATCACCGAGCACTTTAATCACCAGGATCAACAAGGATCTGACGTATCATGAAGTGCCCATCTGTATCTTGGAAGAAGCCTACAGAACCACCAGGACCCGGAGTATCAAATTTCTCAAGATTCAATGGAGCAACCATACCGAAGAATAAGCCACTTGGGAGTGAGAAGATTACATTAGGACTGAGTTTCCAGATCTCTTTAGTTCCTAGTTTTCTTTCTTAAATCTCGGGACGAGATTTTGTTTAAGGGGGGAGGGTTTGTAACATCCCAAAACTTAATCCAAAGTTAATCAAGATCAAATCTACCCAATTTAGGGTTACCAAAAACTTTACCATTTAAAAATCTTTAAGCATTCATATGTGTGTGCATTTAAAATATGAGTTGTTTTGAATTGCCATGTTTGAGTGATCTATTGGTTGTAAAATGATTCTAAGGTGAATTACACGTCATCTAGATCATCCCCAAGCAAATCCCAAAGAAAAAGAAATCAAAAAGAATAAATAAAGGAAATGGTCACTTTTGCCATTTTAATCACCTAGCCTACTTTGGCTATTCCTAGCACTCAATTCCCAACAGAGACAATTGTGGATCTTTGCACCCCTTGCTAGTACAAGTAGTGATGTGCCAAGGTCCACTTTATGATCTCCCAAAAACTATCAAACTCTAATTTTAAATGACAATTGAAAATTGAATCTAATGTATATATCAAGATCACACTATTTCAAAAACCAACCAAATGGACTCCATTTTAAAATCCCAAGAAAACCTAGATGCTTAAGCATAAGATAAACAAATCCACAAAAAATCATCCAAAAATTCAAATATTTTGTTCATGCGGCCATTTGATCGAACACCTTGTAAGTAGAATCATTATGGCCTAACTAACACTGTTTTGGAGCAAATCTTGTCAAGCCATTTGATGCACATTGATCACCTTGGTCTCCCCCAGGCCCAACCAGACCAAAACCAACCCCTGCCCTAGCCCCGGGCACCAGTACCACGCCGCCCCGAAACCATGGTCGCCGGCTGATGTCTACGCACTTCTATTCTTGTAGACAGTTGTTGGGCCTCCAAGTGCAGAGGTTTGTACAACAACGACAAGTTTTCCCTTAAGTGGATCCCCCAAGGTTTATCAAACTCAGGGAGGAAGTGGTCAAAGGTATCCCCTCTTAAGCAAACCTGCAATCAAGATACAAGAAGTCTCTTGTGTCCCCAACACACCCAATACACTTGTTAGGTGTATAGGTGCACTAGTTCGGCGAAGATATAGTGAAATACAAGTGGTATAGATAATTATAAGCGGTAACGGTGATAGAATATAGCTTGATGGCGTGGAAAAGACTAAAGGCAAACTGAAATAAAGATGGAAGCAAGCAAACATGTAACAGATCTAGTAGCAAACGGTGTTTCAATGCTAAGAAACAAGGCCTAGGGATCATACTTTCACTAGTGAACACTCTCATATAAATATCTTCTCTTTATGATACTACTCTTAACTACTCTCCGGTTGGACACTCTAATCAACGGTAGGGCTATAACAGCACACCTCAAAGTAAGCCTTTCCCATCTAGAAAACCCCACACTGTCACCTTGAGTACTAGCTGAGTCCAACAAACACCACAATTTCATAGAAACATACAACTCCAAATATAACTCATAACAAGTATTTGTAATCTCTAGCCTAAGTGCCACCATGGTGAGCACGCTGTCACTTTCACACACATGGGGAGAGCAGAGATCTAATAAAGCACTTGAGTAGCAACGTAGATCTACTTGATTACAAGCTCATGATCTCAATAAGATCATGCATAGAGAGAGATGAACACATAGCTACCGGTAGAACCCTTAGCCTCGAGAGAGAACTACTCCCTCCTCAGCATGGGAATCAGCAACGGTGATGGAGATGGTGGTGGAGATCGATGGAGATGGCTCCGGGGGCACTTCCCCGTCCCGGCAGGGTGCCAGAACAGAGACTTTCTGTCCCCCGAATCTGCCCATCGGTGGCGGCGGTGTAGCGGAACTTTTCGTGGATTTCTGATTGACGCTCTAGGGTTTATGCCTCGGGAGGCTTCTTATAGACCAGAGGGCAAGGTCGGTGGGCGGCTAGGGGGCCCACACCATGCCCTGGAGCGGCCTAGGTGGACCCGCGCCTAGGGGTGGTGTGGCCACCCTGTGGCCCCTCTCTGACTCTCCTTCTGGCTCCGTGAGTCTTCCGGGAAAATAGGCACTTTGGCTTTTGTCCCGTCCAATTCCGAGAATATTCATTTTCTGACTTCCTAGAACCAAAAACAGCAGAAAACAGGCAACTAGCACTGTGGCATCTTGTTAATAGGTTAGTCCAAGAAATCACATGAAAAGTGCTCCAAAGTTGGAACAAAACACAAGAAAGTGGATAAAACCAAGCATGGAACATCAAAAATTATAGATACATTTGCCATGTATCAACATCCCCAAGCTTAACTCCTGCTCGTCCTCGAGTAGGTAAGTGATAAAAAGAAAGAATAATTTTTGAGGTGACATGCACCATCAAAGACTTGATCAAAGTATTTGTAAAACATTCAAAGCTGGGATCATAGTACTCCAACCATAACATGAAAGACAAAGTTCTAGCAATAAGCAAAGAAACTATGATGCAACATGAAAAGGCACAAACAAAAGATTCATGAATAACAATGCTTTGCAAGACGTTTGTTTGTTTCACATAAATAAAACATAGCATAATAGTATTCATCTTGTCCCTCAATAGAGTAGCAAATATAAATGCATAGGACACCTTCAAAGTTCATAAGAGTAACTAGATACAATAGTTTAAAACAAGCAATATCAAAGTATGCATCAATCAACTAGTCTTGGGACAATGCACATAGAACTAAGAATGGCCACTATGCTCTCAAAGTAGGTGCATAAAGATAGAAGGTGGAGACTCAATATAATGGTGGAAGAAAGGCCTTTGTAAAAGGAAGTAGGGATTCAAGTTTCATAAAGAGCTTCCAAAAATTATGGTACTTATAGCTTTCAGCTCTCATTGCCCCTATCATAAGCATCTTGAAGTGATTAAGGTTAAAGTGAACAAACTATGGTGTACATGCTTGACGAAGTATAAGTCAGAAATCTCATGTCCCTTGTATACGAGGGCCTCTCCTCATGCTACTCAAGTTTAGTCACCGGTAAGTTCTTGTCATTGTAAGTACATGTGTATCATTGAGAACCACCAATGGGGTACCCCTTGCCCGATGATACGGAAGAATCCCCATATTAAAATGACAAGGCAAGCAGACAACAAGCATCTCAGCATTCTTCTTATTTACCATGGGAATATGGTGCTTTTTTCTCTCTTTCCTCTTTTCATAGTATCTCTTTTTTTTCTTTTTTTCTCAATATAGGACTCTCTTTTTTTATAAGAAGAATGCTTCATAGACAACTCATTATGGTTACGCTGCAAGTTTCCACCATGTCAGCATGGATTAGACCAGCGGCCCAGGCGTTTCTCTAACACATATACATAACTTCATGGACTTACAAGCTCCCCTTTCATTTCACACCGACGACATCCATATACAAAAGAGCATGATATCAACTAGGTACAAGTACCAAGTGCAATGTTGAAAGCGTTCCCCATGAAAGCATGGTTCTTCTAATTCCCAACAAATAAGTGCAAGCATATACAACATAGACGACACAATGGTTCAAGTTTATTAAGGGAAAGAAAAGTAAAGTGTGCCATCAAGTTCGTGAGAGCTTTAATCACTAGTTTTCTCATAACAAGTTTAATTCGGAAGATAAACAAAAGCATGAATATACTTGGTATAGCATAAGCTAGTAGGTAGGTATGGTGGACTCTTTGGAATAACTTGGTTTAGGGAGTTGGATGCAAGAGTGCAACTCATACTTGGTTGTGGAGGCTAGCAAAAGACTGGGAGCGACAAACTAAGAGAGCAGTAATGGCCATAATCATGCAGAGCGACAAAACATCATTGATCAAAGCATAAAGGGATACTAAAAGTTGAAAACTAAAGGATCATAAAGGATATGGTGACTTGATATAGTCATAGCATGGTGTGAGCATGTGCCAAGTCAACCCAAATAAAGCATCAAAGGAGAATACCACTATACTATGCTTTAATATGCTAAAACAACGCATGATTCATCCAAGGCATATTAAGCAATCTCAATTGTTTATAACAAGTCATGCTACAACAAAGAATACTAAGCATAAAGCCAAAACAATATCAAGCATGGCATGACAAAGCATAGGCCACAGTCAAAAACAAGCTCTCTTTACCACTTAAGCATGAACTTTCCTACTCTTTTCCAATCCAAACCAAACTATTTGAAACAACTCACAAAAATGATAATAAATAAAGATCAGTGAGCTTGTCTCACAAATCTACAAAGAAGAACTAAAAAGTTCTAAGCTGAAAGCACGAGAAAACTAAGGCTAAACACAGTGCTAGCAAAAGAGAACACTCACAGAACAATAAGAATGAAAACTAGAGTGTTCTAGGCAATGAAAACGGAGCGTGTCTCTCTCCAAAAGAAGTGTGTTGGGATCCAACCAACTTATTCAGCAAACTAAGGAAACCAAGCAAATGAAAAATAAAAAAATGAAAACGAAAAAGAAGACGCTCCAAGAATAACACAACTGTGCATGAAACAATAAAAACGAAGTGTTTGGAAGAAACCTGGGATTTTTATTGATGAAGAAGGGGATGCCTTGGGCATCCCCAAGCTTTGACGCTTGTACTTCTTCGATATTTCTTGGGGTGACACGTGTGTCATCCCCAAGCTTGAGCTTTAGTCCATCCTTCATCTCATTACTCATTCCTTCCATACACCTGCAATTTTTCCTTCATACAAAACTTCACACAATCTCATTAGCAATATTAGTGCACTCAAGATAAATAAGTCTTAAGGTTCAGTTCTAACATCAAATAAACTTCCATTAAAACACTAGCTACTGTAGCACTTCCCTCAAAAATCTCAATTCCCCAAAAGAACTCAAAAAGGAACCAACAGGAAGCAAATGCAAATAATTGCAAAAATCTGTCAAAACAGACCAGCAGGTAAAGACGATTTTTTTAAAAAACCTTATGTTGCTCAAATCAAAAAGTATTAAACTAACGAAAGTTAGATAACAACCTGAGGCAGAAGCACAAAAATTTACGCCTCAAAAAGACGTTCAGAGATTTTACACGAATTTTTACGGTGAAGCACAAAAATCTGTTTCGGGACAGCAACTTTCCTAATCATTACTTCTCTCTCATTAGAGGTTACTCTTGGCACAAAAAGCAAATAAAAAGGATAAGGACAGGTTATTACAGAGGTAATAACTTCCAAGACTCATCTAAAACTTTTGGGTTATCTCCCAATAAGTACTTTTCTTTAACGCCTTTAAGTTAGGCATGATAGTTTGAGAAGATGCTCGCATAAGAAATATGAATTGAAGTAAAAGAGAGCATCAAGAAGCAAATTCAAAGCACATTTAAGTCTAACCCACTTCCTATGCATAGGAATCTTGTACAGAAACAAGTCATTAAAGCACAAATCAACAAGCATAAGAAAGCAAAACAAGTGCAACTTCAAGACTTTCAACATAAAGAGGGGAAACTTAATATTGTTGAGATACATAAAACCATGTTTCCCTCTCTCATAATAACTTTCAGTAGCATCATGAATAAAATTAACAATATAACTATCAGATAAAACATTCTTATCATGAGCCACATTCATATAATAATTATTACTCTCCACATAAGCATAATCATTCTTATTAATTGTAGTGGGAGCAAATTCAACAAAATAACTATCATTTTTATTCTCATCACCATAATCATCAAATATAGGAGGCATATTGTAGTCATAATTAATTTTCTCCTCAATAGTAGGTGGACTGAAAATATCATATTCATCATTGTAATCATCATATATTGGAGGTTTGGTATCATCATAAGCAATAGAATAGCTATCTTCCAAAGTTGGGGAACTAAAAAGATCATTTTTATAGGAACTAGCTTCCCCAAGCTTAGACTTTTCCATAGCATTAGCAATAATGGTGTCCAAAGAATTCATACTAACAATATTGCTATTAGCATGCACATAAAGTTCCATAGGTTTTTAAATTTTCTCTTCAAACACTTCATGTCCTATCTCAAGATAGATACTAGAAAGCTCTCTAATTTTGTTGTTGTTTTCCATTAAGCCTAACTAGTGAAAACAAGAAACAAAAAGACAAAATTTCAGAATCTAAAGGAAATAACTTCGAGCACTCACACCGGAGGATGTGAGTACCTTTTACCTTACCTCCCCGGCAACGGCGCCAGAAAATAGGCGTTTGCCGTGGGAGGTTCTTCTTCTTTAATCCTCTGGTGTGAATACCTTTTACCTTTCCTCCCCGGCAACGGTGCCAGAAAATAGCTTGATGTATACGCACTTCTATTCTTGTAAACAGTTGTTGGGTCTCCAAGTGCAGATGTTTGTAGAACAGCGGCAAGTTTTCCCTTAAGTGGATCCCCCAAGGTTTATCGAACTCAGGGAGGAAGTGGTCAAAGGTATACCCTCTCAAGTAACCCTGCAATCAAGATACAAGAAGTCTCTTGTGTCCCCAACACACCCAATACACTTGTCTGGTGTATAGGTGCACTAGTTCGGCGAAGAGATAGTGAAATACAAGTGGTATAGATAATTATAAGTGGTAACGGTGATAGAAGATAGCTTGATGGCGTGGAAAAGACTAAAGGCAAACTGAAATAAGATAGAAGCAAGCAAACATGTAACAGATCTAATTGCAAACGGTGTATCAATGCTTAGAAACAAGGCCTAGGGATCATACTTTCACTAGTCAACACTCTCTCATAAATATATTCTCTTTATGATACTACTCTGAACTACTCTCCGGTTGGACACTCTAATCGATGGTAGGGCTATAACAACACACCTCAAAAGTAAACCTTTCCCATCTAGAAACCCCACACTGTCACCTTGAGCACTAGATGAGTCCAACAAACACCACAATTTCATAAAGACATCCAACTCCAAATATAACTCATAACAAGTATTTGTAATCTCTAGCCTAAGTGCCACCATGGTGAGCATGCTGTCACTTTCACACACATGGGGAGAGCAGAGATCTAAGAAAGCACTTGAGTAGCAAGGTAGATCTACTTGATTACAAGCTCATGATCTCAATAAGATCATGCATAGAGAGAGAGATGAACACATAGCTACCGGTAGAACCCTTAGCCTCGAGAGAGAACTACTCCCTTCTCATCATGGGAATCAACAACGGTGATGGAGATGGTGGTGGAGATCGATGGAGATGGCTCCGGGGGCACTTCCCCGTCCCAGCAGGGTGCCGGAACAGAGACTTTCTATCCCCGAATCTCCCCTTCGATGGCGGTGGCGCAGCGGAACTTTTCGTGGATTTCTGATTGATGCTCTAGGGTTTATGCCTCAGGAGGCTTCTTTTAGACCAGAGGGCAAGGTCGGTGGGCGGCCAGTGGGCCCACACCATGCCCTGGCGCGGCCTAGGTGGACCCGCGCCTAGGGTTAGTGTGGCCACCCTGTGGCCCCTCTCCGACTCTCCTTCTGGCTCCGTGAGTCTTCCGGGAAAATAGGCACTTTGGCTTTTGTCCCGTCCAATTCCGAGAATATTCATTTTCTGACTTCCTAGAACCAAAAACAGCAGAAAACAGGCAACTGGCACTGTGGCATCTTGTTAATAGGTTAGTCCAAGAAATCACATAAAAAGTGCTCCAAAGTTGGAACAAAACACAAGAAAGTGGATAAAACCAAGCATGGAACATAAAAATTATAGATATCTTTGCAATGTATCACCGGCCGATCGTGCCCGAGCCACAGCAGACCGGCAACCCCTCTCCGCCGCTCCAGGGAGTGAGGCGCCACCTCACCGCCGCCCACGGTCCACCCCTCAATCAATGCCAGCCTCTGGACCACCCCAGAACCGCGCTGCCCTTTCTCTCTGCGCCATACGCAGCGCACGCCAGAGCGCCCTCGCCGCCAGCATGCCACAGACCGCGCCTCGACACCAGACCACGCACGCCGCTCTGCCTCGACCCCCTCAACCCGCCAGACACGGCCGTGCACCGCCGCGCAACCCACAGTCCGCCTACCTCGCCCACGCTGGTAGCCCCCTGTATCGCCGTCACCGACGAGCCACACCCATACCTCACTACCTCACCATCGAGCCTATATAAGGAGGCCTTCCCAGCACCATTTCTTCACACCATCTTACTCCACTCTCTCCACTAACTGTTTCCCCTCTCTCTTTCCCCTCTCTCGCCGGAGCCGCTCGAGCAGCACATCGCTGGAATTCCGCCGGAGGTAGCCGTTGCAGAGGAAGAGACGTGGTCGTCAATTTCGTCCACCTCAGCCCCTGCCGCGACCTCGCCTGAGCCTGCCGTCACCGTCCAGTTCGTTTGCCCCCCTCGCCGCACTAGCTGGAGCCCTGGTACGTCCCCAGTAGACCCCCACCGACCACTTAGGGTTCAGTCTCTCCGGCGACGAGTTCGTCGTCGATGACGACCGTGGAGCGTAGATCTTGTTCTAATCGTGTGGTCCTGATCTCCCCGTACCGCTTTGGGTTTTAAGTGCCACTGACATGTGGACCCCCTTGCCAGTTGCCCGCTGCGCCATTGAGCGTCACTGGGCCGGCCCTATTAGTTTCCCGTGCTGACCCAGTAATTCAAATTAGGATTTTTCTATTTAGATTAAAAATCAATTCTGTCCCTTAGTTCAAAAATCAATTCAGAGCGTTATACAAATCCAAATTGAGTGATTCCAATTTTCTGGGAAAGATAATGAAAATCTCTATCAAAGCCCGTTGGATTTAAATCATTTACAGTTAAATATCTCTCCTAGTAAAAATAACAAGATAGAAGCTTTTTCACATTCAAACATTTTTATAAAATCAACCATAATAGCTTTTGGGTTGATTCCAACTCTCAAAAATCACATTTAACCATACCTATCTGAATATGTAATAATATTAAGGTTTGCATGTAGTGACTTTGGACTAGTACCAAAATAATGCTATATAGGCATTTCTAGTCACTTTAAATCATTAATTATTAAACTTAAGCATATTAAAATGTGACCCAACATTTAAATCACATTCCCATATGTTAGAATATGTGGTGATGACATGTGTCCACATGATCCCATATTTTTATTGGAGAATATTAAATCTTAGTTAATTTCAATGAGTAGAAATTACTTTTCTCAAATAAAAAGAATGAAACTAGTTAATTAAACCTTGTGATGCTTGTGATGATAATAGATCATAAAATGTGTGCCTTAGTGTGCTAAGTAGACTAGTTAAGTATTGTTTGGTTATTGTGTATCCCGTATGTATTTATAGAAGATAGTACCGACTGAGCTTTCGAGGAGGAGGAGTTCTACCAAGAGGAGAAGGAAGAAAACTTCAACCACTGCACAAACCAAGGAAAGATATTGTTAGCAAGATAGCACTATAAAGGTTAACCCTTGCAAGTTTACTTGCAAGCCTAGCACTTCAAGTAAACTGAGCAAGCTAACACTTGCAAGTATTATACTAGCAAGCCATCATTAATAATGCAAGCTAACCCTTGCAAGCTAGATAACCTAAGAAAAGGCATTAGGCATGCTTTGGTTATACCCTTTGACTATTACCTACCCCAAGTTTTATTTCCAAGCTTTACTTTCTTTACTTTACCAATGTCCTTTACTTGTTTAAAGGTAGCATAAAAAGTATAAAACTTGACCTATCTAGTTAGATTTAGAGGTCATTCTATGGCATGAGATTGATATTAGCACCCCATATTAGTGAACACTCTTAACTTAGTAGTTTAGAGCTAAACCAAAACTTGATTCACTTTAGATGGGAATACTTGATGAAAATGAATTGTGAAAACCTTGGAATGATGAGTCATTCTATTGAGATGTTTGACATGTGTTGAGAAACACAAATGGTTTATGATGATGAAAATGTTGAGGCATGAGCCTTAGCCCTTTTACAAAACTGATGGTTGGGTTCGGATGCGATACCATTCCAATTTTACCGTACAACCACAATACCTGAATTGGGTAAGGCTTAGCCGGAAGTTTATATGCATTAGTATTAGTTCCCTCGCGGGAGAGGTTTGAGCTGAGGCTACCTCTCAATGTTGTCACCTATGCAGTTCCTAGGATGACAGATGGTCATGGCTGGGAGGCCATACTCATAGGAGAGGTGCTTATACTAGGGTGTGTAAAGGAAAGGTTATGTTTGATTATCTGCATACTAAGTATGATGATTCAGGGTTATCCCTGACAGATGTATCGAATCTTGTGGTGAAAGTGTACCACCTCTGCAGAGTGTCAAACTATTCAAATTGCCGCTTCCGCGGTTATGGACAGTTGGGGTGGCCATATTGTTCCGTTGTCAGATGTTTTCAAAACAATTTATGAAATGAATTGTGACATGACTTGACCACAACAGAGTTGTGACTATGACAATTAAGTTCCCACTTAGGTGATTTCAAACTTTATTTTTATCTTTCTTTGTTTCTGAACTCAGCTTAGGTTTCAAACTTAACTTTACAAATGAACTTAGAGTTAGCATTCCTACTAGAACTATCTTACTTATTAGTGGTAGTTTGCGAGTACTTAAAGAGTACTCATGGCTTTTGTCCCTGGCTATTCCCGTGGCCAGACTATGAAGGATACTACCAAGATGAAGGACAACAGGACGGCTATGATAACTAGGACTATCTTCCATCGTCAGCATTGCCTGTGCCCCTGAAGATGGACCCCACCGCTACGCTTATTATTTTATTCCGCTACTTGTTGTATTAAGACTAGATCATGAGATCCTTTATTTCTGTAAGACCTTATTATGGTTTGTAATGGATGATGTATTGTGATATCCAATCTGTTATGTCTTGCAAAAATGGTAATCTTGGGATTGCGATGTATGGCATAACATGCATCTGGGATTAAAAATCCGGATGTGGACATTTTATCCTTTTAACCAATTGTCAATAGGGAAGGTAATCTCGGGAAGAACCATTTTCTACATTTATAATTGCAAAAAGGAATTTAGACTAAGTTTATAATTAAATGAGTTAATAATAACTCCACTCAGAAACACCTATCCCATGAAGGGTTCCTAGTGATAACATGACCCCTATCATCCACATCTCCCCCGATCATCACGGCCATCAATGTGGGTTCAAGGGTGGACGCTAAACGTCGGTCACATCATTCATGCGACTCGTGATCGATCTTTCGACCATCCGCGTTCCGAGGCCATGTCTCCACATGCTAGGCTCGCCAACTCAACCTTAGTGTATTCGTTGTGCAACATGGCTTATACCCACTGTATGTGAACGTAGATATGTCTGACACCCATGCCTGTACCATGGATCACCTCATACCAAAGAACTTTCTTGGTGGTGCACACTAAGGGGGAACACAATCGTTGGTAATTTTAACAGGGATCATCTTATTAGGCTACCGTCGAGTATCTAATACTAGCACATAATAAGATATACAAACAATAACATTGAATGTGAATGCGATGTGATATGGTCCTTCACGTCGTGATCTCCATCCGTCGTCACCGGATTCTGGCGCCAGGGTTCCAGCGTCGTAGACACCAGGGTATCCGTGTCTTTCCGGCGTGGTAGTCCGTCACCTCCGTGACTATCTACTACTATGTAACAAAAGGTAATCACTTTACCTTTGCCACAACCATATCACAAAGCAACGCCCCCTACAAAACAAAGTTAGATGCCTCTACTTTATCTTTGCATGTTTTACGTGGCTGAATGGGCTTTCGCACAAGAACCAGTCTTACCTACGAACTTTCAGCACAACGCTGATCAAGTAGTTGTCTCTACTACACCCCTTTCGGGGCCCTCTGTTGCAAATGGCATACCAACTAATGCAAGAGAGACAGACACCCCCCCTAAGCCACTTCATACGGTACAAGCCGTATGTCAAGCGTGGACCAGTCTCGCGAATGAACGCGCAAAGTTGGTTGGGGGCCGCTTCATCAAGCATTACTGTGGTATACACTAGTACACGTGGGAGGGTAACAACTAAAAGATCAACGCCCACACGCTACATCTCGTGTGTTCTACCTGTACTAGCATTACTACGCATAGATCTAGCTCTGATACCACTGTAGGAGTTCCGCGTATGAAAAAAATAAATTTTATCCTACGCCCCTGAAACCCTGAAGCTGCTAGGACCTATCTATTAGTAATACAGTAATGGGAGGGGCTGTTCACGAACTTACCCTTGAAGACCGAAAAGCGCTGTCAATGCTCAGGAGAGCGTGGTTGATGTAGACGAGCCGAAGCTGACCTCAAGGTCGTGATGAAGTCCTTGCGCTCCTGTGGCTCCAACGACTTGAGTGCCTCAAGTGCGACACCTCGTGGGGAGTTACACACGTCTGGTGCCTGACGATGACTCCCGCTTTCCCGATCCAGCAGCAGTTGCGGAAGTATAGCTCCCAGATCCGAATCCCGCAGCGCGACAGCGCTCTGCGGTGAATAAGTCTCTCGTTCGTGCAGTCTAGACTTGGGACCGCGGTCACAGGAGAGAGAGAGAGAATATCAACTGGAGGTCCTCCCAAAAGTGAGAAGACCTTTATTGATTATTGGGTGTATTTATTTGGCCAAATACCCCCACTATATATAGGGGGAGGGGAAGTACTACCTCCCTCAAAGTCCTGAGGTGGGACTAAAGGAGAGGAGGGGGAGGGAGGCCGCTGGCCAGCCCTAGTGGGCCCTGCGCGGGGGGCTTGGCCCAGCCGGCCAGCCCCCTTGCCCTTCTCCCTCTCTCCTTTCCCTAATGGGCCCTTTCCCTCTGGAATTTGGCCCATTAAGCCTTTGACCATTTAAATTAATTTTCTATTTATTAAATAATTATGAATAAATGATTAAATAAATATTTAACATTCATTCACATATTATTCAACCTTCGTGGCTATGGAACACTTCCACCTCCACTCGGGACATCCTCCGGACTTACCTAAACCCTTCCGGTTTTCTCTCTACTATCCTTTGGAAATTCTTCCGATCCTATAAACACTCTCTAAGCATCATCAAGCCCTTAAGCGTGATACCCCACGGTTCGGGAACACTACAAACATGGTCGGGACACTCCCACACCAATGATCGACAGAGGGACCTGGATGGCCATGTGACCCCTGTGCGTTCCACGAAGATCTTTCCTCGTTTAAACCGAGACAGTCGTGTCTTATTCCCTTTGTCTCTCGATACTTGCGTTGTCCGAGATATGATCAATGACATCACCATGTCGTGTTCAATCTCATTACCGAACAATGCTACTTGACTCGTTCCGACAAGTGATATCCCTGTGATCAAATCACACGTTGCGCAGCTATTGGATATTACTTCTCCGAGTGGGCCCTCGAGTATCTTCCTGTCACATGGACGGACAAATCCCGCTCTTGACATATATTGCCTCTATGGTTTCCTCTGAGTACCTGAACACACCTTTATAACCATTGTATTACCAAGTGGCGCTTGATGCTATCTAAGCACTCTCGGGAGATAGTGATTGATATAGCCTCACGGTCTAAGGAATAGTCTACGAGGATCCATTTCTAATCATCGTAACTTGAACTTCGTGACATGATCGGGTCACGATGTTTAGGTTGGGTATTGGTTCATCTTCTCATTCTCAGAATGAGATGACTCCATTTCCAACTGGCATAAATGCCACATGATCAGGAAACATGATCATCTGTTGACCAATGAACCAATGACTAGAGTTTCACTCGGAACCCCTGGTTGTTTATATATGACACGCGTATTGATGTTTCCACTCAATACAATTATAGCATGATATAAAACTTAATCATAAACTATATGAAGTATGATAATAGTCCTTACTACTATTTGTATCTAGGGCATATTTCCAACATGAAATGCCAGGCAAGCAATTCCCCATGCTTGCATACATATAGTACCTATGCTTCCATCTTACTCTTGCATCACTGAGTCACGATTGCATTAAATTGAATCCCAAGTATTGCATAGCCTTTACTTTTAAACCCCGCCAAAGCTTGTACCTCCATCCCATGAGCCATTACTGCAGGAGTTGTTTGAGCCATGCGAGTCGTAGAATTGCATGTGTAGGGTTTGTGCGAGTCTTTGGATAACGAGGTACCTAAACAACTTAATTGAGTAGAGAACTAATGAAAGAGGCATTGATGAGCATTATCTGCTATTTGGTTCTTTAAGCTCACTTGTGTCCCGTAGGACCCCGAGTACTTGATTCTTGTTCCTTGACTATTCACACTATCCCCATACGGGAGACCCTATGAATCCCCCTTTTCCTGAGCTTGATTCACACTTTATTTCTTGGGGCCACAAAGTAGTTTGGGGCTTTATTACTATCCTGTACTTATGCCATGCCTTACTGCTTTATTTACGATTATGCATGGAGCACCTGTACTGTTTAGGAATGTGGAATGTTTTCGCGGTATCGATAAGCCCGGTCACATTTTCGGGTTCCCAGTCGTTTACAACCATTGGAACAAACCCTGGGTCCATCTCGGAGCCGGCCAACTTTGTTGCGGGTAGCTTAGTGGGGTGGCCCCTGAAATGATTTATGAATCCTGTGAATGCTTTGTCGTGAGTCCTCGTTGCGTTTTATTTGGTTCTTCCCGAGGTTAATCGTGTGTGTGTTGCTATTTGTGCACCCCTGCAGGGTAAATCTTTCTAAAAGCCGTGTCCGCGGTTATGGACGACTTGGAGCACAATTTCTCGATCATAGACAAGCATAACTAAAGTACCACCTTTAATTTGACTAAGACATGACTAGTAAATAGAACAATACTCATGGAATGGTTAATAAAATTGCCAATAGATGGGTTGTTCTTCCGCCTTCTCATCGGTAAGCGAGCAGGAGGACGAGCAAGGTTATTTATGTTGCTTATATAACTGTTTCTATTAATTAACGGGCATCCGTCTATCTCTGGTTGGGCGGATGTGTAGCGAGTCTCTATAGCTCTTTGTAGATATTATCTTTCGCTGCAATTCCATCACCCCCAGGTTGTTTCCTTTAGATGCATTAAGACTTGCTGAGTAACCCTAGGGTCTCACACGATAAATATTTAGTTTAGGTGGACAGGTATACTCTCAGGAAGGCTACTGGGTTAAGGAGACGGATGATGGTGGCAACGATCATCGGGTGTAGAGATTCCGGGGATGGAGATCCGTGAGATCTGTGGGCGGGATGTGCTTATTTTCAGAGCATCTTATGCCGATTTGCTTCTTATCCGTACTCGGATCATGTTTTCTGCGTCCACTTGATACTCTATTGTGTGATGTTTGAGGATGTATCCTAAAATATTATATCTATCTAGGATATTTGGATCTTGCCGTATGGCATTGAATATTTCTGTTTCCATTATTTCTAGATGGTGTGACTCTGATGTATATTGTAAGTCGCAGACATACATGCTCATTTGTGTATGTCGTGGTCGCGTTACCTGTCGCTTACGCCGCTCGCTCATGTCCCATGTTCTTGAAAGTGGATAAGGGGTAGGCTGGTACCGTGCCCTACTCCGCTTCGACGGGGCTACACGTGGGTGGCCTTGGGCCTCCGCAGTATAATGCCTTGTCCACTTTTGGTTCGTCCAGGCTTGAACTTAGAGCGTAATATCTGAGGTATTACAGCATCCTATCACGTCACGTGTACAACCTGCCAGGAAACTGATAACCATGGGATTTGACAACTTCTAGAAACTAGCCACGCCATATTTTCCCACCATGTATGAATATTACAATATTAGGTTTTAACCCTGATGACCAAAAAAGGTCATGGCCATATCGACATCATAGTTAATGTACTCTTCTTACATTAATTTGGTATATAGGTGCTAGGCGTAGTAGGAAATGTTGCCGGTGGGAGTCTCAACATTAGGTCTGTTTTTTAACGGGCAAGGGATGAGTTTGCCCTTTTTCTCCGAACACACTCCATCATTGGAGCAAGCAAGACTGACGATTAAGTCTGCATTTGTGTGCATACCTCGTTCTTACATCGATGCATGTGTGACCAACATATATGCAACCCAAGAAGCCCAGGCCTCATCTAGATTGAGAAGGCCATGTTTCAAAAGAAAAGCAAAACAATCTACTGCCATTGATCAAAACAAGTACCAGTACAAGAGTATTAGTTCTACAAAATACTTTAATAATAGCAACATCAGCACATTTGCGAGATTCAGTAGCTTTTAAAAGATTTTGCAGTACATGCCATATTCTGCACTTGATCTGAACAATTTCCAGTACATAGGAATTGCTACAAAATATATTAGCAGTTGCAGAACTCCATACAAAATACTCGGTAGAAGTATAAAACTACTCTTAGTAGAACCTTAATCTAGCTATGAACGATTACATGTCCCATCATATACTCCAAACATGCATGAGAGAAAGAGAGAGGTCTGAATCACCACAAGATCTGTATGCCAACGATTCGGCGTGTCTAGGTCATGGCCGGGTAGCGCTTGCTTTCCCGCCTAGCACGCTTCTCTCGTTTTACCATCGTCTGTGAATCCTCGTAATAGGCTTTCTCCTGTTCACCCTTAGCAAGATAGATGTAAAATTCATGGATCTTTCCAGCCATTTCCACCACTCCGATTGCGAAAGGAATCTGCCACTAAAATAAATAAAGTAATTAATATTAGAACAGAGGGACTAGAAAATTACATATACATTCATATTAGGATTATTAGGAGAATATTAAGATGTGATATCTCACAATGGGTTGATGTCGTCGTCGATCCAACATTGGAACTCCACGAGGAACTCCGACCAACAATTGAGGAGCTTGACAATAAGTCCTCGCTACCGACATGTAATGGTTGAGCGCCTCCAACGCGGCTTCGGCCGGTGGCTCCCCAATCTTTGGCTCAGAATCAAACTCGAGCGAATAGAACCCACGAAAATCGACCAATGATGATATCCTCACCTCATAGTCCTCCAATTCCCACGCCACAGACCTTACGCGGCTGACGGACAGGACAATCTCCGTGCTGTGCCCGTCAATCTGGCCGATGGACAGCATGCCCGTCTTCCCGATGCCAATGACATTTGTTCTCCGCGAGCACCCTGCATGCACCGGCTTAGACGGGTCCCATTGTTTGACGCCGTAGAGGATTGTGGGCACCTCGACCGAGTGGGTGGATTTGAGGTGCAGATACAACGTTAATTTGTTGTCGACCCAGTTGCATCCTGGCTCCGTGCAGATAAACGGGATGCGGATGCAGGAGATCATGTGGGCATAGAGTTCGTTGAAGGAGAACACTTCCAGGCAGTTGTAGTTTGGGCAGCTGTAACCTTCTCTGCCGACGACTTGGCGGTGTAGCTCCTTGGAGCATGCGGCTAGCCGGACGATGCTTTTAGCGTTGAGACGCTCAATGATTTGGTTGATGACATCATCGCCGACCTTGTTAAAGCCGCTGCACCACCGGCTCTCCCTCGAACCTCTCCAAATTTTGTACAGATGATCCGCCATCATGTTGAGGAGGATTGGGGGCGAGGGCGGATATATATATAGAACTTTTTGGGTTTTTTTGGAGGAGAGGGGTGGTGGTTTGGAAGGAGAGGTTCACCGGGCGAGATGGCGAGGAAAATGTGTGATCAGCGTGGTGGAGAGGATCTCAAATGCGGCCAAGCGGCATCAGCGAGTGTGGATAAACTAAACGGAGATGGGGAAGAGGCGATGGTTCTTTGAAAGAGGTTTTTTCTTTTCTTGTAATAAATCAACCGTGTCACCTTCTGGCGCAGTATAGTCTCATCACGTCGGTTTGACTAGATATATTATTTATTTACAGGTCCTACTGTAGTACTATTTGCATAAGTAGACGTAGTAGGTAGGAGTATTACTCTACCTCCGTCCCGAGGAATAATAAGGCATCCTCGTTTTGGGTGTTTTTTCTTTGACCAAGATTTACTCTAAATATATAGTATAAAGAATGTTGGTAGAAAATTAGCGTTATTGGAAAGTTTTACTCTACCTCCAACAGTAGAGTACTAATTTTACACACATGTAATCAAGTATGTATCTTCTCGGCACCCCCGCACACGATCTCTCCCTCGTTCGGAGTGTGGCGCTCAGCACATGTGCCATGGTTAAGGTTGTGAGCGGGATCCCGCAAAAGTTCCGCCTCTAGTTCATTTTGAAGTTTCTATAGGAGTACTTCAAAATGAACTAGAAGCGGAACTTCTACGGGATGCCGTTTCAACTCTAACATTGGTACGACGGCTCTGTGTCTATCTATCGTGTGCTTATCAGCTACGTTGTGTTGGTGTGCATATGAAGGAATCACTTTGGGCGTTGGGTTGGGGCGGCGGCAAAAAAGTAGTCGCGGATCAAACTTTTTGGGTTTTGATTTTTTCACTTTCTTTATCCCAAACATCTCATGTAAGGTTATTACAAGGATCAACTGTCATGCCCCGAGACCCGGCCCGGTAAAATGACAACTGCCACGCGTATATAGACCTGGAGGCCTATATATCCGTAAGGCTAAAAACACAGCTGAAAAGCTCAAACTAATTTTATTACATATTTATATTACATTTACACAAGAATACAACTAGATTCTCTAAAACACTACCCGTCCACTGATCCAACCTACTCCTCGGATGGCGACATCTTTCGCATCGCAACTCTGATAAAAAACATCGGGAGCAAGGGGTGAGTACGACAAGTACTCAACAAACTAATCATACACACAGTCATATAAATTGTAAAATAGACTTTCTTTTGTGAAAACATGTGTAAAAAGTTATAAATTGTAAAATAGACTTTTTTTTGTAAAAACATGTGTAAAAAGTAAATAGACAATTTAAAAACGCATGGTGCCACCCATGAAAGTAAGCATTCCAAACCCGGGAGTCACAGGGGTTAATATTAACGCTTTTACACTCTGCAGAGGGGTACTCTGACGTCGACAGCCTCGACTAGCACCACACAAGTACTAGAAGAGCAGAGCCCTTTAACCCACTAGAACCCGGACACCTGAATTTACTGATGTCGATGGCTCCTACGGATCCATCACCGACACGTTCCATTTCAGGGCCATCCTCCAGCGGAGAACTCAGCCAGTCCCATACCTGGACTGTGACCGGTACAATACGGTTACCTTTTAATTATAAAAGCGGTCTTATTAATTTGCATGTTAATCTTCAAATCCATATTCATGACAAATACCTAGCTTGTATCGGTGGCTCCAAGCAGATCCATCACCGTATACCGACACCGGCGTATTGGCCCTCCAGCGGAGGGCTCAGCCAGTCCCGTACCTGGAGTGTGACCTGTACAATATGGTTACCTTTTAATTATAAAAGCAGTCTTATTAATCTGCATGTTAATCTTCAAATCCATATTCATGACAAATACCTAGCTTGTATCGGTGGCTCCAAGCGGATCCATCACCGTATACCGACACCGGCGTATTAGCCCATAAATATTTCAAGGAATATTCATATATCACATACTCTCAAATAATGCATCATAATTTAATAAAAACATACTTTACAAAGTATACGAAAGAGATATGAAAAGCTTGCCTAGAAATAGATATCATATCAATATAAATTCCCATGGAAAACCCGCAAATGTAAGCTGATAGCACTAGGAGTAGAATATCAGTCTCCGTGACCAAATGCCAACTCCCTTCTACAATTTTTTAGCGCCTCCACCAAAAATATTTCTATCACGGGCTCCTGGATAAACTTGACTGTTATAGACTACACCCTAATACGATTCAACAGCACCTCTCTCGTACTAGATTTTCAGCTACTCCACATGACATATCGCTGCATCCTCCTCACACATACACCCTCGGGTGGTCTCACTCTCTTCCTTCTCTATTTCTCTTACTGGCACTAGTACTTCCTCAACTGATTGATCTGTGGTGTGTGGCAAAACACGGTAAGACTGCACCTATTTATAGGAAAGAAGGACCGCCTAAGAGTCTAAATATCTAGGCCGCACTGTGTTACCCTTCGCTCATAAGTAAACAAGTTGACCTGCCACGTCCTGGTTACGTGTCATGCTACTAGTCGTTTTTCTCTGGTTTGAAGACACACATGAGCTGACTAACTTCTTCCTTAGCATCCAAGGCTCCACGTATGGACACTCCCAACCAAACCATTTTTGGCTAACCACGATTGCAACCTCATGCAAAATATCTTCACTCTACTAGAACTACATGCATTGCATCGTTCAATATATATGCACATACACATACACTAGTACGAACCATCGATAGACATTTTGCACTTACATGTATTTGTGCTAGGTTGACATAAAAAAACTAGTCAGGTTCTAACTATTTAATTAATTCTCTAGACTTTAGTGTGCTAATCTCCACTTTAAATACTATGGATTAACAAAATCAAAATAATTAGAAGCTAAATATTAATTTACTCAATTTAAGTAATAATCCAAAAATCTGGGTTATCACATCAACACTCACAACACTAGAGAAGGAATATTATACTTGGTATGTATATATTAATATATACACATCCCATCGCATTCAATGCACTTCATTAGCAAGATCTGGCAAAAGTGAGCACCGCGCTGATTTCCTTTTTGTTAAGCAAGTTGTTGTTGTTCTAGTACAAATGGTATGGGTCAGCTAGTGGGTGGAGAAGGAGAGCCAGTCCTGACTGATTTTCCATACTTATTTTTAGGCCCCTTTGTACTAAAACAAGGGTTAGGTGTAATTTTCTCGTTTTTGAGGTCCTTGATGTAACATGTACACTTTCATTAACCATGTTAAGTTGCTAACCGAAGCATCTCGCTCCTTCTAGGCCAAACCTAGTTGAAAAAAGGTGCCACCGCACCACATTTCCGAGAAAGTGGACCATGCTTTCTTATAACTTCCTTGTTTTAGAATTGTTGAATCTTCCTAGCTAGGTAACTTCCCCCACTTAGAGGACTTTATGCCGATTTAACGAAATTATGTCAGATATGAACTACTCCCTCCGATTGATATTACTTATCGCAGAAATAGATGTATCTAGACATGTTTTAGTGTAGACACATCCAATCTAGGGACAACTAATATGAATCAGAGGGAGTACAAGTATACATGATAGGTTACTGTTGAAATTTACAGTTGTCGTTTGTTGGTACCAATGTCGTCAATATATCGAGAACCATCGCGAGATTTTAAAAATGCAACTAACTTCGTGCTAAGAATATCATGCCTTCAAATTTGATAATGTTTTGAAGACACTAAAATAAAACAAATAATAAACCAAATACTTTAATGTGGCGTCCTCTTATGCGTATTGCTCGCCATAAAAAATCAGAAATTTGTGCTTGACACTTCTTTTCAAAACAAAAAACGACTATGTGGCTTCACAATTTCCATACAACTATATAGTGTACAAATAACTTCGAACATCGGCAGTTGGATATAGATTGGCAAAACCCAACATTATGGACCATTGGATCTCTTTCCGTACATTTGATTATGTCATGTCTAGCATATAGAAGATCCTATTATTATTGGCCTCTAGCACCATGAATATACTATGCACAGAAAGTACCGAGAACATGGTTTTCAATGCCACAAGCCAAGTTTCCAGATATAGTGGACAATGTTTTATGTACGATTCCCAAGTTTTATGAGTTTTCAAAGCTTCCGAGCTAACTCGAACCACTCATATGACTTTATGTCTCTATTAACAAAATCATGTCATATTTGAACTAGAAGCTCTAGAAAGTGGTAGATTTCTATCGAAGTTCTACAAAAAGCTTTTGGTGGTACGCATCGGGTAGTTAATATATCGAAAACAATCGAGAGTTTTGACAAATTCAAATTCCTGCTAAGAATTTGTATCTTGACAATTTTGAACCCGTTTTGAAACAATCACATGTAATAAATAAAAACAAAAAAACAAATATTTACGCATGGCATCCTATCATGTCACGTGTACAACCTGCCAGGAAACTGGTAACCATGGGATTTCACAACTTCCAAAAACCAGCCCCGCGATATTTTCCCACCATGTATGAATATTATTAGGTTTCAACCTTGATGACCAAAAAAGGTCATGGCCATATGGACATCATAGTTAATGAAATGTTCCCACATTAATTTGGTATATGGTTCCATCTTGGCGTAGTAGGAATTGTTGCCCGTGGGAGTCTCAACATTGGGCCTGTTTGATTCGCGGGATAGGAAAAACAAAGAAATAGGGAAAACACAGTATTATTAGAATATCATATCCAGTTGAATCCTACAAGATTTGGAGCCTACAGGAATTTTTCTTAAAGAAGTGTTAGATTCACAGGAAAGTAAAGGAATTGTAACATGAGGCTAAGGTAGATTGTTCTTATAATTTTACGAAAGACATGTGATGGCGTCCTTTTGAAAGTATCACATGCCATGCAAAAATGATAAACTTGTGTTTTGACAACTTTTCAAAAACCTAGTTCACAAAATTGTCCTCAATGCGTATGAATAGGTTTCGAGTCGGACAACCAAGGTCAATGCCATATTCTATGATCCACATCATAGTTTATGGTAATTTCCCAATATTATGTAGATTGGTGCATCTTGGCATTATTGTAAACAATATTTTGCCAAGGGGAGTTTCCAAGAAGTATTATGAAAAGAGATGATCTCAAATTTCCATGTGACAGGATTTTTTTTTGCGAAAACTGGAACGATGTTTTCTGCAAAGCAAATAGTAGTACTAGGAAAAAGGAGGATCAAAATGGAGGGGGAAATGAAGACCTACTGTAGAAGAGATTATGTGGTTAGAGAAGGCAGCCCGAGAGGGCTGCAGCGAAGAGGTGTTGAACGCGGTTTGATGTTAGAGCAAAGTTATGAAAAAAAGAGATAGAAATAGAGCGTCGTAGCACCATGGCACACGTGCGCAGCGTCACACTGTGGACGAGGGAGATATCAGCTAGAGGATGGGTGTAATGCAACAAAGGAGAGAGTAGTATACAATTTATTTTCCTTGCTAAGAGGAGTAGCACACTGTAAGGGTGCAGGAGTGAGCACCACCGCTGATTTTCTTTGTTAAGCAAGTACAAGTAGACCTCACAAAAAATGAAAATTTCATCCAAATCCATGCATTTAGCACAAGGACCCTGAAACCTAGCAATGAAGTGTGTGTTTTGAGGTTTGTGCATACTAGCGTGCATCGTGCAAAAGTAGAATCTTTCTAGATGCTAAGAATAGAAAATAAGATCCAATGTTTAGCAATGTTTGGATTTGCCTGTCTTGATCAAACATTTATTGTCCCGTACACCATGTAGTGGTATATATGGTATTATGAGAGATAAGAGACAAGATAAAGATAAGATAAGAAGTACTACGAATGGCCGATCCAACTTTAGGTCTCTCGTAGGAGCGAGGTGCTCGAGAGTTAACACGGTCGATGGAAGTGCAGGTTCCATCAAGGACCTCGTAAAAAGTAAAAAATTATGTCCAAGTCCATGCATTTGGCACAAGGACCCTGAAACTAAGCAATGAAGTGTGCGTTTTGAGCGCATACTAGTGTTCATCGTGCTAAAGACTTTCAGTAGAATCTTTCTAGATGCCAAGAATGGAAAATAAGATCCAATGGTTGTTAGCAATGTTTGGATTTTCCAGTCTTGATTAAAAGGTCAATGGTTTGTACACTCTATAGTGATGGTATGATATTGTAAGAGATAAGAGAAGATAAAGATAAGATAAGAAGTATTACTAATGGCCGATCTAATGGTAGGTCTCGTAGGAGCGAGGTGCTTGAGAGTTAACACGGTCGGTGGAAGTATAAGTTACATCAAGGACCTCATGAAAATGATAATTATTACATCCAAGTCCTTGCATTTATTAGCACAAAGACCCTGAAACTGAGAGCAATGAAGTGTGTGTTTTGAGGTTTGTGCATATACTAGCGTTCATCATGCTAAAAACTATCAGTAGAATTTTTCTAGATGCTAAGAATGGAAAAGAACATCCAGCGGTTGGCAATGTTTGGATTTGCTACTCTTGATCCAACGGTCAATGTTCAAAGTTAATCCGTACACTATGAAGTGGTTTATTGTATTGTAAGAGATAAGACACGATAAAGAGAAGATAAGAAGTACTGTGAATGGCCTACCCAATGGTAGGTCTCGTAGGAGAGAGGTGGTTGAGATGAGTTAACATGGTCGGTGGAAGTACAAGTTACATCAAGGACCTCATAAAAATGAAAATTGCATCCAAGTCCATGCATTTATTAGCACAGGGACCCTGAAAACTGAACAATGGAGTTTGTGTTTTTAGGTTTGCGCATACTAGCATTCATCATGCTAAAGTAGAATCTTTCTAGATGGTAAGAATGGAAAAGAAGATCAAGAGGTTGGCAATGTTTGGATTTGCTAGTCTTGATCCAACGATCAATGTTCAAAGTTAATTTGTACACTATGCAGTGGTTTATTGTATTGTATTGCAAGAGATAAGACATGATAATGAGAAGATAAGAAGTACAGTACTATGAATGGCTGCTCTTTTGAACAACCTTCCCTCCTGATGTTTGGGAAGCAAGTGAAAATTTCGAAAACCGGAATACTTTGAATTTTTGTGCCGCCAAGGACCAAAGTGGTTTCCTTCCTATGTACTCATCGTCCCTACTCCACACCAACGCACGGCTGCCGAACACGCCAGAGACATAGAGTCGTCGTACCAAGGCACACGTGCGTAGTGCCACCCTGTGGATGAGGGGAGAGAGATCAGCCGAACCGATGCGCGAGGGGAAAGGAGAGGAGAGATGGAGCATAGGGAAGGAGATAGAAAACACACGATTTGGTTTGCGTGCATAGGTCCTGAAATTTACTACTAGTAGAGTAGCCGCAGGAGTACCTCGTGTCAGAAACCCATCATAACTTTGCTCTGACATGGAACTGCCTTCAACTTCTCTTCACTGTTGCCCTCTTCCACTGCCAACGTTTTATTCTCTCAACATGTACAGCGCGTGGACAGAGGTGACCATATCTCTAAGCAAAGAAATATACTACTCCCACATTGTGTAAAAAAGCACACCTTAATATGGCCTACTACCCGTTCAAAAAAATATGGCCTACTATGTGGCATCCGCTAAGGTCCACCTTATACATAGTGGAAAAAATAAAGTTATCTTTGAGCCTAAGGTGCACCTCACGCTTGTGGGTTGCCCATAGAGAACAGAAATATCATTTCTCCTCTCTCCCTATTTCATGTGATCGTTTTCAAAAGGGGTTCAAAATTTTAAAGATGCAAAATATTTTTTTTCTTTGAGGAATATGCAAAATCTTAGCTGGAGGCCGAACCAGCCATCATCAATTGAGAATGTTCTTTCCTGGTAGTTGGACACTCACACCGACTACACTGCTTTTACAAGAAGAGATGCACCCATATACTTTCTAAAATACAATTAATTTAAGAGCAATCTATCATGCTTACTTGTAGCTCAAGTTTGACCTTATTTTGATAACTGTCAAGATGCAAAATCTTAGCAAGTAGTTGAACCTGTTGTGGACGAGGAAGAGACAAGTCGGACTGTGCACCCGCAGCTGCAGAGAATAAGTTGATGGAGGATGGATGGTGAGAGCCAGAGAAGGAGAGAGAAAACCCAACTTGTTTTGCGTGCATATACTTCTACTAGTAGTAGGTCCATATATTTACTACTATTGGAGTGTACCCTGTACCCCGTGTCAGCAGCCCATCATAGCTTTCCTCTGACATCGCACCGCCTTCAAGTCCTCTTCTGCGTTGATCTTGCGCTTTTATTTGAAAGTATCGTGCTGCCTCCCTCCTGTTCTCTACTTGTGTAGCTCAGGTTTGACCAAATTTCATTAAATTTTCAAGATGCAAAATCTTACTCCCTCTGATCCAAATTAATTGACTCAGATTTTTCTACATTCGGGTGTATCTGAAGAACACACATGCAATGACTCTAGCTGTAGTTTGAGAAAAGAGCACACATGCGATGACTCTAGCTGTGGTTCATGGGAAGAGCAGACATACAATGACACTGGTGGATCCATGTGTGGTTCATGGGAAGAACACACATGCAATGACACCGGTGGATCCATGTGTGGTCTGTGGGAAGAACACACATGCAATGACACTGGTGGATCCATGTGTGGTTCATGGGAAGAACACAATGCAATGATACAGGTGATATGTCGTCTAGGAGAAGAACACACATGCAATGACTCTAGATGTGGTTAATGAAAAGAGCTGACATGCAATGACACAGGTGGATCCATGTGTGGTTCAAGGGAAGAACACACATGCAATGACACTGGGTGTGGTCCATGATATGGTCTGTGAGGATAACACACATGCAATGACACTGGTGGATCCATGTGTGGTCTGTGAGAAGAGCAGACATGCAACGACACCGGTGGATCCATGTGTGGTTTGTGAGAGAACACACATGCAATGACACTGGTGGATCCATGTGTGGTCCTTGGGAAGAACACACATGCAATGACACTGGTGATATGTGGTCTATGAGAAGAACACACATCCAATGACTCTAGCTGTGGTTCATGAAAAGAGCAGACATGCAATGTCACTGGTGGATCCATGTGTGGTTCATGGGAAGAACACACATGCGATGACACTGGGTGGATCCATGTGTGGTTTGTGAGAAGAGCACACATGCAATGACTCCGGTGGATCCATGTGTCGTTCATGGGAAGAACACACATGCAATGACACTGGGTGTGGTTCATGATATGGTCTGTGAGAAGAACACACATGCAATGACACTGTTGGATCCATGTGTGGTCTATGAGAAGAACACACATGCAATGACACTAGGTGTGGTTCATGATATGGTTTGTGAGAAGAACACACATGCTATGACACTGGTGGATCCATGTGTGGTCTTTGGGAAGAACACACATGCAATGACACTGCATCCATGTGTGGTCTGTGAGAAGAACACACATCCAATGACTCTAGCTGTGGTTCATGAAAAGAGCAGACATGCAATGACACACGTGGATCCATGTGTGGTTCATGGGAAGAACACACATGCGATGACACTGGTGGATCCATGTGTGGTCTGTGGGAAGAGTAGACATGCGATGACACTGGTGGATCCATGTGTGGTTCATGGGAAGAACACACATGCAATGACATTGGGTGTGGTTCATGACATGGTCTGTGAGAAAAACACACATGCAATGACACTGGTGGATCCATGTGTGGTCTGTGAGAAGAACACACATGCAATGACACTGGGTGTAGTTCATGATATGGTCTGTGAGAACAACACACATGCAACGGGACCAGCGGATCCATGTGTGGTCTTTGGGAAGAACACACATGCAATGACACTGGTGGATCCATGTATGGTCTTTGGGAAGAACACACATGCAATCACACTGGTGATATGTGGTCTGTGAGAAGAACACACATCCAATGACTCTAGCTGTGGTTCATGAAAAGAGCAGACATGCAATGACACTGGTGGATCCATGTGTGGTTCATGAGAAGAACACACATGCAATGACACTGTTGGATCCATGTGTGCTCTGTGGGAAGAGCAAACATGCGATGACACTTGTGGATCCATATGTGGTTCATGGGAAGAACACACATGCAATGACACTGGGTGTGGTTCTTGATATGGTTTGTGAGAAAAACACAAATGCAATGACACTGGTGAATCCATGTGTGGTCTGTGAGAAGAACACACATGCAATGATACTGGGTGTGCTTCATGATATGGTTTGTGAGAAGAACACACATGCAATGGCACTGGTGGATCCATATGTGGTCTTTGGGAAGAACACACATGCAATGACAGTAGATCCATGTGTGGTCTGTGAGAATAACACACATCCAATGACTCTAGTTGTGGTTCATGAAAAGAGAAGACATGCAATGACACTTGTGGATCCATGTGTGGTTCATGGCAAGAACACACATGCGATGACACTGGTGGATCCATGTGTGCTTCATGGGAAGAACACACATGCAATGACATTGGGTGTGGTTCATGATATGGTCAGTGAGAGGAACACACATGCAATGACACTGGTGGATCCATGTGTGGTCTGTGAGAAGAACACACATGCAATAACACTTGGTGTGGTTCATGATATGGTTTGTGAGAATAACACACATGCAATGACACTGGTGGATCCATGTGTGGTTCAAGGGAAGAACACACATGCAATGACACTAGGTGTGGTCCATGATATGGTCTATGAGAATAACACACATGCAATGACACTGGTGGATCCATGTGTAGTCTCTAAGAAGAGCAGACATGCAACGACACTGGTGGATCCATGTGTGGTTTGTGGGAGAACACACATGCAATGACACTGGTGGATCCATGTGTGGTATTTGGGAAGAACACACATGCAATTACACTGCATCCATGTGTGGTCTCTCAGAAGAACACACATCCAATGACTCTAGTTGTGGTTCATTAAAAGAGCAGACATGCAATGTCACTGGTGGATCCATGTGTGGTTCATGGGAAGAACACACATGCGATGACACTGGGTGGATCCATGTGTGGTTTGTGAGAAGAGCACACATGCAATGACTCTGGTGGATCCATGTGTGGTTCATTGGAAGAACACACATGCAATGACACTGGGTGTGGTTCATGATATGGTCTGTGAGAAGAACAACACACATGCAATGACACTGGTAGATCCATGTGTGTTCTGTGAGAAGAACACACATGCAATGACACTGTGTGTGGTTCATGATATGGTTTGTGAGAAGAACACACATGCAATGACACTGGTGGATCCATGTGTGGTCTTTGGGAAGAACACACATGCAATGACACTGGATCCATGTGTGGTATGTGAGAAGAACATACATCCAATGACTCTAGCTGTGGTTCATGAAAAGATCAAACATGCAATGACACTAGTGGATCCATGTGTGGTTCATGGGAAGAACACACATGCGATGACACTGGTGGATCCATGTATGGTCTATGGGAAGAGCAGACATGCGATGACACTGGGTGGATCCATGTGTGGTTTGTGAGAAGAGCACACATGCAATGACTCTGGTGGATCCATGTGTGGTTCATTGGAAGAACACACATGCAATGACACTAGGTGTGGTTCATGATATGGTCTGTGAGAAGAACACACATGCAATGACACTGGTGGATCCATGTGTGTTCTGTGAGAAGAACACACATGCAATGACACTATGTGTGGTTCATGATATGGTTTGTGAGAAGAACACACATGCAATGACACTGGTGGATCCATGTGTGGTCTTTGGGAAGAACACACATGCAATGACACTGGATCCATGTGTGGTATGTGAGAAGAACATACATCCAATGACTCTAGCTGTGGTTCATGAAAATAGCAGAAATGCAATGACACTGGTGGATCCATGTGTGGTTCATGGGAAGAACACACATGCGATGACACTGGTGGATGCATGTGTGGTCTGTGGGAAGAGCAGACATGCGATGACACTGGTGGATCCATGTGTGGTTGATGGGAAGAACACACATGCAATGACAGTGGGTGTGATTCATGATATGGTCTGTGAGAAAAGAACACATGCAATGACACTGGTGGATCCATTTGTGGTCTGTGAGAAGAACACACATGCAATGACACTAGGTGTGGTTCATGATATGGTCTGTGAGAATAACACACATGCAACGAGACCGGCGGATCCATGTGTGGTCTTTGTGAAGAACACACATGCAATGACATTGGTGGATCCATGTGTGGTCTTTGGGAAGAACACACATGTAATGACACTGGTGATATGTGGTCTGTGAGAAGAACACACATCCAATGACTCTAGCTGTGGTTCATGAAAAGAGGAGACATGCAATGACACTGGTGGATCCATGTATGGTCTTTGGTAAGAACACACATGCAATCACACTGGTGATATGTGGTCTGTGAGAAGAACACACATCCAATGACTCTAGCTGTGGTTCATGAAAAGAGCAGACATGCAATGACACTAGTGGATCCATGTGTGGCTCATGAGAAGAACACACATACAACGACACTGGTGGATCCATGTGTGGTCTGTGGGAAGAGCAGACATGCGATGACACTGGTGGATCCATGTGTGGTTCATGGGAAGAACACACATGCAATGACACTGGGTGTGGTTCATGATATGGTCTGTGAGAAAAACACAAATGCAATGACACTGGTGGATCCATGTGTGGTCTCTGAGAAGAACACACATGCAATGACACTGGTTATGGTTCATGATATGGTTTGTGAGAAGAAGACACATGCAATGGCAGTAGTGGATCCATATGTGGTCTTTGGGAAGAACACACATGCAATGACACTAGATCCATGTGTGGTCTGTGAGAAGAACACACATCCAATGACTCTAGCTGTGGTTCATGAAAAGAGCAGACATGCAATGACACTGGTGGATCCATGTGTGGTTCATGGGAAGAACACACATGCGATGACACTGGTGGATCCATGTGTGGTCTGTGGGAAGAGCAGACATGCAATGACACTGGTGGATCCATGTGTGCTTCATGGGAAGAACACACATGCAATGACACTGGGTGTGGTTCATGATATGGTCCGTGAGAAGAACACACATGCAATGACACTGGTGGATCCATGTGTGGTCTGTGAGAAGAATACACATGCAATAACACTTGGTGTCGTTCATGATATGGTTTGTGAGAAGAACACACATGCAATGAGACTGGGTGTGGTCCATGATATGGTCTGTGAGAATAACACACATGCAATGACACTCGTGGATCCATGTGTGGTCTGTGAGAAGAGCAGACATGCAAAGACACCGGTGGATCCATGTGTGGTTTGTGAGAGAACACACATGCAATGACATTGGTGGATCCATGTGTGGTCTTTGGGAAGAACACACATGCAATGACACTAGTGATATGTGGGCTGTGAGAAGAACACACATCCAATGACTAGCTGTGGTTCATGAAAAGAGCAGACATGCAATGTCACTGGTGGATCCATGTGTGGTTCATGGGAAGAACACACATGCGATGACACTGGGTAGATCCATGTGTGGTCTGTGAGAAAAACACACATGCAATGACACTGGTGGATCCATTTGTGGTCTGTGAGAAGAACACACATGGAATGACACTGGGTGTGGTTCATGATATGGTCTGTGAGAAGAACACACATGCAACGAGACCGGCGGATCCATGTGTGGTCTTTGGGAAGAACACACATGCAATGACATTGGTGGATCCATGTGTGGTGTTTGGGAAGAACACACATGCAATTACACTGGTGATATGTGGTCTGTGAGAAGAACACACATCCAATGACTCTAGCTGTGGTTCAAGAAAAGAGCAGACATGCAATGACACTGGTGGATCCATGTGTGGTTCATGATAAGAACACACATGCAATCACACTGGTGATATGTGGTCTGTGATATGAACACACATCCAATGACTCTAGCTGTGGTTCATGAAAAGAGCAGACATGCAATGATACTGGTGGATCCATGTGTGGTTCATGAGAAGAACACACATGCTATGACACTAGTGGATCCATGTGTGGTCTGTGGGAAGAGCAGACATGCGATGACACTGGTGGATCCATGTGTGGTTCATGGGAAGAACACACATGCAATGACAGGTGGGTGGTTCATGATATGGTCTGTGAGAAAAACACACATGCAATGGCACTGGTGGATCCATTTGTGGTCTGTGAGAAGAACACACATGCAATGACACTAGGTGTGGTTTCATGATATGGTCTATGAGAATAACACAACATGCAACGAGCCGGCGGATCCATGCAAGGTCTTTGGGAAGAACGCACATGCAATGACATTGGTGGATCCATGTGTGGTCTTTGGGAAGAACACACATGTAATGACACTGGTGATATGTGGTCTGTGAGAAGAACACCACATCCAATGACTCTAGCTGTGGTTCATGAAAAGAGCAGACATACAATGGCACTGGTGGATCCATGTATGGTCTTTGGGAAGAACACACGTGCAATCACACTGGTGATATGTGGTCTGTGAGAAGAACACACATCCAATGACTCTAGCTGTGGTTCATGAAAAAGAGCAGACATGCAATGACACTGGTGGATCCATGTGTGGTTCATGAGAAGAACACACATGCAATGACACTTGTGGATTCATGTGTGGTTTCATGAAAAGAGCAGACATGTGATTACACTGGTGGATCCATGTGTGGTTTCATGGGAAGAACACACATGCAATGACACTGGGGTATGGTTCTTGATATGGTTTGTGAGAAAAACACAAAATGCAATGACACTGGTGAATCCATGTGTGGTCCTGTGAGAAGAACACACATGCAATGACACTGGGTGTGCTTCATGATATGGTTTGTGAGAAGAACACACATGCAATGGCACTGGTGGATCCATATGTGGTCTTTGGGAAGAACACACATGCAATGACACTAGTGATATGTGGGCTGTGAGAAGAACACACATCAATGACTAGCTGTGTTCATGAAAGAGCAGACATGCAATGTCACTGGTGGATCATGTGTGGTTCATGGAAGAACACACATGCGATGACACTGGGTAGATCCATGTGTGGTTGTGAGAAAACACACATGCAATGACACTGGTGGATCCATTTGTGGTCTGTGAGAAGAACACACATGGAATGACACTGGGTGTGGTTCATGATATGGTCTGTGAGAAGAACACACATGCAACGAGACGGCGTATCCATGTGTGGTCTTTGGGAAGAACACACATGCAATGACATTGGTGGATCCATGTGGTGGTTTTGGAAGAACACACATGCAATTACACTGGTGATATGTGGTCTGTGAGAAGAACACACATCCAATGACTCTAGCTTGTGGTTCAAGAAAAGAGCAGACATGCAATGACACTGTGGATCCATGTGTGGTTCATGATAAGAACACACATGCAATCACACTGGTGATATGTGGTCTGTGATATGAACACACATCCAATGACTCTAGCGTGTTCATGAAAAGAGCAGACATGCAATGATACTGGTGGATCCATGTGTGTTTCATGAGAAGAACACACATGCTATGACACTAGTGGATCCATGTGTGGTCTGTGGGAAGAGCAGACATGCGATGACACTGGTGATCCATGTGTGGTTCATGGGAAGAACACACATGCAATGACAGTGGGTGTGGTTCATGATATGGTCTGTGAGAAAAACACACATGCAATGGCACTGGTGATCCATTTGTGGTCTGTGAGAAGAACACACATGCAAGACACTAGGTGTGGTTCATGATATGGTCTATGAGAATAACACACATGCAACGAGCCGGCGGATCCATGCAGGTCTTTGGGAAGAACGCACATGCAATGACATTGGTGGATCCATGTG